>CM023482.1:32674290-32894156 GCA_013339685.2 Hyalomma asiaticum
TTAAATCATACTTTTTGCTCGTTGTTACCATAAAATATCTGCTGCCTTTACCACTTCTAGCCCAACATTTCCATTCTTATATCACTAAAATTCACCATGTGCGACGCGCTGGACGCTACTGCTGGTGACGGCGGTAGCGTCCAGCGCGTCTAGAGCTCCAAAAAGGGTTTACCAGTGCGACGATAGAGCCAGAAAGCTACTATGGTGATCACCTGAAATGGATGAAGTTAGAAAAAGAAAAAAAGAAGAAGAAGCTACATGTTCAGGAGGTACATCAAGGATCAAGAAACAGCCGGTGAGCCACTCACCTGAAAGAGGAGCTCGATCTCATGCGGCCGTTGCTGCACCACGCCCAGCAGGCAGCGACAGAGCAACTTTGGCTCCCGCCACTGGGCCAGGCCGGCTGCGCCCGCAGTCTGGAAGCTGTCCGACACCCAAACGGCTCGCAATCGCGCTACCAATGCCGGCCGGTCGGCCAGAAACTGAGGCTCCCGGCGTGCCACGGCGGCCACAATGCGCACGGCTAGCCGCTGCAGCTCGGGAGCCGTCTCGTCGAGCAGCTGAGCAAGCCGATCGATGCAGCCGGTGTTTCGCTGCAGTGCCGCACGGAATGTTGCGCAATCTCGGAGCAGGTGTTCGAGGAAGCGGTTCAGCTGCTCATCCTGAACCTGCAAGGCATCGTGACACAACGGGAAAATGAATGACGTAACAACATTAATTAGACCTGTGCAAATAGCAGAAGTTTAAGTGAGAAGCAAATTTGAATATTAATGTTTGAGTGCAAACAGAATCGAATAATCTTCGAATAATGTTACAATGTTTTCTAAATAATACCATCAGGCTGCCTACTAATTTAAATTTCAAAGTTTCCTGACTTTCCATGTTTTCCCTGACGACTTCAAGTACAGTAGAACCTCGTTCATACGTTTTCAAAAAATACGCGAGAAATAAACGCACAATCCGGGAAAACGTACGATCCGAATCCAGTAAAAATTGAAGCTGACAAGCCCATATTGAGGCGCAAGGGCAGAAAACATTTATTTCTTGCAAAACATAGTTATTTTCTGCTGGTGCATCTCACCCTTGGACAGTTGTTGTTTTGTTGTTTTGTGGGGTTTAACGTCCCAAAACCAGTTCTGATTATGAGAGACGCCGTAGTGGAGGGCTCCGGAAATTTCGACCACCTGGGGTTCTTTAAGGTGCACTGACATCGCACAGCACACGGGCCTCAACATTTCGCCTCCATCGAAATGCAGCCGCCGTGGCCGGGATTCGATCCCGCGACCCTCGGATCAGCAGCCGAGTACCTTAGCCACTAGACCACCGTGGCGGGGCCACCCTTGGACAGGAACAACTCCTTTTACACACATTGCAGGTCCTTGTCCACATTTTCATTGTCTTTCATGCGAAAGAAGCTTTGTATGGCTTCCAGGCCAGCAAGGGCTTCGGCGAAGGTAGCCGGTGGGTGCAAGCCTTCGTCCTCGCCGCCATCTTCAGGCGCCTCGTCCACCACCACCTCCGCTACGATCTCGCCAACACTTTGCAGCTCGCAAGTCGGGACATAGCTGTCAATCGCGACGAACTCTGCGAAGGGCACATCGGCGCCACTGGACAGGAATTCCTCATCCACGGGGTTGTCCTCGTTGCACACCGTATCCTCGGCTGCAGGAATGTGCCGAAAGCCAGACTTCTTGAAGCAGTTATTGACTGTTTCACGCTTCACAGTCTCCCAAGAAGTGCTTGAAGTAATGCATGGCGTCAAGAAGTGATAGCTTTCCTGGGTCTTGGCCACGTGGCACGCAAGCAAGAAAGCGTCGCACAATGCACTTCCGGTACAAATGTTTCACGTTCTTGATTATACCAGCGTCAAGAGGCTGCAGGTGGCTGGTCGTGTTTGCTGGTAGAAACACCACACGAAGGTTGTGAAGGAATGACATGTCCTTCGGATAGGCAGCGCAGTTGTCCAAAAACAGCAGGCCACTGCGCACCTTGCATCCGAGTCATCCGTCAAGGCAACGCAGGAAGCATTCAAAAAGTTCACATGTCATCCATGCCTTCGTGCTGTTCTTGTAGACACAAGGCAGAGGAGCGATGTATCACAGGCATGTTGGGTTTTTCACCTTCCCAATCATTCATGGCTTCATCATGCCGCTGCCGTATTCATTGCAACAAAGCAGCACCGTTACTCGGTCTTTGCTGACTTTTCCGCCGTGGCAGGACTCGCCCTTCATGCTTAGCGACTTGTTAGGCTGAACTCGGAAAGAGAGACCTAGTTCATCTGCGTTCTAAACGTCGCGTGGAAGAAAAGAATTAATTAAGGTGGGGAGCAGTGATAACCACTTATCGACGTCGGCCAGATTCACGCTTGCTGCCTCCCCATTCACCTGCCGGCAGGCAATACCATGCCTAGCTCGAAAGCGACTCATCCACCCGATGGAGGCGGTGAAGTCGTCAATCTCAAGAATATTGGCAACTTTGAGTGCTTTCTCTTTAAGCGCACTGCTGTCGAAGTTAATTCCGGAGGCCCGCACTTGTTTAAACCACTTCAAAAGCGCTTCCTCCAGCTCCCCATGACGCGCTCCGCGAGCTTGCTTTGTTGCGCCGCTGAATACCATGGCGTTCGTCTCGATCTCTTTCCGCTTCAACACAACGGTATTCACAGTAGACACTGGCAGTCCAAGTTCGTTTCCTACGTCGATTCGCTTCCTCTTCGGGTTTTTGTCGACAACCGCTAGGATATTCAGCTTGTCCTTAATCGACAAAGGCTTGCGCTTCCTCGACACCATGCTTGACCTCAGCTGTCACGATTTGCGCACTACTGAGCAGCGTGCAGCCTTGCACTAAACCTTGCATCAGCCGCCACCAGCAGAAGCGGCACGACTGTACAGCTAATTTAGTGTGGCGGAGCCAATAAAAAAAATAAATGGCGCACACGTTAGAAGCGAGCACGACACCAAAGGCCAAAGTCTATATGCGCGAAAATGCACGCGACAGCGACGGGCAATGCGAAGCAGGCTACCGCAGTGCGAGCTGTCATTTGCATAACCAAACCTCATTCATGCGAAAACTTCAGCGAGCAATATCCAGTGTTGCTGGCATGAAGGCATAGATTTTGGCACGTTGACCGCGGCATGCAATCTATAGAGTACCATGCTTTACTATGCAGAGGTACACAAAATGTTTTTTATTGCCTTGTAGTAGTTTTTTCCTGCGTACATGCATGAATATCAAGCACATGGCGGCAACCAGCAGTGCGTCATTGATGTACATCCCGTTTCAGCTTTCTGTTGGCTACTGGGGCTTGGCACTTCCGGGCGACCGATTCCAGATTTCCAAAGCGCAATTTTGACTACGCGACACATCGCACGAGTGGCCCGTTTCGTCGCTCGTTGCATCGCCCGTCGCTCTCGCGTGCATTTTCGCGCATATGAGGTTTGGCCTTAAATATGTGCTACCATTCGGAGAACCCGAAACTTGCGTGCGGTACTGGCGCAAACAGAAGGAGAGGATTTTTGCCAGCAAAGCAACATTGAAGGTTTTAAGTGGACGGAAACAGAGTGTACGTATATTTTGCAATGATCCACTTCTGTGATACGATCGCGTTGGCCCTATCTTGAAAGCGATCTGCGATGGGGAGTCTGCCGCGCACTGTTTTCGCCACTTAGTAGTTTGCGCTGAAGCGAGGGGCGAAGTAGCACAAAGGTCAACTCGCTCTCCGCTGCTGCCGCACTTCGTCACTTCAGGCGAACGAGCAATGCAGAGAAGTCGTGGAGGGGGGAATTGAGCACTGCAGAGAAGCTGCGCAACGGCAGTCTGCCGCTTAGCACTTCACAAGCACATGAGAGCGGCCTTTTTGCACACCTGTGCTAATTTTTCGCTGCAGAACGCATCATACGACCGCAGTTCGGCACAATGCTGAACGTTACTGCCGAATAATCGTACTTTCCGGGAACATATTAACTGGAACGTATTAACACATTCCTCTATGAGGTTATGTTTATTTTACGCGATTGCGAACGTATGAGCTGGGAAATCGGTTCTACTGCATATTTCCTGACCAGTAGGCTGCCTCCTCAGAAAACTCAGATTGATTTCTGTGGTTTTATGCCCCAAAACCACAATATGATTATGAGAGACGCCGCTGTGGAGAGCTCTGCAAATTTTGACCATCTGGAGTTCTTTAATGTGCATTGACATTGCAGAGTACATCGACCTCAACATTTTGCCTCCATCAAAATGCAGCTTCCGCAGCCAGGATTCAATCCCGGGACCTTCGGATCAGCAGCTGAGTGTGGTAGCCACTAGAACACTGTGGTGGGGCAGTTGGCAAATTGTTTGTGCCAGAAATGAACTCTGTAGCGGCAAAAAAAAAGAGAGGGAGAGAGAGAGAGGGAGGGGACAGGGAGAGACCAGCAAACTTGCATAAACAACAAACCATATCCTGTGGAATGAACACACTACTCCTTTACAATTAATGCACTGCTCAAAGACAATACTTTTGGTGCACTTACAGACAGAACAGCTGGTGTATTTATCAGCATTACTAAAGTTGTTCTTGGGAATTATGCAGCCAAAGGAGTGATATTATTGGCTTTGACCAAAAGTTATGGTTAGGGCTTAGAAATGAATAGTTGTCGGGGTCCAATAATTTCGTAGTTAGTAGTGGAATAGTTATCAGGTATCTGAAGAACAACCAATTTAATATTGTTCTTTAAAACAAAACAAGAAAAGGGGGGTGGTATGTGCACGCACAATATAAAAGCCATTACAGGGAGGGCTGCTGTCATTTAATAACACCTTACAGCTTCTCATCCAATAAAAACTCAATACAGGCTAACTGGTCTACACGCAGTAGGAGAAGGTGCTGGATGAAAGAAGCCTACGTGATCCCATTTCACAGTGCATAACTTCCCGTAAGGACCACGGCAACTCACTTGTGGTTCGGCAAGCAAAAGCTCCAGGGCAGTAGCCGGGTGCCTCTCTAAGAACTTTCGCAGTGGTGCCTGGAACAGGTACAGAGGTAAATAGTGAGAACAGGCTATGTCATCTCATAGCTCAACAAAAGCCTAAAAGGCTGCTAGCAAAACGACAAAGCGCAGATGACTCGTTCACAGGTTCATGTCATTCACAAAAACGTAGAAAAGGAACAAGGTCAAAGGAATTAGAGGGGAGCTAACCAGAGTATGGTTCCAGTTACTTGTTTTACAGACGGAGGAGAGGGGGGGGGATGGAGTGCAAAAGCCGAGAGAAAGTACAGGCGAACAATCTGTGCAGGCCTTACTGTACAGTCTACAGTAAAACCTTCTTAAATATCCACTTTAAGCGTACTGACTAGAGTTGTGCGAATGCCAAAATTCTGGGTGTCAAGCGAGTTTGATTAGTAATGTTTTGAGTGTAAATCAAATTGAATATTTTTTAAAAATAATGTTAGAATATTTTTTAATGATTCCACATTAAACTACACTGAATATTTATGGCTAAACATGGACAGAAAGCAAATTCAATAAAATTTCCAGGAATGATAGTCAACTTAACCATATGCCATTCTGTTAGGCCTCATAAACAGTGTGATCACTAAACCCTCAAACATTGAAGAACACTGTGCACTTGCATGCGAGCAACATCGCTTAAAAAGAAGCACTACAAGCTAGTCGCCAACTCACGTATGCTTCCTCTACTTCTAAGTGATGCGATGCCACCACAAATGATGAAATCTATGAAATCAAATGCCTTTTTGCAATCTACTATGACCAGGCAAAAAGGCAGGTTACATTGCAAAGTTCAGAGATGAGCCACATCACAGAATAGCCAAGACAGTCTTATTCACACATCTTTTGCTGTACTCCCACAATCACACATACACAAGCAAAGAATTCCACAAAGCCAATTTCCTTTTCCACTGATACACGCATAATGAAATTAAAAAGAGCAGCCCACAATAGGCAGCATGAACCACACAGTGCACTTCTTAAAAAAAAAAGTCAGTTTGTAAGTCCGCATCACATGCTAATCAGTAATTTTTTGCTGAGAGACTAGTCCACATTCAAAGAGTTCTCACATTTAAATAATAAAAATAATAATAATTAAAAGAAGTAGTCCAGACAAATTTGCTTAAAGGGGTCGTGAAGAGAATTTGGAGATGCCGGTTTGTAATTTTCGCTGCTTTGATACTCATTCGACAAGCCGATTCCGAAATATTTCGGCGAAATATTCAGTGCACATTTAACAACGCTCGTTTTAAATCTCAGCTTTCTTGCGCTCCCGAAACGACTATGCGACACTACCGGCCGGCGTGGTACTATATGGTGACGTTGAGTTAAGGGGGGACGTGGGTCTTAAAGGTGTCATTACTTATTTACGAACCAAATTTGATTAGTGTTTGCATGCTTGTTTGCCCTCTTTTTCTGATTCTAAAAATGCTGTTATTTTCCCCCTGAGTTCGTTATTTAATGACGTAATTAACAAGACAACCTCTTTTGTTCTTACTAAAATAGAGAGACTACCACCGCAGCGAAATATACAAATGGCATATTAATTGTTAGCAGAAGGCATAAGGAACACAACAATGGAAGCACTTTTGTGATTGGGTCATTGTTTCTTGCTTTATAGTACAATGAACTGTATCCTTTCAAAAATGGCCATGCAAATGTCTCACAAAAAAACAAATTTGATAAACTTAAGCAAGTAATATTAAAAATTTCTTTCCTATGTTGTGTGCTCGAAACATCCAGCTTCATGTTGCAAAAAGAATTGTTATTCTATCTGTGATGGCCACTTAAATATTGGAGTAAATGTCTTGCTGGGTGTGCAAAGCTAGCGTTTTGAGAAAACCAAGAAAACAAATAAATGCCATGTTTAGGTGTGGGCAGTTGCAAATGTTTATACACATACACACTTAGAAAAATTTGGTAGGCTACCATTAGTATATGCTCAAGGTACTAGAATGTGAGCGTGGCATCATTGGATATGTCCATTTTAGCGTTTACACATCAGAAAATCGAGTGCTTTATACGCCTTTTAATTGATGATTTGGCTGAAATATGGTCTTAACAGATACGAAACTTGGCATATATGGAGAGTGATTGATGTAGATAGCAAAAATGCTTTTTTCCAAAAATTGATTTTTGGACAATATTTTTGGTCTTAAGACCCATGTCCCCCCTTAAGATACTTTTAAGTTCAAAGGCACAGTGAACTCGCGTTTGCTCTAAAGGAATTGATTTACTTGAAAGCTAGAAAGGAAGAAAATACTTGGAAACCGTGCGGTGCCACCATTCGGAAGAAAAGCGGCAGCACGGTTTGTTTTCCCATGGCCTCCGAGGGCGCGCCAATCTCGGAGGTATGACGGCTACTAAGATGACGTCATCTGCAGAGTTGAGGGGAACGCGCGCAGTGAAACCGAAACCCCGTTTTTTATCGCTCTAAATCAACGCACACGGTGCAACGGAACAATTCATATTGTTGATTGGAGGGTCAGGATCCCGAATACGCACTCAGTACAAAATGTTCAGAAAACGTTTCACGACCCCTTTAAGTGTGCGAGAACTGGCTAAGCTACCCCTGAAAGACACCAACCTGGAATGGGCTGCTAGCCTCCACCATGAGCTGTTGCTCGTGGCGCAGGACCAGCGTGACGAGCGGCTTGACAAATGCTGGACCCGCAGCAGGGATCTGATGGAAGATGGCTATGATGGCGGCACACTGGCGAACCTCGGTAGCATTGGGGCCGCGGTGTGGAGTGCGCACGGCCACCTCAAGCCAGCAGCCCAGGTGCTGCAGGAGCTGATCGCAGAGCTTCTCATTGAACGTGTTTGGAAACAGCTGTGTGAGGTAGCTCAGGCGCTGAATCACGCTCAGCGACAGCTGCCTGAAGTCACCCAGCAGCATCAGCAGCGACCGGATTGCCTTGTGCACCTACATACAGACTCCATACATTAGGGAACGACTGCAACATTATGCTTTGCTCGAGAACATTTCCGTTTATAGTGGCAGTCATAACAACGCTCAAACTGCATGGACGGCAAAGCGTACTACATACGGGAATGGGCCACTTGTCACAAGACATAGCATATTTTACCCCTTAATAGAAAACTTCAAATAGTTTGCATCGTAAAATTTTAGTGCGGATCGAATCACACAGCCAAGCGCTACTTGAAAAATATTCGTAAATTCAAATATTTCCATACCACTATTTGAAACCTACAGATATAGCTAAACCTCTCAATACAGCGAAGTTCACAACACAATGAGGTAGTTGGCTTTTTACAACACAATATCCCTAGAACACCATGTATTTTTCACATCTGTATAATAAAACATCTTTATCTGCGATTTCGATATAACAGTTTCAGTGCTGCAATGAGGAATATCAGGCCAACAATTTAAAACTTCTGCTGGCACCAGTGGTCAGACGGGTGAGTAGCATCCAGTTTTTAGGAACACACATTTAAAATTGTGCACAGAGCACCGCTTCTCCCGCCAAAGCAGGGGGGGATGCAAGGAGGAATCTGAAGACTCGCCTCTTCTCCATCAAAGTGGTGCGTAGCAGAGATTGTGCATGAGAACAGCAAACTGTATTGCCAGCATTGCACACACTGTACTTTGTGCACTCCACAACCGTCGTAGTTCTGTATTTTGCATCGCTCGCGCTGTGGTCTGGTGCCCATTTGGTGTTTTAGATGCAAAGCAGCTCTTTGACTAGCCTGTGTAACGCTGTCCCTCAGTGCGTCCGTACGAACGCACCGCAACGCGCTCCCCTCGCCGCAGGTGTTGGAGCGGTGCCAAGTAGGTCACGCCACAGCTTCACGTTGACGTCACGCTCCCCTCACAGTGCGCGCTGACGTCACTCTCTCCCTCGCCTGCCGCGTGCTCGCTGCAACACCCGCAGCTGCCGACTCGTCCGTTCGCCCGCAACACCTGCCGCTACCGCCGCTCGCTCCGCTACCGCGACCGCCGCTCGCTACACCGCCGACTCGTCGGTTCACGCGCAAAAAAATTAACACCATCTTCCCAAAGGGAACCCTGATGGGATGCGAAGCACCCGCGTTAGCGCCTTTCAACCCGTGACGCCACCCGTGCGCAACGCTGCTGCTTCGCATCCCATCAGGGTTCCCTTTGGGAAGATGGTGTTAATTTTTTTGTTTGTGCCAAGTGCCAAGCATATGCAGCCATAGAATCGGCAGTACTAAATATGGCCCGCTATAATTTAACTCGCAAGAGACCATGACTGTTCAGGAAATGGATTTTTTTCACCTATGAGGCTTGTATCTAGCTTACATTTGGGGGGAAAGCCATCACTGCTTCTTCATGAAACTATTAGCTATCAACTTTGTTTCTTGATGAGACTGGTGATTCCCTCTTAATCTGGAAGCACTCGAAGTGATAACAAGCCATGGTACAGTGCGTTGAACATTTGCTTATGTTGAACCTGTGTTGGACCTGTGTTACCAGGTACAGTGTGTTGAACCTGTGTTTGTTTAAGCCATGTGATGTACGGTGACTGTGATAAGGGCTTCGCCGTGACGAGTGCTTCAATGGCGCATTATCAAGTCATGGCCGCTGGCTTTCCAGTGAAACAAAATGTTTTTTCCTTACTGCTGTTATTATTATGTTCCCATGGCATATCCGTGCAAATAAGAATTCAACAAAAGTATATAGCATAAAAGGGCAGATTTTGGTTTATCGAAATTTCGATACAATTAAGTACATTTCCAATTTTGCCGACTTTGTTATGTCGACGTTTAACTGCAGATGTATTTTTCAGCATGTAACCCACTGAAAAGTACGGTTTCACAGCATGAGGACACTACGACCAGAAACAGACTTTTCACAAGAAATTTATTTAGCATCACATTTATCCCTCTACTTCTGTGCATCACACTGCACAATTACATGTGATCTCCCCACAGCACTGCACCAAAATGCGGGAATCTTTTAGGAATTTATATCATCTCTCATTCGCCAAGACAATACAGTAGACTCCCTTTAAGACAAACTCGAGGGGACCATGAGAATTTGTGCATCTTATCAGAAGTTAGTCTTATTGGAAGTGCCCCCAAGAAAAGAATGGTTACTTAACCAGGTGGATCCAAACATCTTACTTCAAAAAGTCAATCAAGTAGGCTTACAAGTGCAAAAAAAAATTACAAATGAAACCATTTTTTTCCCCAAATTGAACACTGTCTTCAAGCATTGGCAAGCAGCCCATAACTAATGTCTCGTCTAACGAATTTAAACATCCTCCAATGCATTCATGCTGCTGGGAAAGGTTCATTAGACAACTAAAGCAGGCACGTGCTGCCTATCACCCATATTCTTCAAAGGCATCTCAAGCAGGTCTTCAATGAGCATGTCATTTGTGTTGCCGGTCAGTGTTTCAGGCACTGTGGTGCATCTTTGAGGACACTCACATAGCATTCAGATCCACAAGGGCACCTTTACTGCCCAGACTAAAAACTAGGCCCCTCTTTTTTCAGGGCAGTTTTCCTGCACTTGCCTCAGCAGGTGCAGAGCAGCTGAAAGGTCTACTATGCACACTTTGTTGTTGTGGATAAAAAGCAGCATTCACTTTTTTACCCCTCTCTTTCTTGCCCCTTTGTGAGAACCCCTACTCCTTCCTTTTTGTTTTCTTTTGCTTTGCTTTACCAATGCTCTACTGGTTGCAAGGAGGACTTCATTCAAGTACATGGAGCATTTGTGTAGGTTTTCTTTGGTTATTATGCCTTGTGTTCCTTCATACTCTCCCTGTAGGTGCTGAACAGCAGGTGGGGAGACAACAAAAGAATTCCAGTTAAAGAGACAACAAAAGGGCCCAACAAGGCAGGGTACCCCTAGCACTTAGGGTCCTGAACAAAAAAACTCCGGAACAGAGTTTTACTGCTGGGTACCAAAGTGGCTTTGCCTACTTAGTCTTCAGTCATTTTGTACTCTCCTTGGAGGGGAGACAACAAAACAATGCAGGTTCCCAGCCCTTGGGCCACCTACAATAAGCTAGGGGCAGCTGTCGACAGCAATGGGAAAGTTCGTCTAAATAGAAGGTTACCTGTAAGGGGGTTCACCTTAACAGGATTTCTTTTGCGTTGAGTCTATGGAGAGCCAAACAAACATACCCATGTTGTTCCCTATATGCAAGAATTCTTCTTAACTGAGTCAATTTTAACGGGAGTTCACTGCATCATCTTAGTTCTGTACATATTGTATTTACTCACAAACTGAACGCACCTTTTTCCCTGAAAAACAGACGCAAAGTTGCGGGATGCTATTATTATACACCTCGCAACGACAACTTGTTCGGAATGAGCAAAACGTTTTTGACGCGCAAGGAAGACAGCATCGCCACCCACGCTAGTGATACAGTACCATACCTGCAATGAAATTTTACAGAAATAAAGGTGAAAATAAGTTACGGCATTGCTACCAGGCAACTTGGCACCCGCAGCAAAAACCTTTATGGTGGCTGTGTTCTGTTCTTATGCAATGGCCTTCTGCTTCACCCACAGTGCTGCTAAATCGGAAAAATGCCAACTCTGTCAATAAGTCAACAGTGGGAAACGTCTGCTGTGAAGAAGCAGCGTGCGGCGGTATTCACCATGCATACAGTTTCAATAGCTTCCCTGTCACTATGAGTCCCACTGGTAGCAACGCCACGACGCACGTGATGCGTAGGCCAATGGCTTACCTGGCTTGCAGCCCCCAAAGGTCACTACATCGCCGAAGCAATCTCTGAGGTCATGCCCGGCTACGTCAGCATTACGAAGCGTTTGCAGGTGGCCGTAATGAGAGAATAGATACAGTCGACTCTCGTTACAATGGACCCTCATAATCAGGAAAAAAATGTCTGTTTTATCCGAAGTCCGTAATATCCAGACACCGAACGGATGAAGGGGGGGGTATAAAGCCTGTGTGTTTATCATCACGGACATCGCTCAGCTGCGTGATTTAGGCCTTTTTAAATACTGGCCGCCGAATATAGACTCCATGGCACGGCTACCACCGACAGTGGTAATTTATAACTGTACCACTTGCATCAGCAAGTGCGACTGTACTCAGTGCAGGAAGGCCTGGTGGGTGGCTACTGAACCCATGTAAACATTAGCGAGGCTCAGTCCAAAAGCTACTAATCTAACAGCTTGTTGTCGCAAAGACGGTCATGTTACGAGCTGCAGGTCATGTTACAAAAAAGAACCGGTTCCAGCTGGGGCTCATTATTGTTGATCGGCATCACAATTCATTTCTTGCATGGACAAATTTCTGCCTCAGCTAATCAAAGGCTGTTGCTAAGCTGAATTAACACGCGCATTCATACCAACGCATCTCGCGCGTAAGAACTTACTCATTACAACTTCTCGGTGGAACTCACCGGTATTCGGGCTGGGAGCTCTGGAACGCCTCACTTCCATAACACTGGTCGCGATGCCTAACGGCGCAAGTGCATGGAAACAACACTGTGTGCAAACAGCGGAAATGCTGCTTGCATGCAGCTGGATGCAGCAACATGCAACAGCTTTATTGAAACAGTGGAGTTTTGAATCGCTGCGGCGAATGGCTCCCGAGCACCACGGGATGCATGACAATAAAAACAATACTGGGGTGAGGAGGCACCACGAGGCTAATCAGTCTAAAGCATATAAGCCGGGAAGGCTACAGTGCGGCCGTCTGTGCGACTACGTGGATTCAAAGTTAGAGGTGCATTCATTACGAGGGAGAAAAAAAAATCTAAAAACTGGACAACCAATGTCGGAGGTGCATTAATTATGCAAGTGTGTTCATTACGCGAGTCAATATGGTATAAGTTAAGCTAGAATTTCAAGAACATATACAGTCAAACCTCGTTAATACGTAGTTGGCCGGGAATGACGCTTGGGTACGCACTAAGCGATGTACGAATTAACCGTCAGTGCCGGTTTAGCGGCTACTAACCAGCCAAAAATGAATGTCACGAACCCCATAAACACACTCACGCACACACAGGCACGCAAGCTTTATTCAAGGGCAGGCAGCAAAAAAAACTGTTATTTTCACTTGCCACCGTGGAGGCCTCGCCGCGACGACGGCATCTCAACTGAATTGCACAGGTTTTGCGACGGCATCAAAACCTGTGCAATTCAGTTGAGCTGCGGAAGTTAGCGCTTTCTCAGTAAGAAGCGGTCCAGTGACAGACAGGTTCATGCTCCGCGCCTTCTTTAACCAAAGAAGCAGGGCCTTTTCCACTTCGGGAAACGCAGAGTCTCTGATGCGGCACCTCTTCAGATTGCTGCCTGTGCCGCCCCTCAACTTTTCGCGAGCGTTCCATATCCCGCACACAGTCGTCAGAGGCAAGTCCTTTTCACGGGCTACCGCAGATTTCTGATTTCCAGTTTTCCTTCACACTCAAAACGCGATACTTCGGCATAGCAGTCCTCCCGTGCGAATTAAATCGCACAACACGCGCACCAAACAATAAAAAAAATACGCCGTGCAAAAGACCGTTGTTAAAGAACACACCACTGCGCAAAACACCACCGGCGGACACGGGAGAATGAAAGAAAAGAAAAAAAAAGGGAAATGTGGCGGAAAGTGACAGCGAATTCCCCTACCATCAGCCGCTGCGGACTAACAAAAACCAATCTCGTAGGCCATACAAACAAAAAATACGTCAACGTGGTGATCTCGAAGGCCATGCTTTTGCGCGCTTTGATAAGCAACAGCCGTACGAACCGAAAATACGTCAATGTAGCCATGTTTGACGTCACTATCGCTGCAGTTTACCAATCTCGAAGGCCATACTTTTGCGCGCTTCGATTGGCAACAGCCGTACGAACAGAAAATACATCAACGTGGCCATGTTTTGACGTCACTATCGCTGACAATTTTAGTCCGGTCGTCGCCGCTCGTGAATCGAACGTCTGCGCAAGTGAAATTTTGCCGATTTTCTGCCTGTGAACGTGTAAAAACAAGAAAATGGTACGTACTAACCGTATGTAACGCAACAAGCGACTACGGCTTAAGCGGTCAGCCAATACATGGGGTTCAATGGGGACTGGTTGGGGGAATCTTCGCGACTACGTTTAAACCGGAGTTACACATTAAGCGGGTACGTATTAACGAGGTTTGACTGTACAGTGATATTTTCTTGCAAATCACAGAAGTAGTTTAGCAAGAGTTGGCCCTCCACTAGGGCATACAATGTCAAGCACTAACCGACCAAACCAATTAATCGTACCATTTCCATATCAATGTTGCAGGCAGCCACGAAGTCGGACATGCACTGGAAGGCTGCCTCTTGAAGTTCGGGGTCCCGGGCATTGAGTGCACGGTAGAGGACATGGAAGACCCGCTCACGGCACGGCAGGTAGTGGCAGGTGGCAAGTGCCCGCAGAGCCGCCCGCCGCAACGACACCAGCGCCGCAGGGCCGCATCCCTTGTAGCAAGGAAGCTTGCGCAGCGCCTCGTCGTCGGCCTCGCACAAGCTCACCAGCTCAGTGAAGAAAGTCTTGTGCTCGGTAACGCTCACATCAAGGGCAAACAGCCGTGGCTGCAGGCTTGTGCAGTAGGTGTTGCCTTCCATCAGCCCAATTTGCGCATTCAAGGGCTGGTGCCGAAGCAGGTGCTTCTTGGGGGGCACCATGTCGGCGAGCACGTCCCGGTGTGGCTCCATGAGGGCACCCACCGAGCAGTTCATCACTTGCGCCAGCACCTCCAGCGAATGTATGGCCTGCTGGCGCACGCAGGTGTTTGGTGAGGTCACTTGCCGGACGAGCTCGAGCGTCACCTCGTGCAGGGACTTGCGCTGAACCTCACGCAGGTCGTCCGTGGCGTCGGCAGGCAGTGGTGCACCACACACTGTCAGCATCTTCTCCAGGTTGGATCTGCACGTGGATACAGAGCAGTGATGAGACAAATAATTCTTGTGACTTTAAAGGTAGAATGCATTGTCCTGACTCAGCCTTCGACAGAGCATTCGGCAGTGCTCTGAATGATGCTTGCTGAAACTGCTGTATCTATTTGAATGAAAGAGAATCCAAAAATTGCCTGTGCTTTAGAATCGAGTACGAGACTAAGGCCATATTCATGGCGTTGGCAAAAGCCTTCAGTCAAAAAGTCGGGCACAACATCATGATCATAGCAAAATGAAGATGGACCACATTTTGTTATGAGTATACATCGGTTCCTTTCAAGCTCAATGGTGACTTGTTTGCATTACATTTGTTTCTCAATAAAGTTTTGTGTGCCCTAGGCTTGTGACCATGAGAAGCACAAAGAGGGGAGGTGTAAGGGCTATAGGATACCATGGCATACAGGGCGAAATAGCAACTTTGTACATATTGCACAACAATGCACAGGAAAATCAATGCCCTAAAAGGTTACACATTGCACAACACTTTTGTTTGACAGCGCCACACCTGCAGTTATGGAGTATTGTGGGCTGTGACAGCCCTGTGGCCCTGTCCCACTAGTACGCTTCACTGAATGACACTGCAGCAAAGCTGCCTTTACTGCAGGGCATTAGTGCCACGATTCAAAGCCAATGCAGTAACATGACTTCAACAACAAAAAAAAGTTGTGCATCACTCTGCTATCGTAAACGCCAAAGGCCAGGGAGGCTGCGGGAAGCAAAAACTCTGGACCTTCACTTCTCCGAACACGCTCGGTTTCCCTCAATCAAAATTCAGGATCTTCTGTGATGTCTGCATTCAACTTCCCTGGCCCTCGCTTCAAGATCGGAACGCTCTTGCCTCGTCCACTCACACTCAGCTTCTCAACAATGCTCCAGTAAACTGGCTTCTTTTTCGGAAGCCTTGGTCATCGCCATGATTAAGCATACGGCACGTCTCCTTTCAGTGCACTGCAAGAGAGCTGGCAAAGCGAGGTTTCCATCGGGGAGAACGACGCCGCACCGCACATCCCCCCGCAACACCCGACTATACAGGCAAGCACGCACACTCGGGAACATGTCATGCCACCTGCGCACATGCACCGCGCCGTATGACGTCGCACCACTTATGCGCATCGGCCGCGCTACGCCAGCCCTTGCCGTGCACTGTTCCTCCTCTCCAACACGCTAGCTCTTCCATGCTATTTTTAGCTCAGCAAAATGTGTCCACACCGAGCAAGTCATTCAAGCGAGTTGCCTACAGCTTTAATGCAAAACCCTTTTTTTTGTGTGTGTGTGTGCTCGCAGCTATCACAGAACCCCCAAAGTGGGTTCGCGGACCCCTTAGAGTTTGCCAGACCCCATCTGAGCACACTCCATCAGTACTCACTTGGCCATGTCGACAGCTCCATTGGAGACCTCGCCCGTCAGGTCCATCATGATGAAGAACAAGGCCTTCAAAAATAGGTACTGGTGCCCGAGCACCCACCGCAGGGGCAGCCGTTCCACCAGGCACTTGATGGCAAAGCATCCACCGGACTTGGCATACCATGCTCGGTCGTAGCACAGGGCACACAGCCGCTCTGCCAGATATTCCACAAATGGCAGCTGACAGGCCCTCTCTCGTGATGTCAGCACTGTCGCCGAGTTCTCCGTGATAAGTAGCATGGCCAGTTGACCGACCTGCCCCACATTGTAGTGGAATCCCATCAATTCCAACTCAAAGAAGACCAGGAGAGTAAACTGTTAGCATAGAAGGCAAAGAAGACCTGAGAATACAGTCGAACGCTGCAATAATGAAACTTCGCCACAATGAAATTCTCGCAACAAAACATTTTACAATCCTCGGTGAAGCTCCATAACATTCAATTTTTGCATTCGATTATGAAGGAGATTTTTCAACTGTTCGATATAGCCAATAGTTAGATATATCCAGGATCGACTGTATTCGAGTAGGTACTATTCAATTTGAATTCGAAACTCAAATATCTGCACACCTATAGAATAAACAGAAAGTCCAAATTATCAACAGTTTCAAGAAAACAATAAATGTCTTAGGTGAGTGCATTTTACCTTTAGAATGAATTTGGAAATCCTGCTCTTATAATGCATAAAAGCAGGAGATCAGCGCAGAAGTCATTCAGTTTAAGTTTATCCTTCTACTTGTTCAGGAGCTCTGTAAGCTCGGCCAATAATGGGTCTCGAAAGGAAATATGACGTATTTCCGTGACGCTGAAATCACTGTGACTTAAGGAGATACATCAACAATTTGCTTTAACAGAACAAATATCAAGAAATTTTCAAGGATTACAAAGCTCACAGGTATTAAAGCAGCACCAAGGGCCCTTGAATTTACGTTCTCAATATCAAGGATATTGAAGATTCTCAAGGGCCTGTGCGAACTGCGCGAACATGAAATGCCAAAAAGCAGACAAATAAGCCAGACCTCATGTACCGCAACAAAACTACATGCACCTAGTTGTTCATGAGTCTCTTTTTGTTATTCTTTTTTTTTTTGTAGAAGCACTTAACTTGGTCATTTCTCTGCTATGCCAAAAGAGCTAATAAACGAATGCTCACAAAAGGCACACCACCCACCTTGCAGAGTTCCTTTTCCTCGTGAGCCATGATGGCTGCCACAGCATCAACGAGCACGGATGGGTCCATGCCTTGCGTGGGTGGCCGAGTCATTCGGAGTGGCCCGGCCTGCTGTGCTACTGCCACCAGGGTGTAGTGGTGCACCAGAGATACCAGGAACGGTAGCACCTGGCTGTGCAGCTCCTTTATAGCTGCTGCAGCTGCACACGGATGCACACCCATGCATGTGTTGGCGCAGAGGTGCAGAACACATGTCGCATAAAATGGCCTAATAATTTTTACATCACATATACAGTCACTTTAAGTCTCCCCGTATTCTTTTCCAATACATTCGATTCCAGAGATATAGAACTTGGATTTATCAAATTAGTGGCTATACTGAACAGCTGAGAAATTTCAACAAAACTCAGTGCATAAATATTGGTCTAGTAAGCACTACTGTCAAACATCTGTGGAGTGATGTGTACAATATATAAAACTTAGCCCTGCATCCAGGGGTGGAAGCAGGCTCCAACGTTTTGGAGCAGCATTGGAGCAACAAATTTGTAGTTTTGAAGCAGAGAAAGAGAGTTTTGGGGGCAGGTAGCCTTTCTAAGAACATTTAAATTAGCAAACATTTCTGTTTTTAGTCCGTGTGCACTGGCTGTGCACGTATACCTTCACAAACTGCGTTACTGCTACCGGTGAACATGTCTTGCACAGCTTTCTTTGAAGCTTTTCCGGAAAGCAGCGTCGCTTCGACTCTCTGTGCGTTGTACGCGCACATACTTTGTAGAGTTGGGTGGTAGCCATATATGATCACAAACGGTGAAACCTCCATTCAGGCTCTGCATGCACTGGCCACGTGCTTGTTCCAGAGCTCTGTCGCTGCTGTTCATAATCACGGTGACCGCGATTTTGTCTGCAGCGGTTTCAACGCCTGTGTACCTTGCGAGTGTGGCGCCCGCTGTCCGTTAACGCATCAACACGACTTTCGGCAGAACTAGCAGAATGCAGTTTCGCTCGAGCTCTGCGCACGTTCGCTGCGCGCATGCCTCCGAAACAGCATATTAGTGAACCTCCAACAGTGAGAACAAACAATAATTTCATTTTGTCTCAGTGTCAAAAGTATATTATTGCAATTCTTGAGCAGCGATTCCACCTACGCGCAGATCTAACCTACAGACAGTGTCGCGGTTTTGAAGCGTGGTCCTTGACCTCCTTGATCAGAAAAATATCGATAACATTGTGATATTTTTGCGTGCATTACTTTTTTTTGGAGTGCACGGTTTTTCGGACTTTTCCAAATTCCCGAAAGGGTCTGAAAGATCGCTCGCATGGCTGTATTTGTACTACAATGGCGTTTGGACACAGCTTGGCGCCCAAGGTCAGTTTGGCGCAGATTGGCAGAGCAGCACTTCCACCCCAGTGAACCGAAGCCATCCTATTCATTCTGCCTTACGTTGATCATCTTTCGTTCGACTGCGTTCCTACGTATCGTGATTCTTCTCTGAGCGCACAGGAGTCGAAAATGCAGTGTTGCTGCATTGCTTCAACAGGTCACATCGCACTTGCAGATGCACTCACTTGCCTTTTGGACCGTGTTTATGTTGCAACATGCAACAGCATTTTTCAAATACAACAGGCAAAGGCCCCCAAACGAACACAAAGCAATTGCCTCTTCTCGGCATTGGAAGCCTTGACCTGCATTGATATGATGTGTGCATTCCAATAGCCATCCTGCCACTATGGGATGTAGCCTGTAAAAGCACAATAAAGCTACTGCTCGAGCCAAATGCTCTGAATCCCACTTTTTTTTTTCTTTCTTGCTACACTGACAACCAGTACCTTTACATGAGCATGTGTTTCTCATTGTCTAACCTACTTGCTCTTTCATTGTATACCAAATGACAGCTTTGGTGATCGGTAATCGCTACATCTGGCAACTATTCAGCTCTTCCATCTGAGTTTGACTCAAGATGAAATTTCAATGTATTTCACTGTTATCGTGTATCCGAGTCACGAAATAAATCACAATTGGTCTTGACTTGAAAGCTTCCCCTTAACAAAGAAGGAAAGGAAAGGAGGACGCACCAAACATGCCCGTCAAAGCCATCTGGTGGACCTTGCGTGTCTCCACATCCGGGCACTTGTACGGAATGGTATGGGGTGGTGAAATATCGCCTGTGCCAAAGCTGCAATCAAAGAATAAAATAGTACAATGCAATGGTTACTGAACACAGTTGGCTGGCTACTCTGTAGTTCCACATTAAGACACTGCTCTCAATTGCCACTTTTGTCAGTGAAATTTTTCTGTGTCAATTGTGCTATATTCGTGCGTTTCAGACCTTGGCCCTTATCAAACCATCCTGCCACCCAATGAAGCCAGAGACAGTGAGTGAATAAAAGTTATTTGTGCATTCTCAAAATTGGTTCAATATATTGTCACGGTGCTACGAAAGGAAGGAAGACGACGATCGCTATAGGAAGAAGGAGACGACGTAGTGGGGTAGTCTCTCTCTCGGGCCGCCATTAGGGCTTTGCCGGCGTTATCCCTGTTATTATAAAACGGCCTTCCTTTTTAACTTGATATCTCTGCTCGTTCCATCGTGGTGGAGGTGCGGGGTACTTAACAAGACGGAACTCCGCAGCGGGCTTGTTCTCGGCCGTCCTACCATGCCGACAGACGAACAGGACGACGGGCCGATCCGGGCGTCAGCAGCCGCCCCGTCGACCCCCGCAACGCAAGCACCCGCAACGCCGCCACCGCCAGTCGTACTTACCCATCCGCGCGACCCAGGTAATTTCTCCGGTAAGAATACCGAGAACGTCGAGCAATGGCTGGTCCTGTACGAACGCGTCGCAGCGCACAACCGGTGGGACCCGACGCTCATGCTTGCCAATCTTGTCTTCTACCTCAAGGGCCCGGCACGCCTCTGGTATGACACCAACGAGGAAGAATTAACAAGCTGGGATTTATGCAAGCAAAAGTTGCGCGATCTCTTCGGCCCACTCGCTGGCGACAAGTGCGCTGCTACGAAAGATTTGTCTTGTCGAGCTCAGACGGCTACAGAGTCCTACGTTGCGTACATCCTTGACGTTCTAGCTCTGTGCCGTCGCGTCGATTCCAATATGTCCGAATCTGACAAAGTGGGCCATATTCTGAAAGGCATCGCTGATGATGCGTTTAACCTGCTGGTTATTAAAGACTGCTCAACCGTGAACGAAATCATCAGCGAGTGCAGACGCTTCGAAGGCGCGAAGAGCCGGCGCATTACCAAACAGTTCATGCGGCTTCCTAACACCGCCGCTACGTCGTCGTGCGAAGACGCCTGTTCCTCCGTTCAGCCGTCCAGCTCAGACAGCGTTTTACGTATTGTGCGGCGTGAAATCGAGGCGGCATCGCCTTCCTCTTTCGTGCGCCCTTCGGATGACATTCAGACCACGATCTCTCTTATAAAGGAAGTTGTCCGCGACGAGCTTGCAAACGCAGGCATCCAACCAGTGTGTTCTGTGACTCGGCCTCCGGTTCGACCGACTGCTCCATTTCATCGTCCACCACCGACGTTTCGCCGCTACCGAGATCCGGCCCAATGGCGCACACCCGACGACAAGCCTATATGCTTCGCCTGTAGCGGCGTGGGCCACATTTCCCGCTATTGCCCTCATCGCCAACCGTCGTACTCCCGCTCCACGTATTACGCACGACGTCCCCCATTTACCACTCCTAATGACCCGACCTACCGTGAACCCATGTACCACGACCAGACCCATCGTAGCTCAACGTACCGCGACCCTCCCATGTCTACCAGGCCCTCAAGCCGATCGCCTTCACCGCACGATCGTCGTTCCCGCTCGCCTCTGCCCCGCCGTCCATCGCCGCACCCCTCTGTACGCTCACAGGAAAACTGTATTGTAATTGTATTTACATAATTGCGAATCGACTCAAATGTAGGTTGACCCCTCCCCCAAATTGCACCTCCTCCTCCCAAAGAAGTGACTCTTGGTACAGATTTCAATTCTGCTTGTAGGTCCAACCCTATAAATTTGCATTTCAATTTTCAACAAACTTTACAATTATGTGAAAAGGATATTTTCATGACATCAGGCATAGGCACCTTTTGTTTCAAAGGGCCCTCTAACACTTTTCTCGCACTCGCTGTCATGTGCGTGTTGCGTAGATTGGAGCGTAAACAGACAAATGTTACAAGAATGCCAGCGATAGAAGCAGGCAGTGCGAAGTTATTAAGCAAAGTTCAAAATACAAGCAAAAATATGCGGATCCTCAACTCAAGTTTTGCGAGGTCAGGCGACCGCATTTCCCTCTTCACGTGCAATATAGTGCGCAGCCAATGGAATTGGCTTGAAGCACCTATGTAGGGGAAGTTTGCAGGCCACAGTTGCCTGTTCACTCCTCCAGTGTAGTGATGACGCCGTTGCCATGTCAACAAACAATGTGGAGTGTGAGCATACCGCACTGTCAGTTATGAGCTTTTCTGACCGCACCGACTTGTGGGTGCTTCTGCTTCGAACCGAGGCTTTACGTGTTGTTCCGCGTAACTTTACTTCCAAGGCATCGGCCGTCACCTCTGAACTTGCCGTCAAGATCACCAAGAGGTGCCGGCGACCATATACAGTGGAACCCCGTTCATACGTTTTTCAGCGGACAGGGGGGAAAAAAACGTAACAGCCGGGAGAATGCAAGAGTGACGAAAGCTCCCAAAATGAACGAGAACAGGGCCGCTTTGATTTCAAACAATTTATTTCAGCAAGGTGGGCCATCTAGGTCACCGACCGATAATCCGGACAGCCGCTCAGTACCGCTAGTGCCAACATAGGCTTATTGTGATAAAACTGGCTGATATTTCGGACAGTTTCTAGCTCTAAATTCGATAATTCGGACTCCGTTCGCGGCTGTCGAGCGCAGTGAATGGGCCGCCATTATAGCCTTCGGCACCCCGATGAGAGAAAGTATGGCCTCAGAGATCGCAATCAAAACTGTGATCATTGAGGTTTAGTTCCAGCATGACACGCCAATTTTGGAGGCAAGTTGCCCCGTACTGCAATCACCGCATCCTGTTCCGGCACCCCGGGCGTGGTTTGTGATTGCGAGTACGGCTGGTCGGCTGGTCGCGTGGGGTCCGCGATCGCTCGATAGCGCTTTCACATTCCGTCTTCAGTGCTTGTTAACCTTATTTACCCGCATAATTTGCGCACCCCTGACATTTAGCCAGCAATACAAAAAAAAATTTTCCCGTATATTTTGCGCTCGCCGTCCGGCCTGAACCAGCTCGCCAGCGAGCGCACGGACAGACTTGGACAGCCGCGCGGCCGCGCCCCTCGCTGCGCGGGCGAGCACAGTCATACGCAAAAGGGGCTGCGAGTGCGATGTTCCTTTTTCCGATTATTTTCTCCGGAAGCCCCCAGAGCCCAAGGTACGGTCGCTAGAATAAAAGCACTCGAGTGGGGGCGACGAAAACGGCTGAAGCAGAGATCAAAACGCGCCCGGCACATCTCCGTCGCTCGGAGGCGATAACATCACCCCTATCGGATCGCCTGCCGTCGTGGAGGAAACGCCCCGCCCGTCTTTAACGAGCATGAAAAGACGCAAAAGCGGGAGGGGGGGTGGGGAGTGTCGCTCGGCTGCTGAGCGATCGCATGGCTGCCGAGATAGCGCTGGCGCTGTCTCGGCAGCCACCAGCGGGCGGCGATTCCTGCAAGCGTGACCAAGACTGTCAAAAGTAAAATCAAAATAGCGATGCTTGGGTGGGTACGGCGTGCCAGGTTGCGTCACATCATGCGGGAACACGCCCACAGTTGCGACGTAACAGCGGGGTTTGCAATACATGGGACCCTATGGGAGCTATGCCGGGACCGATGAAAAACAACGTAACAGCCGGGAAAACGCAGCAGTGAGGGACGTAACAGCGGGGTTCCACTGTACCGCATACGACCATACTGCGCGTTTCTTCATAGGTTGTTCAGCTAAACGTGCAGACATGGAAGCATAGAAGTGGGAATAGGGAATTTTAGTGTGCCGACTAAATGTAACGGAATAAGGAATCAATGTCCCACCGCTATCCCAGTGGTGAAATTTGGTGAAATTGATGAAAGTTGAGGGGCGAGGTTGATAATAAAACTTGCACCTCAAGAACGCATGCTCAAAGCACTTTTGAAACTGAAATCAAAATTTCCTGTGGAAGGACTACTTAGTGTATTAACACATGAGCAGAAGCTCCGCCCATATATCCTTGGCTGTGCTGCCACAAAGTTGCCACCAGGTATAGTGGTACAAACAGTGGCCTCACAGTCTGCACCAACAAGCATGCCCACGACGGTGAAACGAGGCGAGCACACAATGCTGAAAATTGACGCCTTGAATGCAGTGTGAGCAGTCGTAATTGGTAACTGCTTCCGTCACACTGGATTTACCTTTGCTAATTACTAATGAGCCTGACTTCGCAACGAAAGAGTGCGAGCTGCTTTCTATCACGAGCCAGAATGCTGACATCATCGACTAGATTGAGGCTGCAATGTGGTGATTCCCACCACCAATACATTTGAAAACAATGCCAACGTCATGGAGTGGTGTCGTCGTGTGCCAAACTGGATGATCGTGAAATAACTCCACAAGTTCTCCAACTGTCAAAGAGTGACTGAGACTCAGAACATGTGCCGCATGCTTCAGAGCCATCACCTACACGGATCTTATTTGAGCGTTTGCTGTCCTTGTATCATTGTAAGCCGGGCGAAATACATGCGGACTTGGTCCCACATAAGTGGAAATGTGTGCAGTGATGCACCTAACACTTCTTGATTGATTGATTGATTGATTTGTGGGGTTTAACGTCCCAAAACCAGCTCTGATTATGAGAGATGCCGTAGTGGAGGTCTCCGGAAATTTCGACCACCTGGGGTTCTTCAACGTGCACTTCTTAACACTTCTAACACTTCTCAGTGCAGGGACCTTAAAATGCAAATGAAAGGTGTTTTTTTATGACGCATTTGTTTTTTCGGACGTTCAACAATTCGGACAGTTTTACGATCAATGTGCAGACCACATTATTGGTCGTCAACTGTATATAGGACACCACACATTTTACCATAATTACCCGCATAATTTTTGCACCCCTAATATTTAGCAAGCTTTGCAAAAAAAAAAAAAATCCTCGCATATTTTGCGCTCCCCGTTCCCAGCTCGCCGGCGCGCACGCACGAACAGACTTTAAACAGCCGTGCGGCCGCACCCCTCGCTGCACAGGCGAGAGCAGTCATACGCAAAAGGAGCTGCGAGTGTGGTGCCCCCCTTTTCCGATTCTTTTCTCCGGAAGCCCCCCAAAGCCCAAAGTACGGTCGCGAGAATAAAAGCATGCAAGTGGGGGCGACGAAAATAGCTGAAGCAGAGATCAAACGAGCCCAGCCTATCTCCGTCGCTCGGATGGCGGGTGTGATAACATCACCCCGATTGGGACACCTGCCGTCGATACGGGGAGGAAAGGCCCCGCCCATCTTTAACAAGCATGAAAAGGCAGAAGCGGGGGGTGGGGGTGGGGGGGTGTCGCTCGGCAGCCATCAGTGGGCGGCTCGTAAACACTTCTACGTGCTGCGCTCTCAACGCGAAGGGACTGCGAAAAGTGTCCCTGGAGCAGCCGTATTATCTTACACCAGCGTTTTGCAGTATTACGTGAGATCGTATCGAAAAGAGTTACCGCGCTAGTTGCATTATATTACACGTTATTTCAAATGCGTTCGCGAAATATCCGCGTAATTTGAGCACGCCCTTTTCGGAGCTCTAAAATTTCGAAAAAAGGTGCCCAAACTACGCAAGTAATTACGGTATACCTCAGCAAAATGGAGTACCGTATTTACTCGATTCTAACGCGCCCTCGATTCTAACACGCACCCGTTTCCTGTGACCAAAAAAAAAAAATATGTGAAACATCGATTGTAACGCGTTCCCTTTCTTCGTGACACGGAAGAAAAGGCCCTTAGTAACATTCTCACGTTTATAAAAACAAATGCCGTACTCGCGTAATGAACGCACTCGCATAATAAAGGCACCGCCAACTTTGAACGCCCGCAGTCCATCGAACGGCCACGCTATGGCTTTCCCGCTTCACTCGATCCGCGGTGTCTCGAACACGTTTGGCGCGCCGACTCCTGCGTCCCGATAAAACTGCCAAACGCTGACGGGCGCAGCCGCAGTGCTGCATTCCTCCGTGCTATCACAGTTCCCTCACGCGTGCTGCTTTGCGCGCTGCGCAGGCTGGTGCAGATAAGCGGGGTGTGGTCTCCAAGATTGCCGCGATGCAATCTCGGACGTCACGCAGTGTGCACGACTGAGGCGCTCAGGTGGCTCAGGCTCAGCACAGATATGAGGGAGAAATGCGATGATGCGCCGTTTTGCGTGCGGTGATGGGAAACATCTCCCGTTACAGTTACCCGCGAACGCCACCGAAAGCTGTGCGGCGGAGATTGCACCGGCGACGTAGCGACTTTGGCCGCAAGACAGCCAAGCCGGCGCGGCGAGTATCATCAGCCTACGCATCATGTGCGTCGTTCAGCACGGGACCGGCGGCGCCATAGAAACTACAGAAACTATGCACGCCAAAGACCGCCGCGCCACTAGATCGTTTTTTAGCCGTTGACCGTTCGACAGCGCCCGAACCTCGTAGGAGGCGGCCATTTTGATGCCGACGGCGATATGGTAACGGTGTCGTTCGTTCGCACTCGATTCTAACGCGCATGCGATTTTTGGACCCGTTTTATTGGAAAAAAGGTGCGCATTAGATTCGAGTAAATACGGTAAAGTTATCTATGATTTCAGTATCACGAAGTTTAACTGCTGCCGAAGAGGAAAACCAAACAGGTAAGTTGAGACTTAGCTGGCGAAAGCGGTCAAATAGGCCAGCTGCACGCGGTTTGCACAAGCGCATTTTTAAAATTGCACGGCACGTGACAGAACGGCCGTCAGCACAGAGCAGCAACTCTCCTGCCCACGGTTGGGGAGCAAGGGGAATAGCGCCAACCTTTGTGTTTTTTTTTTTTATAAATGTGTGAACAAGCATGGTAAAACTGCAAAGGTGGCAGTCCTAAATGCAGCAGGCTCTCACTTATTATGCATTATATCATGATCATTCAGAAAATGGACGTTGCCAACAAGGCTTGTATGTTGCAAATCATCCCGACTTTCTTTCTGGACAGTTTTTGTTTTTCTTTCCATGATTTCTAACTCAAAAGAAGCTATTTCGGACTTTTTCAGAAATGCCGTACATTTCAAGTGAAAGCAACAGATCTCATTACTGTTTTTGTCGAAAGTGAGCTATCCTCGGTGAGTGTATGGCTGCAACAGGTTTCGAGCAGCCGAATTTTTGTATTTTCTTCTATAGCTGCTCGCACATGGCGTGTGGACATATTTTCTGCATCTTTTGACCGAACTTGATGAAAATATAGAGGCTTATGTAGTTTTTCCTGTTGATTTCAAATGTGAAAAAATCTTTTTTGTAGGTCAATTAGTTCAGAAGATACACGAAGCTGCCACTCTATTGTTTTCGGAGACAATAGGAAAAAGACTGTTCAGCGAAAAGTGAATATTATTGCATAGCTAGATAATGCAATAAGTAAGAAATGCAACGCTGCAAGCAGTTTTCAAATTAAATCATAATTAGTGATTCCACAGATGATAAAAGTTCAGTGTCCATGGCATGGCTATCCCGCACAAAGAAATTTGATAACTTTGAAATTTATATGTGCAGGAAACGGAAATTCTGCTCTCAGCATTTTGTGATACACAAATTGGGCTTTATGTTAAAAAAGGTTAACGCATGGTTAACGCACTCCTCTTTTTCCACTGGGATATAGCCATACAGTTTATCCTCTTGCAGTGTGAGGTCATTTCAGCATCGATTTCGGCTCAATTTTAGCTGGTACACGCTTGTATAAGGAGTCATTGCAGCTAGAATACTAATATTATCGGCTTGGAATTCAGAGTAGAGCTGCATTTGTAGCTGTAGATTTCAAAAAGGCAATAAAGAAAGATGCGTTTTTTTGCTATTTTTTGGTCTCCACAAGCAGTGTCCCCCCTTAAGCATACAAAACTACGCAGGTGTTCAGTAATAAAGGCTAAAGGCCTTCTGTGAAACCAATGTTATGCGACAGCCAATTTGCAGCCTGCCGTGTTGGGTCTTGCTAAATTCTTCAGGCATATGCATATGATGTGAGTGTCTCTTATACTGATGTTCATTATAAACCAGTTAAACTGTATGTGGATATTTCACTAACCCTCTAAGATTTCTATCCCCGAGATCTTAAAATACAATCTTTGTTTCTACTGCCCCATTTTATAACAAACCCTTAGAAGACGTAACTTTTTCTTATCCCGAGCTACTTCATTAATGCAGGTTTCATCAGTGATTCATTTTGAGTTAAAAAGAAACACATTACTGTGGTGACAGCTGTGCGTAGCTCACCTCGGATGCGAGAACAGTTGAAGCATTGACTGCCGATCATCGTCCAGCTGTAAGTTAGCCACCAGGAAGCCACGAATGATCTCCCAGCATTGGCGCCGGTAGAATGAGTCGACACCGCTTGCCTTCAGTGCATTGAAGGCTGTCTCGATCAACTGCACACAAACAAAAGACATGCCAAGAATGTAGACAGGCATCAGCCATATAGTTGAAAAAAGCAACTGGTAGAAGGAAAATAAAATTATTGCATAGCACGACACTCAATAGCATCACAGGGCACTATGTAAAAGTGCATTTATAGTCAATGACAGACTTTTAGGCCATGCCTGATCATTCAGGTGCCTGTGAGGCACTGCCTAGTTCCCCAAAAGGTCAATGCACAAAAGTGTCCGAAATTTTTATTGGTACCGTAATTTTGTGTTGCTGTTCTAACTGCTGGTCAGGTCTAACTGCTGGCCAAGCCATCACCACTGTCATGTTGACCTATCTCGCAGCCTCAAAAAAGCACTCTCACATGCCAATCTGTTCATGGCCACAGCGGTTCCCAAAAGCAGGCATCACCACAATGCAGAAGTATTAGACACTGAAAGCTATGCATCGTATTATGGTTAAGCACACAATCAGAAGGTATTACTGTCACAGGACATAGTCTGCATTTCTTAAACAAAACCTCTTCCATGAAAGTTGTGAGTGCTCCAGCTGATCCAGAACTACAGTTTAACCTTAATATAATGAAACAGGTAAAACTGGTAATTTACTGCATTACAATAAAACTTTGTTAAATGC
This sequence comes from Hyalomma asiaticum, assembly GCA_013339685.2. Classification (NCBI taxonomy): domain Eukaryota; kingdom Metazoa; phylum Arthropoda; class Arachnida; order Ixodida; family Ixodidae; genus Hyalomma; species Hyalomma asiaticum. Next base: position 32,702,971 of record CM023482.1, read on the forward strand.
CTTTTATGGCATGCACAGTTGCTGACAGATTCTTATTACATGGGAATGGGCCATGAGAGTGTTGTACGAACAGCAATAAGAAAAAAAAGTAACTTGAATTACGTTTAAAAAAAAATCGCGTGGCACAGGAGATCAGGCGACCACAACTCGATAACGCACTATCAATGACTTCATCACAGTGGTCTTGTCCCGTGTAAAGCCGAAAGGAATGCAGATACAACGCACAGTGGTAGGAAATGACAAGCAAAGCTATCATATCCATTTTACCAGTATGACTTATGTGTGTGCTGATGTACTAAATGAATATAAAGTAGAACCTCGTTATAATGAACCCAGATATAACGAACTATTGGATATAATGAAGCAATTGAAATTCTCCTTGAATTTCCTATAGATGAAATTGGTATTGGTTATAACGAACTAATGGTTATAACAAAATAATTACCGCTCCCCCTTCAGCTTCGTTATAACGAGGTTTTACTGTATACGAATGAAGAAGTATTTCATTGAAGATTGTACAGAGGAACCTCACTATTACATTCCTCAGTGCTGCATTTTCCCGGCTGTTACGTTGTTTTTCATTGGTCCCGGCATAGCTCCCACGGGATCCCATGTATTGCAAACCCCGCTGTTATGTTGCAACTGTGCGCCTGTTCCCATACGATGCGTCGCAACATGACACGCCGAACCCGCCCAGGCACTGAATTTTGATGTGACTTTTGACAGTCTTGGTCACGCGTGGCAGGAATCGCCACATCGCAGCGTCGAGGTTGTCAATGACGTCTGCATTTCAGCTCGTGATTGGCGGCAGTTCAGGCTCTTATGTTGCGAAGTTGGGCTCATTTTCAACCAGCAAAAGTAAATCTAGTTTTATGGAAGCAGTTGCTGATTACGTCTGCTCGCACTGTCTTCGAGGCATCGGCAGGTATGCGACATTGTCAGCGCCGTGTACCTGCCTCCCTTTCGTTGGCACGCTTGTTGGCGCGAACTGCGAGGCAATCGTTCATGCCACTAGACATTACCTGTCGCTTAATGCCATGAGAAAGACGTCGTGAAATGCGAAATAAATAAACAAAATAAACTGGAAATGGAACGTGAAGGCGTTATCAAGCGATCATGGACCCGACTCAACCAGCCGACCAGCCGTACTTATAATCGCAAACCACGCACGGTGTGCCAGAACAGAATGCGGTGATCACAATGATGTGCAGGTATGGTTTCAGTTCTCACGTTTTCCAAACCCTTCTGACTACCACCGTGATTCCGCATCCTGCGCGCAAGATTCAGGCATGAAAGTTGCATAGTTCTACAAGGTAACGTCAGTTATATTTGTTTATTTCCCGACGCAGAAATTTTCGCTTCAACAAAATTTTTTCTGCGCATCGTCAATTTCGTTGTAGCGAGATCAACTGTACGGGTTTTTAAAGGGGCACTGACACCAAAATTTCGCTGCTAAGATAGCCTGCGGGATCGGTTTTCGTGGATATACAGATGTCATCTACCAAATCTCAATGGCGAACACAGCTCCGAAGGTAATTTAAATGAGTATTGAAGTTCGCATGCGCAGTCGAGCACTAGACTCCGTACATCGCGGCATCGACAACAGCAAAGGTGACCTGAAGGGGACCCCCAACTTCCGCGACGTCACCACGGCAGCCGAGCTCCGAGAGTGCAGCTAGCAATGATGACGTCATAGCCGCCATTGCTTATTTGCTGCGGCTGCGTTAGTAGGCTGCCGGCGATGCCAGACCTCAAAAAAATAGTTGCCACCCAACAACGATGACAGCAACAGCGACAACAATGCGCAGGACGTGCGACAGGCGAAAGAAAACGAGCACGCGGCGGTTGTCGTGCGGAAGTGCATCACAGTTATGTGTGCTCACGTGGTCGAACTCGTTTGCTCCATTTCGAGCGCTAGATGGCGCCACTTCCACTGAGCGCCTTGTCGTTTTTTGAGCTCTCCCAAACCAAAACTGAAACTAGTGGGTAATAAACAGGCCGTAAATAATTATCTGACACGCGCTGGAGCAATTGATGTGCCGTGTCATGGCTAACAGGTGCCCAGCTACGTATTGTAGCGAAAAAAACAGCAGACGAAAATTTTCGTGTCAGTGCCCCTTTAAGAAATGTGGCATTTCCAATGGCCTTGATAGGACTGAGGATGACTTATTGCGGTCAGTGGACAGTGAAAAAGAATGGTCCTCTAACTCTGACAGCGAGTAGCCTACATCTTGTCGTTCTGTGTGTGACTTATGATCCAATACAGAAGAACCTCGTTATAACAAACCTGGATATAACGAACTATTGGATATAACGAAGCAATCACAATTCCCCTTGAAATTCCTATAGATGAAATTGATATTGGTTATAACAAACTAATCGTTATAACAAAGTAATTACCACTCCCCCTTCAAGTTCATTATAACGAGGTTTTACTGTAATTCTTTTTTTTCTTTTCAATCTGGAGGCACCCATTCATGGCATTATTTCATGTGCGCAATACAATTGGGGGCCATTAAAATCGTGCAAACAAGGTACTATCATTGGCAAATATGTGGCAACGCAATCATGCAGTCATGAATGCAAGTGATTCGGAGCAGTACCTTGTCGACAGGCAGCGCAATTGGTGTCTTGTGGTCTTGGAAGTGAACCGTGATACAGGGACCTGGAGTGTCACGGTCACAGTATTCGAGCCGTTGGGGCTCCATCAGCATTTTGCGGTTGCCACCTCCAAACTTGCCCAGCACGCGGAAGGCAACCTGGGCAATGCTGTCAGTCGGGTTGCGTAGAGTGCGCCACAGGGCCTGCATCAGCTCAGCCCGCACGGGTTGGATGTGGTCGTACAGGAAATCTGGCTGCAGGTTGTCCACACAAAGCTCCAGCGTGCGCAGGCCCTGCAAGCAGTATTGTGCAGCGTGCGTCAGATGCCTTAGGACAGTGAATCTGTTGCACAAGCAGAGGACAAGGCGATTTACGGGAGGGACGCGGCCTTCGTATCGCGGAAAAAATGACCTTGTTATAACGTAATGGGATATAACGAAATAACAAAATATAACGAAGTAAATAAAATTCACATTGAAATTCCCGCAGAAATATATGCATTTGAAACCTCGTTTTAAGGAAGTGAGACTGATGCTGCAATGGATATAACGAATTAAAACTGTCTCCAAAACGAAAAATCGGTGTGTGCATTCGTGTCAACAAAACCGCCTTCCATGGTGTTTGGCAGCTGTCTGGCATGGCATTTAAAAAATCCAGTGGCTCAATGAAATTGAGGCATGAAGGTTGCATAGTTCTACAAGGTAACGTCAGTTATATTTGTTTATTTCCAGACGCAGAAATTTTCGCTTCAACAAAATTTTTTCTGCGCATCGTCAATTTCGTTGTAGCGAGATCAACTGTACGGGTTTTTAAAGGGGCACTGACACCAAAATTTCGCTGCTAAGATAGCCTGCGGGATCGGTTTTCGTGGATATACAGATGTCATCTACCAAATCTCAATGGCGAACACAGCTCCGAAGGTAATTTAAATGAGTATTGAAGTTCGCATGCGCAGTCGAGCACTAGACTCCGTACATCGCGGCATCGACAACAGCAAAGGTGACCTGAAGGGGACCCCCAACTTCCGCGACGTCACCACGGCAGCCGAGCTCCGAGAGTGCAGCTAGCAATGATGACGTCATAGCCGCCATTGCTTATTTGCTGCGGCTGCGTTAGTAGGCTGCCGGCGATGCCAGACCTCAAAAAAATAGTTGCCACCCAAAACGATGACAGCAACAGCGACAACAATGCGCAGGACGTGCGACAGGCGAAAGAAAACGAGCACGCGGCGGTTGTCGTGCGGAAGTGCATCACAGTTATGTGTGCTCACGTGGTCGAACTCGTTTGCTCCATTTCGAGCGCTAGATGGCGCCAGTTCCACTGAGCGCCTTGTCGTTTTTTGAGCTCTCCCAAACCAAAACTGAAACTAGTGGGTAATAAACAGGCCGTAAATAATTATCTGACACGCGCTGGAGCAATTGATGTGCCGTGTCATGGCTAACAGGTGCCCAGCTACGTATTGTAGCGAAAAAACAGCAGACGAAAATTTTCGTGTCAGTGCCCCTTTAAGAAATGTGGCATTTCCAATGGCCTTGATAGGACTGAGGATGACTTATTGCGGTCAGTGGACAGTGAAAAAGAACGGTCCTCTAACTCTGACGGCGAGTAGCCTACGTCTTGTGGTTCTGTGTGTGATTTATGATCCAATAACTCTTTTTTTTTTCCTTTTCAATCTGGAGGCACCCGTTCATGGCGTTATTTCATGTGCACAATACAATTGAGGGCCATGAAAATCGTGCAAACAAGGTGCTATCATTGGCAAATATGTGGCAACTAAATCATGCAGTAATGAATGCAAGTGACTCGGAGCAGTACCTTATCGACAGGCAGTGCAATCGGTGTCTTGTGGTCTTGAAAGTGAACCGTGATGCAGGGACCTGGCGTGTCACGGTCACAATATTCGAGCCGTTGGGGCTCCATCAGCATTTTGCGGTTGCCACCTCCAAACTTGCCCAGCACGCGGAAGGCAACCTGGGCAATGCTGTCAGTCGGGTTGCGTAGCGTGCGCCACAGGGCCTGCATCAGCTCAGCCCGCACGGGTTGGATGTGGTCGTACAGGAAATCTGGCTGCAGGTTGTCCACACAAAGCTCCAGCGTGCGTAGGCCCTGCAAGCAGTATTGTGCAGCGTGCGTCAGATGCCTTAGGACAGTGAATTCTGTTGCACATGCCAGAGACAAGGCGAATTTAATACACTCGAACCTTAAGCAAAACGGTCTGTGTGTCTCCTTCCTTCGTCCCCGTTTGTTTCGCGTAGTACCACCATGAACTTGAACCTTGTTATAACGTAATGGGATATAACGAAATAACAAATATAACGAAGTAAATAAAATTCACATTGAAATTCCCGCAGAAATATATGCATTTGAAACCTCGTTTTAAGGAAGTGAGACTGATGCTGCAATGGATATAACGAACTAAAACTGCCTCCAAAACGAAAAATCGGTGTGTGCATTCGTGTCAACAAAACCGCCTTCCATGGTGTTTGGCAGCTGTCTGGCATGGCATTTAAAAATCCAGTGGCTCAATGAAATTGTGACACATTGCTACACGTATGTTATGTTCCTCACTGGTGCGTTTTCCCGGCTGTTACGTTGTTTTTCATCGGTCCCGGCATAGCTCCCATAGGGTCCCATGTATTGCGAACCCCGCTGTTATGTCGCAACTGTGGGCCTGTTCCCGCATGATGTGTCGCAACCTGGCACGCCGTACCCGCCCGGGCACCGCTATTTTGATTTGACTTTTGACAGCCTTGGTCACGCTTGCAGGAAATCGCCGCCCGCTGGTGGCTGCCGAGATAGCGCTGGCCCCAGCGCTATCTCCGCAGCCACGCGATCACTCGGCAGCCGAGCGACACTCCCCCCCTCTCCCGCCTTTGCGTCTTTTCATGCTCGTTAAAGACGGGCGGAACGTTTCCTCCCCATTTCGACGGCAGGCGATCCGATAGGGGCGATGTTATCGCCTCCGAGCGACGGAGATGGGCCGGGCTCCGTTTGATCTCTGCTTCAGCCGTTTTCGTCGCCCCCCACTAGCGGAGAAAAGAATCGGAAAAAGGGACATCGCACTCGCAGCCCCTTTCGCGTATGACTGCGCAGCACGGGGCGCGGCCGTGCGGCTGTCCAAAGTCTGTCCGTGCACGAAATATGCGAGGATTATTCTTTTTTTTTTTTTGCATAGGTGGCTAAATATCAGGGGTGCGCAAATTATGGGGGTAAGTACGGTAAACAAGCACTGAAGACGGAACGTGAAAGCACTATTGAGTGATCGCGGACCTGACGCGACCAGCCGTACTCGCAATCACAAACCACGCGCGGGGTGCCGGAACAGGATGCGGTGATCGCAGTGACGGGGCGACTTGCCTCCAAAATTGGCGAGTCACGCTAGAACTGAGCCTCAATGATCACAGTTTTGATTGCGATCTCTGAGGCCATACTTTCTCTCATCTGGGCGCCGGAGGCTATAACGGCAGCCCATTCACTGCGCTCGACAGTCGCGAACGAAGTCCGAATTATCGAATTTAGAGCTAGAAACCGTCCGAAATATCAGTCGTTTTAACACATTAAGTCTATGGGGGCACTGGCGGTACCGCACGGCTGTCCGAATTATCGGTCGGCGACCTAGATAGCTCATCTTGCTGAAATTGTTTGAAGTCAAAGCGGGCCTGTTCTCATTCATTTTCGGAGTTTTCCTCACCCATACGTTTTCCCGGCTGTTATGTTTTTTTTCGCCGGTCCGCTGAAAAACGTATGAACGGGGTTCCACTGTATACTGCTGTATCTTTGTCTTTTCATGCAGCAGCTCAATGTAAAAGCATGGCCTCCGAGATTGCATCATGGCAATCTTAGAGGTCATGCTAACTGCGTATTCAGATGGCCGAAAGAAGAGCCATTAGGGACAAGCGTGATGGTGCATTATTGCTTGGATGCAGTGGTGAGGAATCACTAGTGCATCCACTTCTCTTGATATAGCCACCCACTAACACTACCAAATGCTGATGAGGCTAACCATGGCCTCGGAGAGCATGTCGGTGACATAGCAACCTTGAGGACAGCTAGCCAGCCGAACGAAGCTGGTGTGGGGTTGTTCGTTGCAACAAATGCTGTCCTAGTGCAAGCAGACAAGGGCGAAAAAGACACAACAGGACGAGCGCTTGTGCGTGTGTGTCTTTCTCATCCTTGTCTGCTTGCACTATGACACTATTTGCTGCTATGAACCAATTAGCCCAAAAATTCACGTCATTCGCTGGCCTAACATCATCTGCACCCTAACGGCGAAGGAGGTGCACTCCGTAGTCCATCACGTGCTGCTCGTTCATGAGTGTATCTTTGCTGTTGACTGTTTGATAGCATTGCCATTTCTTCAGTTTCACAGTAACATGTACGAGCCGCGCACTATACGGATGCGTTGCAACGTGTTAAACGCGTTGCAACGGAACATGGCCTGTCACACCAGTGCCCAGTTTGCACGATACTGAGAAGCCGCCTTCTTCTTCTTCTTGTAAAATGAGCCGATGCTCACCTTAAAAGTAGATGCGGATGGATCCATAGACCTCGTGGCCAAAAATGTTGTACCGGCGCGGCCACAGCACCGCCTTATTTGCACGTTAATATTTTTGCACCCAAACGCCGAATATTGCAGTAAAGGGAAATAATGACTATAACGAAATAATAGATACAGTTGATCCCTTATATATCAATCTCGAAGGGGATCACGAAATAGTTCGATATATCAGTAATTCGAAATACCAGATATGCCTATTTGAAGCTCGTCCTAAAATGGCACATCTCAAATTTGTTTCCCGAGATTGTAACAAGCAGTAGCTTTCCGATTTGCCCACAATATGCAACAAACCAGCAAGATTATTTTTCGTACGAAATGAATATGTAAGCCTTTTGTAAGACATCAAGACCCTCGAGCCATCCTGGAGCCTTACAGATCAACAAATACAGCACATTCCAGCGCCACAGCAGCAGCGAATGACTGCGAACGCCAACACAAGGTCTCGGAGCACGGTACCAAGTCATTTAGCACCAGCATAGACATTCACCACTGGTCAGATTTGATCCTTTGGCGCCGGCGTGCATCGCGTGCAAAAATAGATTGCAACACGTTATAGCGCAGTTGAAACATGATCAACTTACGTAAGAAGGAGCGCATCTGGGGTGTTTGGCGCGGCTCAAAGCTTGATATATCAAATGTCGGGGTCCACGGGTGTTCGATATACGTGTGCACCGTGCCATCCCTATACTTTTGCAATGAATTTTGAAGGGGATTTTTCAACTGTTCGATATGGTCACCAATTCGATATATCCAAGTTTGATATATCCAGGATCAACTGTTTTTCGAAGTAAATCCATGTCTTTCTTCGATGTCGTTATAACAAGGCTTAATGTATTTGTATTCGTTCAAATGTTCAAAGTGCTCAGATATTCACACAAGCCTGCTAAAGTTTCTTCCAAAGCAATGTGTGTTCCTCCTTTTTTGTGGGCATACTCTTCACAATATGCTAGAAATTAACTTGCATGCCCACTAAGGTAGGCGGAACACCGTTTGAGAACAACGTTATAAACAACTGGCGCCTTGACTTGGGTCAGCACATGGCTGTTTCCCTTCAAAGTTGAAATCATCCAAGAAAAATGCCCTTTTCTTCAATGTCCTTTTACAATGTGCTAGGTGTGTCTATGCACATACCTGGCTGATCAGTGTCTGGGAGCCATTGAGTGCAGATACAAGCGGATCCATCAGCATGGGGAGATAAGGCAGGAGAGAGCTCAGCCGTACAGGCACAGTCAGGCATAGCTCCACAAACAGGTCCTTCATGTGCTGCTTATGCAGGCCACTCTGCAACCCGTTGAGCCCTGCGTGACACAGCATTCCAAACGTTTCTCTGCTTCAGAAGGACGTAAAATAAGCAGCGCCTTTGCCAGCAAGAAAAGCACAGAAAATGCATAAATGGTGGCAACTAAACAAGTGCGTCCTGATATATGATGTTAAAGTGGGAATACCAAGGACATACATTGAATCCTGCAGGGCCGAAGCATCAAAGGTTATGCAGAGTGCTGGGTTGATGATAACAGCAGTGAGGACAAATACTAGTCAGTCCAGAGACAAGTAGCTAATCAATATCTGTTGTGGCACATGCACAAGGTTCTTTTCCCCAAAGAGCAATTTTCTGGAGATTCAAGTGGACTTGCAATTGCGTCAATTCAATTAAACAAACATCTTACTGCTAGCAAATTTAAACATTCCATTCTGTAACATGCACTAATGTACAGATTCACAATAAAACCCCTATCTGATTTACATACACTGATGGACATACACTCTAGTTATAACACAAATCAAACGATTTGATCACTAGCGGGCAACAGACGGCATTCTGGTCTTTGTACCATCAATTTTTACCCGGCATAGCAGTATAATTCAGGGATTCCTCAAGTCTGTCTTAATCTAATATAACTTCATGAAACATCACTAAGCTCAATCTTCAAGTCAACAATGCAGGAATCATTTATTATTACGATGGTCAGGCACCTCACATTGTTCAAAAGCAGCTGTCTGTCCACTCGTGGTCAAGTTTTCCCATGGCCCATTTGCTTTGCTGAAACCTGTTGGAAAAGCTCTTGCTCTTGCCCGAGTACGAGGCATCCTGTCCTAAGAGGGGCCACCCCAAAAGCAGAAGTCCAGCATATTGCAATTCAATGCATTGCGCATCACACTGGTTAAGTGCAAGAACCTTCTGGGGAGCTGGCACATGCTCAGGAAGTCGTGCTGGCTGCAGTGCGTGAAACATGCAGGGGCGCGCCACCAGAGCTACATTAAAATAGGCCGAAAAGACAAACACACTGCTTGTGTTTGGCAGTAGAATTAACAGATTTTAAACTCCCATGGAGAGTGGCCACCAAACATGCGCTGCTAACCCAAGCACAGTCAATCACACCCAGTTAGGGCACTGACCTTGCAGCAGTGAGGGCAGCAGGGGCAGGAACTCTTGGTAGAGGAGGTCATGACTGCCGCCACCGATGGAACGGAAGAGCGCTCGCAGCAGAAGAAAGTAGTTGTACGGCTCCCGCGCACTCAGCGCAAGCTCCATGGACCGGTTCACGATGCGGTGCAGGTGCGGCTGCAGCCATGCACAAATAGCAAAACAGTATGCGCATGTCATAAAGAACATGCTCCAAAATATTAACGGTTCACAGTTTCACCAGCACAACTTTTCCTAAACAACGAGCACAATCTCCAACTACTCCGTCTCAATATTTGTACCTGCACCGTAAATTTTTATCAGAATTACGGTTGCCACGTGCCCAGTTTCTGACGAGCCCAGCCGTTTTTCTGGACAGCAGGCCAGTTGCCGGTCTGTACCGTGTATCAGCCAGTTTCACAATACAGTAGAATCGTGATGATTGAAACTCAGTTCATTCAAACTTTCAGTTAATTCAAAGAAATTTCAAAATTTTGGTTGGCCCACTATGTTTTCAATGTATTTTAGAGCAGCTTAATTCAAAGTGCAACATCACATAAATTTGGTTAATTTGTACTTTTTGCTTCTTCCTGTCATCAAATAATCTGCTGCCTTTGCCACTTCTAGCAGAACTCTTCCTTTCGCATATCCCAAAAAGTCACAAATGAAGCGAATCACCCACCTACACATGCCAGAGCAAAGGCATGCGCACCAACAATCATGCATGGATTGAGGAAGAAAACAAAAACCAAAACGAGATGGCAGCAGCCGCAGCTGCGTCATGTATGAAATGATGCACATGACCATGAGCTCTCATCTGACCACTGGCACCAGCACAAATTTGAATTTAGTAGCTAGGCCTTCCTCTGTGGCAGCACTGAAACTTCATTATATCAGAATTTCAAATAGAAATGCTTCATTGTATGGAGGTAAAGCTCTTCATGCATGAGCTGTGTGCATTTACCAGTTCAGAGAGAGCATGCCAAGAGCACTAACAAGAACCTTAGTCCCATTTAGTACAAATGCTACTCCATTCACTGGTATTTTTATGCCGACCACCAGACTGGTTTGCTGAGAGGTGTGTCTGTGTAAGTGTACAGTAGAACCTCGTTATAACGAACTCGGATATAACGAACTATCGGATATAACGAAGTAATCGCAATTCCCCTTGAAATTCCTATGGATGAACTTGATATTGGTTATAACGAACTAATGGTTATAACGAAGTAATTACCGCTCCCCGTTCAACTTCGTTATAACGAGGTTTTACTGTATATGTATAGACTATGTTGATTTCTCTATAGGAAAACCAGGTTTAAATAAATTATATAGCACTTCAAATACTACATCGCATCCCCTTGTGAGCGTAAATTCAACCTCCTCCACAGCTACACCCCCTACTTCATCTATAGGCCAGTTTTCTGTTCATGAAAAGGTGACAACCCTAGTTAGAAGGAACTTGCTGTACTAAAATCCTTCATTTAATTACAATTTCTCCCAGTCCCGACCCGAAAATGCATGCATTTTAACCCACAATATGACGGAAGGGACCCCTTTTGTCAGCAACACCAGCGTAGATAGAGGAGGAAAGGGGGAGAGACCCTGACGTCATCATTCCAAAGCCCGAAGATGCACTGTTGAAGTTCGTAGGTATGTTTATGAGCCCTGCGGACTGCAGTAAATGACTGTTTAATGTAACATGGCCAACGACACACGAGATCATTCAATCGCTACGAGAGCTCGTGTCAAAATGCTCGCGTGATTAGGAGCAGGAAAGCGTACAGCTTCAACATTCCAACAATGTCACATCTCCGAAACTCAGCAGATCTTCGGAGCTTCAGCTAAAAACATGTGGATGCAAGATTATTTCTAAACTTCTTGCGTAGTAACATCTCGTGTACTTCACTGTGCTGTTCTAAGTTGTGCATTTGTAAGGCCTGCAAGCATAACAGTAAAGGGCCATCGTGTTCTCAGTCCTGAGCATTGGTGCCAGCAGGTTGCACTGGACGAGACCACATCAAGAAACGTCTAGTCTTAGATCACAAACGTGGCCAGGGAGGGACTCGCAGAAACCCACCTTGAGCATCAGTTCATTCTCTGCAGCAAAGAGGGACACAGAGCCAAAGACCAGCTTGAACAGCTTCAGGTACAGGTTTGACTTGTCTGGGTTGGCTGCAGAGAGTTCAATGAAAACAGTGGGAAAACAGCATTGAGTACAACTTCCTGTAATTGATCAAATGTGCACCGAAACAAAAGTACCAACATATTTTCGCTTTAACTGTCTAATGAAATGCAGTTGCACTGATCAGGATTGGAAGAATGTAACCTTAAGGGGGGAGGCTACCCTTGGATACCAACTTTTTTGTTTCTTGAGCTATCTTAATGAAATTTTCAGAATAGACTCATAGAAGAAGCATTTGAAGAACTACAAAATTTGAAGAAGTTGTGTTTGTATCATTCAGCCGGAATGCAAGAATCAAAAAGCCCTTTATTCAGGAAACACCCCCTGTATATATAGCCCTCGACATCACAGGCACGTGCTAGGTAATCTTCGCAGTCCGTCACAGTAAACTAGCTGATACATACGACGCATGCGTAGAACACACGATACACCTCCCTTTCTTTTAAGAGTTTCCTAACGCCATGATACACAATGAACTTGATTGAAGTTCTCGTCGTACCGCAGATGTCTTGGCTGGCGAGTTGCCCTCTGAGACCGTCTTGCGTCAGTGCACGGAACAGCCGAACGTGTGTAGCATCCCTACTGCCGGCGCGTACGACTGCAATACGATCTTGCAGGTGCCGAGTGCTTATCACGCGAAAGCGCGACGAGAGATAGTAGCGGGGAGGCGACTTCAGAAAGTACCGCGCGCGATAACGAAAAGCGATGCGGAAAACAATGGCCAGCCGCGCGGCGACAGCAACGGAGCAAGCACTAGGCCTAGCCGTAGCAGACGACGCAGGGAGCGACCGCCGGAGGAGAACGGCGCGTCATCGCGAGCAGCAGCCAATGGCAGTCGCGCATTCCCCCTGCTCCATAAATGGGTTGCGATCGCCGATGCCGATTCGAGATGCTAGACGCGCTTCAAGCTCGGCAACTACGCCTCATCTATCAATGGCGCAGAATACGTAGGAGTTGGAAACATCGCTGCAGTTGCCTTGCACTGATAAATAAAAGCAACTTCGGCATGATAAGGCTAGTCGTGGTCGTGGGTGGCACGCTTCCCCGTGGAGTCAGCCTTTACGTAATGCGTCAGCGCACGGTATACGTGATTTGAGGTGATTTTACGTTGAATTAGGCGCTGATATTTACAGAATAGGTAGTTTATTATACACAGAGCCCAAATATGCGGTTTTCCAAAAATTGCATTTGCCGCGATTTTTCGACTTTCAAGGGCCGCATCCCCCCTTAATCACAAAAATGAAACAAAGTACCATCACCATCCAGTGCATAGTCAGTATCACCAAAGTTATCGAAATACACAGAAAAGGCCTTTAACACACGACCACATACAAGCATCAATTACCTTGCATTACTCGACATGTCAGTATCGAAGTACTCGGAGTTCTTTTTCTGATAGTGCCAGTGAGGCCATACTGACACATTCCTCTCCTGAGTTGGCACTTTCGAATGCTTCAGTAATCTCTTGCATCATCTTTTCCCCATGCTTTGCCATCACCTTGCTTCCGTAGAGCCTAGGCTCACAACTGCAATCTCACTGGCCCTATCAGGGTAAAAAAAAACAAACTCCAGTACCTTGATAAGGCTGCGTTCAATAATGCAAGGTAATAGGTGCATGTATGTGATCGTGTGTTAGAGTTGAAGCTGAAGTTTATTTCACCACAGTGCTACACTGTTTACATGTTTTACAGTCATGCATGAAAAATAAAGACGGGCCTTTTCTGCATATTTCGATAACCTTGGTGATACTGATTACACACTGTAGGGCTATGGTACTTTGTTTTGTTTTTTTTTGTAGGGGTGTGCAAATATTGGAAATCTTGAATAATTTTCGAATAGCATTTGCTATTCGATTTCATTTGCACTTAACTTTTAATAGCAAGTTGGTAAAGAAGTTGGAAATTAAGGAGAAAAAAATATGCTATGTCTCATGACAAGTGGCTCATTGCTGCGGGCAGTGCGCTTCGCCGCATAACACCGTTGTACTGCGGTGAAACTAGCACTCTTAATAAAATAAATAATAAATAAAAGCAACTAGCACTAGTTGCTTTTATTTATCAGTGCAAGGCGACTGCAGCAATGTTTCCAACTCCTATGTATTCTGCGCCATTGATACACGAGGCGTAGTTGCTGAGGTTGAAGCGCGTCTAGCATCTCGAATCGGGGTCGGCGATTGCATCCCGTTTATGGATAATGCCGGAAAACGAAACCAGGAGAATCGGCAAAGAATAGAAGTGCATAAAAATGACACTTTGTTACCCTTCAGTGTTATTTTAGACACAGAAATGTGCTCGTAACATTAAAAGCACATTTTCCCAAAATGACTTTTTCGGCTGGTGAGGCTGTTTGATTGATTTGTGGGGTTTAATGTCCCAAAACCAGCTCTGATTATGAGAGACGCCGTAGTGGAGGGCTCCGGAAATTTCGACCACCTGGGGTTCTTTAACGTGCACAGACATCGCACAGAACACGGGCCTCAACATTTCGCCTCCATCGAAACGCAGCGCTCGCTCCTTGAGAGAGGTGGGCAATGCGCGGCCACTAATGGCTCGCACGTGTGGTGACACTGCGGTTGCTCCATGCATCATCTGCTGAGGCTAGGCCTAGCACTCGCTCTGTTGCTGTTGTCGTGCGGTCGGCATTTGTGTTTCTCACTTCGCTTTTTGTTATCGCGTGCTGCACTTTCTGGAGTCTCCATCGCATTTACCATCTCTCGTCGTGCCCTCTACGTGATAAGCGTCATGTGCCTGCACGAACGTCACGCAATTGGACATGCTGGTTGCCAAGCCCAAGACAGTGCATGCATTCAGTACATTGAAGCCTTTCCTACAGTTTGACCCCACAGGCAAAGCGGGCTCCCAACGATGATCATGACGACATGTCTCCCAAAATGGGCAAGATAGACTTTTCAACACATTTGCCAGTGCATACAACAATGATTAATTTCAATGCTATGCCAGAAAAAGGACTGGCAGTAAGGAAGAGAGAAATAATATGTGCTGCTTCACAAATGCAAAGGTCCAGAAAGGAGAGAGCATCGTAGCCAATTGCACTGGTCCCAGCATCATCTACCTAAGAGTAAGGCTGCAAATGCACGCGTCGAATGAACCAGAGAAACAGCAGACAAAAAAAAAAGACACTCATCAGAGCGATGCCCTCACCTCCCATCTCCTCCATGCGCTCCAAGAGGTACTCGACCAGGATGGTTGCAAAGATGGGAGATGTGGCACGATTCGCCAGGAAAAGTTGGCCACAATCTGAAGAAAGGAGTGAGAACAAGTGGTGTCCAACACCATCACATTTCCGGCACATATTGATTGTCGTGGCTGGCACAGTGAAAGTTCAGCAGAGAGTTCAACTGTGCCAGCTCCACATCCATAGCTATCCTGGCATCAATACTGAGGGTGTTATAGGACCAAATGGTAATGTGCCAACTCATTTCTCAAACATCATTCATTACAGTTTGCAATTTAACGAAGGAACACCTAGAAATTGACTGAGCTGATAGCAGAGTAAATAATATGCATAAATGAGGTGCCAATAAAAAGTGTCCAACTAAAATAGAACACTAAATGCATGATGCTGTACAGACCACATAATAATTCCATATAATCCTGGCGTTGTAAAATCCAATCAATAATTAATAATGATTCACGGTACAGAATTGTAATGTGGCTTCGCGGTATGGAATTGTGAGGAGCCTCAATTTAGCACGCAGAAAAATCTCAATGGCATGAATTTCTTTATAGAGAAAGGAACATATTCAAATTATTCCTAATTTGCACGATCTGAAAGAACCAACTCGTATAAAAATGAATAGACATTTCAACAGGTTCAACTTTCTCTAGATAACAAATTCTGTTGTGCTTCTCTTCACATTTCTATCCTCAATGTCGGTGACAAGCTTTATCTGAAAAGGGTAAAACTGTAGAGTCTTTGCATCAATGGCTACCATGATCATGGGAACCAAGGGCATCAGACCACCAAAAAACTCATGTTGGAAAAACACTTCTTTTGGTATCTACAATGCCTGATTCTACCGCCATGAATACACCAGGGGTTGCACAAAGTGGTGACACCAGTATTATCAGGTAAAGCAAACCACTTGCACTCCACAAAGTCCAATAAATGCACAACATAGAAAATTATTGCATGCAAAAGAAAAAAAAACAAGAACTTCCGTTTAAAATTGCATGAAAGCAAGTAAAAACCAGAGTTGTGGCACTTCAGTGTCCAAATAATGTGGCAAGACTGGTGGAAATGTAATCTATGAGAAGGACCAAAATTTTGAATAAAGCAAACCGCACAACTCGATACACTGTGACTGCAATGATTCTGCACTCAAATATTGCACAACTACAAACACACACACACACACACACACACACACACACACACACCTCAGCAGGTTGTTAAACTGAGTGGAAGCGTAACGTCATTGTGTACAATGCCTGAGTGAACCTCTTCGGTTTCAGAGGTTCAAGGTCGTACTTTCTCAGAAAAATATCACCATATATTATGACACAAAGACCAGGAAAAAAGAAACGATGGGTGAGGATAAGCACTCCTATACAAATGGCTAATTTATCCAGGTAGGGGCACAACAGTTTATCACAACATTTGGTGGAATGTGTGCGTGCAATCGTAGGAATTGCTTAAAAAAGGAAGAAGTGTGTAGATTTTCTGACAAACCACGATACCATGAACGGAAACTAAACTGACCTGAAGGGCTGAGTTCTTGTTCAGTCGCTCGACCACATACTGTAAATAAAAGCAAAATACATCAGTCAGCACTCACATTACACTTCAGGAGTTCTTTAAATTTGGTAAGCACTGTGAAAGCCTCTATGGTAGGCAACCAATGCAAGAAATGAAACTAACTATACCAAAAGCATGACACGCAAAACGATCACTTCTAACAAAACCACTCGCAGGCGATAATCCCAGAGTTAAACCTTGAAGTTGGCAAAATCGGCAATTGACTGTTATTGACTGTTGGCAATTATTCTGTTATATTGAAATTTTGCATAATCAAATCTTGGCCATTTCTGTAAAATTTCTTCTGTACACAGAAATGCTGCCATAATTATCAAATGACAGAGCAATACAGTATAAACAACAGATCTGCTTACAACAGACATTTGGATATAACATACCAAACTGCGGTGTTGTGCTGGCCTTCATATATCTTCCACTGATTGAAGTTCTTTTACAATGGATTCTTATACAACATACATTTGGATATAAAGGACTAAATTACAAGGCCAGCTAGATGGTCAGCACTCCTTTACAGCAGACTTATGTACAGTGGATATCCTAAATTCAGTAGCTTCAAACTTCAAACCTCACTTGACAGCATCCACAATGAACACAATAAAGTACTGTGGTGGTAGATAAAGTTAACAGCCTTGTAATGATGGAGACATGTACAGTGTCCGAACTGTTCATTGGAAAACGTTAGAGAAGAATAAATCCATTCTTCGACCATCTCTGTGACTATCGCCTCCCATACTAAGGAGGCGATGCCGATATCCTCATGTTAGCCGAATAGCTAGCTCTCTACTTTGTCGAACAAACGTGTAGTGCCAAACAGAGCATGCCCCCCCCCCCCCCCCCAAAAAAAAATGCTCTGGTCTAAAATCACATGAAGACAAGCCGACAACTTCAATTACGGCACCTCTGTTAACAGTGGCCGCATTTTCCATATTGCGGCGTCGTGTGCACATGATGTGTCTGAAGAGTAAAGTATACAAGACCTGGTACTACACTGCGAGTTTCACTCAACGCTCTGAATTAGTCTTGTTAGTCGCTTTTATCACAGAACACCCTGATAGCTCAGGAGACATGGTAGCTGTGCAGTAGATAACTGAGAGCAGCGAAAAAAAAAAAAGAAAAAAAAGCATTCGCCTACCTCATACTTGTTGCAGCGGTGCCCTCACGAAAAGCTACTAGGCCTGCACAGACGACACATCCTAGTGGCAACGTAGCCAGGTTTTGCTGTCAGCTCTCTGCCTTTTCTCATTCAGTCCTTTTCTATTCCCCCCCCCCCCCCTTTTCCCCTTCTTCTGTCTACATTTTCTGCTTCCTTTTCTTCTTTGTTGTCATCTGCTGTCATTTGTTGTCATTTGCATGGCGCTTTGCACTCTGCACGCTCAAAGAGTCGTGCGAATGGCATGTGCGGCTGAGTTATGTCCTAGTTGTGAAGAGTTCAATGCCAATGCTTGGAAGCACCAGGAGACGTGTCATAATAACCATATTTGCAAAACTTATACGGTCTTGTGGATGAAATTTCACTGCAATGAAGTTGCACGACTATGAATTTTTTGTGAGTGCCCATCAGTTTTGTTGTAGTTTTTCGTTGTTTCGGACCAGCCGTTACGTCAAAAAGTCTCAAGAATTGGATGACGGAGTGTTCAAGTATGCATAATTTCAGACTTCCTTATGCATTGATTCTATGGGGGTCTGCAGCGATGCCGTGAGGATGTCCAAAAAAATTGTCGACTGTATATCTACAGCTGGTCTTTCCTCATCGCACTGTGCTCCTGCCGACTGCGTTTTCTGTGTTGCAAAAATGCAGTAATAGTACGTTGTTAACCAGAGCATTCTTGTACAGGTTTCAAAGGAAAAAAATTCAAGACTTTTCAATGACCTTCAAGCCCCAGATGGATGATTTTCGAAGACCTATTCAAGAGCTTTCTTTTATTCTATTCCACGCTGAAGACCGTCACCAAATACTCTCAAAAGGTCCAACACCTTTGTTCTACAAACAAAGAAAGAATGCTCATGTGGCATACAAAACAATATTAAGATAGCTTTACCAAATGTCAGAATGCAACTTTATGCATATCACCACAAATATCACACAGATGAGAAAACAGTTCTATTGCGAACTCAAATAAAGACATAACTTGAGGAACAAAAAAAGTCTTCATGATAAGAAATACCGGTTAAAATATAGTATTTTAGGAATAAAGTAAGACTGAAAGCAAAGAATGTGAGAGCACACATCAAAATCTAGTTATGCTGCCACTGTGCTGCGTCCTCTGTGCAAGCCTGAGGTGTTTTTGTTTGTTTGTTTTGTGAAGATTATTCAAATTAGTTTTTTTTCTCACTGCTGTTAGAACATTTTCATGGCCCATTTCCGTGTAAATAAGAATCATTCGGCGACGACACATACCACAAAAGGGTGCATTTCTACTTAACGGACTTTCAATATAACGAAGTCAGTACAATCAACAATTTACTTCGTTATATCGAAGTTTAACTGTACCTACTTGGGAGCTTCCATAGTTATCTTGTGTTTGTATAAAGTCTGCATGTATCAGTACAATGCAAAATACCCTGGAGGCTACACACACAATGAATTAAGCTTGATTTCTTGTCATGTACACATCTTCATCAAGCCACCTGTATGATCGTGGTTGTTCTATAAACTTACCTCAATGGTGGTGGAGAAGACCTCCCTGAACGTGGATGGGCTCATCATGGTGAACTGCAAAGAGCAAAAACGGATTGATTCGATCAAAACGTTTAACTTTCCAAAAGCAATCCAGACTTGCCAGACCTCCAAATTGACCACAATCTCTAAGGTTGTGACCCACTTCAATAGACAAGCAGCACACTACACAGTGCTGCTAAATTGCACCACATGCAAGGGTGCCACAGGCAAGCTGCTAGCGGCAAGACTCATTGCACTTCTGCTCACTGAATCCGGTCCAACAGTTTTTCCTTGGCCAATCCAACCAAGCAAAAACATTTCAACGTTCAAACTCCTAACAGCAGAATCAGCCCAGGCAGGGATTGAACCTGCAAGTTGATTCTCAGGAACAAAGTACCACATGCAAAGCTCAAAACAACACAAAAACCACAATATGAATTTTTCTTTCCAGAAACCGTAATAAGGGGTCTACTCACGTCTGATATACCAATCGCTAGCAGTACAGTTTCTTACGTACAGCAACTATGATTGATTTGATTGATTTGTGGGGTTTAACGTCCCAAGACCAGCCCTGATTATGAGAGCCGCCGTAGTGGAGGTCTCCAGAGATTTTGACCACCTGGGGTTCTTTAACGTGGACTGACATCGCACAGCACACGGGCCTCAACATTTCGCCTCCATAGAAATGCAGCCGCCGCAGCCGGGATTCGATCCCGCGACCCTCGGATCAGCAGCCGAGTACCGTAGCCACTAGACCACCGTGGCGGGGCGTATAGCAACTATGAGCTACTAAGTCAACCACCTCTATCACCATCACCAAAATCAGCACTGTCTCACTGACAGGACTGGTGCTACCGATGGGGTGGCCCCATTTTGTGTTTTCATTGTTCCCTCGCTACTCCAAGGCTGCTGGCTGTCTTTCTTTTTTTCCAATTTCGGTGAAAATCAGCAGATGGCATCAATTCATCATAGCGTTAAAGAAAATGATGATCAAGTTAATGGAGGGACGTGAAGTCTGGGAGCATGGTGCCTGTTTATATATAGTCAAGCCCCGTTAGTTCAAACTTTGATGGGATAGAAAACCTGTTCGAATTAACTGGAGTTCGAACCAGCGGCGGCTCATTCAAAGCACGTTTCCAATATTAGAAAAACTTGTGCAATCATGTAGGCTGTTTTGCACATCCCTCAGAGCACATTGTCAATAATTATGCACTGCAGAAATACGGCATACGCAAAGGTCAGTTCGAGATGCAAACCCAAAGAAGACGCGCACTTCCACGCTAAGAAATGTGGCGTGAAAGTAGCACCTCCTGCAGTCTCGCACCCGTGACCCACAAACAGCAGGTATAGCCACACATGTGCATGAAAGCACCGGCCCACAACAACAACTGGGTGAATAAGACACTGAGCCTGAACAGACTACCACATGCAGCACAAATCGTTACTTCGTTCGTGTCAGTGTGAATGCAAGAAACTGACCACGAGTGGCTATCACTGCAACGTGCATGCAAAAACACAACAGGCCAGGTCACGTATCATGACCAAATATCTCGCCAAATATTATGGTCCCTACGACGTCATTCATGAGACTACGCCTGTCAACTATGTTATCAAGCCAGTCATGCCATCTGCTGACCGGCATCATGGATGGGAGACAATGCACGTCCAGAGGCTGAAACCTTATTACGACCCTCTGACCCTAACCACGCCTTGCGTCACCAGGATGGCTCCTTCTTTTTGCGGGGGTAGCTGTAGCGAAGAGTAGCACACTTTATGGATGTACTATCATCACCGTCTCAATGAAGTATAGGGCTCGCGCTCTCGGTACCCGATGCTTGGCTGAGACAGTCACGTTTCTGAGTTGGCAATGAACTGCATTACAACTAGCTTCGTTACAATTGATAATTTGTCATAAATATACATTAGTTATACAGTTATAATAGTAATATATAATTTTTAATTGAATTCGCTATAACCAATAATTCGTCACATCCGACTTCGTTATACAGAGGTTCCACAGTATACTCGCAGACAGTTCAGCAAGACAGGGGGCACCCACCACGCCTCCGAAGTGGTCGAGCACCTCCTTCTCCTCCTTGGAGCGCACAGCCGACTGGAGGGCAGCCGTGCGAGCGTGCGCCGAGGAGGCAGCCCCGGCACCGGCTGCACCACCTGCGGCCCCGCCCCCAGCGACACCCGTGCCGGGTGGGAGCGTGTACACGTCCAGAGCCTGCAGGGCATACTTCACCAGCCGAATGAACACCAGCGTCTCCTTGGGCTGGAACTGCTTCTCCTCGAGCTGGCCCTGCATTGGAACGCGCATGGGCAGAATGCTGGAGATGACACAGCGCATCACCACATGCACATCTGCCAGCATGCCATGTGCCTAGAGAGAAAGCTTCAACCCAAGAGCCCCTGTCGAGACTCACCGAGACGACGCTTTTCCCAACAGCTGCTATACTTAGACCACTATACTTAGAAATACAGTGATCTATACAGTACTGCAACCTTCTAAAGTTGAACCTCGTTAATTCAAAGCCGCATAATCCAAACCATAAAATATATGAATTGGGGAAAACAATCGCTATTTCAAACTTGAAACATGCGTCACGATTAATTCGAACAAAATTGCCTGTCCGCAAAGACCCCTTCTTGTGCAATTGCTCGCCAAAAGACAATGTATCACAAGCTGCCGGAGCTTCGCGAATGCATAGCGATGTGCTTAGTGAGGAGTCTACCGGTGGTGAAAGGGAGTGGTGAGGCATGCTCGCTAACGGCGCATGTGAAGCAGACAATCAGCCCACCTGTCTACCAACACCTGCTCGCACGTTCGACTCACATGTTGCTACAGCTGTGAGATGCACCTCTGTCATGGCACAGCCTGGACATGTGTGAGGCACTGAGGCAACATAGAGAGAAGGAACTACAAGCAGCAGCACGTACCTGCAGTGTTTCTGCGAACAAAATGCAGACACTGCATGGGAGCTCTCGGATGGCTCAAGTCGATGCTGTTGGATTTGGGTCGAAAAAAGGACACCCAATCGCTGATAACTGATTATTTTAATGCTGGAGCAGCATGGATAAACACGTTTTTATACATAACATGGCCGGTAGTGTTTTTGCGTGCGTGATACTGGCAATAGCCTCCCGTTTTCTTGCATGTGCACTGTTGCGAAGGATGGAATGACTGACGCTGCACGCAGTGGTCTGTTCAGGCTTAATACAGTGAAACCCCGATTATGCGACGTTCTCGGTACCATAAAAAAGCGTCGTAAAATACGGGCGTCATAAAATACGAACAGAAAAAATTATGCCCTTGAGTGTGCCGCAATCCGCTGGTGTGATTCACAACAGCCGTAGCGAAACATGGCACACACTTAAGGGGGGACGCGGCCTTTGAAACTCGAAAAGTCGCAAAAAACACGCTTTTCGGAAAACCGCATATTTGCACTGTATGTGTCATAAACAACCCCTCCTGTAATTTTCAGCGCCTAATTCGTCCTAAAGCTCCTTCATATCAAGTATATTACGAGCAGCGGCAGCTACTGTGCCGCTCAAACACGCTCCAAAACAGCACAACTTCAAGCAAGCGCCGTTCATGCGCCATTCAACCGACCGGCACCATTTTGGTTTGGTTTTGTTCGTGAAGTCATGCGCTTTTTTTCTTCCACCGCCATCGGCGGGAGCAGTAGTGGCGTGGCGGAAGCATGGTTCGCGCATGATTGGGGTGCTTGTGGGGGCATTAGAGTATCCCATGCTTGGATGCGAAGCTGCGATTGCACCAAGCGCTGCACTCCTCAAGAGAGTAGGGGAACATGCGGCCGCTACTGGCTGCTGCGCGTGATGACACGGTGGCCTTCTCCGGCGGGTGCTCCATGCATCGTCTGCTACGGTTAGGGTTAGCGCCTGCTTTGTGGTTGTCGCCGCGATGTCTGCCTTTGTGTGTGTCGCTTCGCTTTACGTTATCCCAGGAGGGAGATCGCAGGAGAGAGATGGTTGGTCGGAAAGGGTGAAAGGAATGGGGAAGACAACAACCGCGCCACTTTATGCCGCTGCTCGCGGTGCCGGCGGCCGCTGGGAGGGCTAGGGGAAGACGAACGAACGGCAGCGGAAAGCCGAAACGAACCGGTTTCCCGAGCGCTCAGCATGCGGAGGGGTGACAAAGAGCCGATGCGACGAAAGACGCCCGCGGACACTTCCCTTTTCTTCGCCGTTTGGTCACCCTGCTTCGCGTGGATCGTCGTGTAACACGGGTTCGGTTTTTAATGCATTGTGTCTATGAGGCTTTCACCGGGACGGGACTAATCGTTCGTAAAATGCGGGTCGTCCTAAAACCGGGGGATGTAAAACCGGAGTTCCACTGTATATTATTCACCCAGACACTGTTGGGGGGCCAGTGCTTTTATGAGCATGTATGGCTATTCGTGCAGTTTGGGGCACGTGCGTCATATCCTCCGTGCCACGTTTTGTACGCGGAAGTAGTGCGCTTGTTTCGGGTTTGCATATAAAACTGACCTTTACATATGCCGCAGTGAAACAACTTTATGAACCAATAAACGTTAAAGCCTAGGAAAGCATAGGGGAAGTTATTCAATTTCGTAATTGTGGTATTGTAATTCTGGAGGCAGTAAGACATTCCTTTCTACTTACTCCAAAATTACAATACCACAATTACGAAATTGAATAATTTCCCCTATGCTTTCCTAGGCTTCAACGTTTGTTTGTTCATAAAGTTGTTTTTAACAAACAAACAAGCCCTTGACCCCTTTCCTTTCGTTATTGCCACAGTGAGTAATTACTCGAGGGGCGTGCAGTACAGCCTACTTTATTGCGCAAGTGCTTGTAATACTGCAAGTGCATGCTGTAGTGCTAATTAATGGGACGCCATCAGCTCGAACTCCGGTTAATTTGGACAAATTTTCTATCCCCTCAGAGCTTGAATTAATGAGGTTCGACTGTATATCCCATCTGTCTGCTTTGGATTCTCTAACAGATGCAGTTCTAGAACTGTAATACAGTTAAACCTTGATACAATGAAGTGATGTCAGCAGTTTATTTCGTTATATCTTGGCATTTTTACTCTGAATTTGAACTTTTGCAGAAAGTAAAAGCCATCAACAGATTCTTTCTACATGGAAACTGTCACAAAAATGTTCGAATAATAGAGCAGCATGACAAAAAGCAAAAAAAAGAAATTTCGCAGCTTTTAAAAAAAAAATTGGTCTAGACCAACCTGCAATGCAACCACAACTTGAAGCTGCACAAGAGAAGTCCTCCTCACATTGATCAAGTGTCGCAAGTAAAGCCAAATGAAAGAATTGTTACACATTTTATTTTATTCATTTATATTGCAAAGGCATTTAACTGTCTTTACAAAAAAAAAAAAGAAAACCTCAGTCACTGCTCGCAAATCGTAAAGACAGCTGCGATTAGAACATGAGGTTTGTGCACCTGAATGGGTCAAGTGAGGAGAGTGATGGTAGTGCCAATAAAAGGGTGGCTAGTAACGTGATTAAAAAGAACTGTCAACTATAAAAAGAACTGTCAGCTATGTTGCACACATCTTTTTACTAAAAGGGCAAAATTTTATAGCCAGTGAATGTATACATTGCGACATAAAATTTCATCTCTTATAAATCTGTCATAATTTTTGCGAGATGAACTACTAATACAACAGCATGGTGCACTAGCACTCCTTCTGCCTTTACGGTACAATGTATGGCCACTGTAAAGAGGACTTTGCAAGTCAGGCGTCAAGTTGCAGTCACTGAATCTCAAGCCCAACAACATTTATTATCTTATTTAGATTACTGAAACTAGCTTCACCAGTGTAAAATCTAACAATCTTGCAGCATTCTTCATTTAATGAATCCTCTGGCTAAGTACACTTTGCACAACAGATATACCTCACTTAAGCAAACATTTATATCATGAAGTAAACTGCCACTTTCGCTGACTCTGTTATATCAATGTTTACCTGTAGTGCACGGTTAACATTTAGAGCATGCTAGAAACAGGTGTTATCGCAGCAGCAAAACAGAGGAACTGTTTTCATCGTTACCGGAGGCACCGAGGTTCTCCTCGAGTGAGACGCTGCGATTTTTTGCCATACGCACTTTGAGCACAGCACGGGGACACAAGCCAGGACAAGCCGACTGGCCGCAAGTCACATCACGGCTGCCCGTGCAGGGTGGTACCCGGGCATATCTTTCTGACAGATAAGCGGGTGCCGGACAGAGGAAGGGGGGGTGACCAGGGACCGCATCCTAGAACAATCACTTCCAAGAAGAATTACCTCAGTGCGCTATCACTGCCCAGCAACATCAGCAAGCATAACCAAGTTAATCTGAAGAAACAATGCAGCCTCATGCTCAGTTAATGTTGGGCGCAATGATAAGGTGGGCATTAGAAACATAATGCAAAGACCCTACACAGTAGACACTCGATAATTCAAACTCTGATAATTCGAATGCCTGGTTGATTCGAACAAATTTCAAATTTTTCATTGGCCCTGCCATGTTTTCAACGCATTTAGAAACTGCTTAATTCAAACTGCACCATTTGGTTAGGTTGATCAATTTGTACTTTTTGCTTCTTACAAGAAATATCGGTTGCTTTGGTTCCTTCTAGCTGAACACTCACGCTCGTATATTTATATGGCCAAAAATAAAGCCCACTGTCTGTCAGCACTTGCGAAAACATTGAAAACCACTAGCAGAAAAATAAAAATAAATTAGGAGGCAACAATGCACACGAAAACTACCCATCTCTGTTTTTACCAGCATGTTGTCCTCGGTCATACTCCCATACCTGCCAAGTTTGAAGAACCAGAATCCAGGAGATTTACTCAACAGGAAGTGGAGAGGGAGTATTGCAACACTGACAGCGGGTTCTTGCACCCACCGTTGTTGTGTACAAAGTCCAAATCGATAACATCGCTTACACATCGTACGTTTTACGTGCGAGTAAAAGCGCGCTAGCACTGGGGGCGAACGTGGCTGAAGAAGACATGAAATGACCCGGCCGTCTCCGTTGCACAAAGGGCACATGCAATAACATCGCTCCGCGTGCCAGGCCTGTTGTCGCTTGCTTCTCAAGCAGAGAAGAAATGCCCAGCCCTTCTTCCGTCGGGTGAAGGACCATAAGGGACAGTCGTGCACACTATCTCGACAGACATCGGTAGACGGCTCCTATAGTATGCCTTTTACATGCTGTGCACTTGCAGTGCTGACAAAAAATTTTGGAGGTGAGATAACTTGAGGGATAGATTTGTGTGGACGCACATGCATCACCTACGAGTTAAGCTTTTTTTACCAAGTGGCCGCACAACTTTACCCACGCGGCCAGACAAAGCACCGCACAAATAAAAATGGAGCACTACTAAACTTCAGGGAGATTTTCCTGGTACCCGTACAACCGGGTGAAACGGTCAAAATCCGGAAGTCTCCCGGGTAATCCGGCAGACTTGGCAGGTATGTACTTCTGGCTTCAAGTTTGAATTAACGAGAGTCTACCGTATAATGTCTTCATTAAAAGAAAATGTGATCATTCCAGCACATGGCCCCAGTGTCGTTACAAGAGCGGCTACCCCTTGCCTTCTGTGCAGCAGTTCAGAGGCTACTTCCCTCCCCCAGCGCTGATGCATGTCCTGGGAGCGGGAATGCTGGTGCGCACTCACCACCGGGCATCTTACACGTGCCAATCCCCCAGGTGATGGTCTTGACGCCGCACACCAACGTCTTCACCAGGCTCCGACAGTCGGCCACCGTGTAGCTGTTGTTCTGCAAGCGATGGAAGCAGCAAAGAGAACCATACCCTGGGTCAGCTGCTCCACATGTCCAAATAATACAACAGATGATATTCGGAAGAGGATTCTAATGCAACACAATCAAGTCTGTGCCACCAGCAGCATGTGCTCTGGCACTGAAAGAGCTATGCATCTAAGAATAATGTTAACTGATGGATTCTTACATGCCAACACCAAAGCAAGATTATGAGGCACCCCATAGTTGAGGGCTCCAGCATTATTTTGACCACCTCAAGATCTTTAACATTCACGGGTGTTTTATGCATTTTGGCCTCACTGCAATGCAGTCAGCCTCGGCCAGGATTTGATCCCACAATCTCGAGCTTCGCAAATCAACACCTTAGCCACTAAGCTACCATGGCAGATCAGTAGCATGTATGCTTACACTAACATTTTGACAAGGTACACTGTGTAGCATAAAGTAACCTTTTAGTAGAGCAGAACAGTATGAAACACAAATGCATGCAGTGCCATATAAACATAAAAGCACAAAGAACTGACAAGTCAAATTCATGATGACTGCTACAGTTAAACCTGGATATAACGAAATTGACAAATTCCCGGAAAACTTCGTTATAAAGAGGATTTCGTTATATGCAGGTTCGGCACGAAAATTCGAAAAAGAAACGCTTAAGTAAGCAAAAAGGTAACAGACTGCAGCGCTCACCTAAAACGTTGATTTTGGAAGAGAAAACATTTACAGCTGAGACCACTTATGTGACAGCTTATAATGAAGGACCGGCTATAATGCGGTTTTTTCTGACCCCCGTTTGCCCTCCCATAGAACTTATTAATGTATACGCATACCGCATATTGTGCAGACCTCCCCCCCCCCCCTCCCCCTCCTTCCGGTTATAATGCGGCTGCCAGGAAATCCCGCGGGCAATCGAGGTAGCGAGCAGGCTTCACAAAGGAAGTGCGCAAAAAGAGCGCAGCGAATCGCCATGGGGGAGGAAGGAGCACGGGATGAGTGAACAATGAGCGGAGGGAAGAAGGAAAAAAGGCTGCGGCGCACGTACTCCCTCTGAGGATAGGATTTGCAAGGCAACGGAGAATGCTGCTACAGTTAAACCTGGATATAACGAAATTGACAAATTCCCGAAAAACTTCGTTATAAAGAGGATTTCGTTATATGCAGGTTCGGCCCGTAAATTAGAAAAAGAAACGCTTAAGTACGCAAAAAGTGAACAGACGGCAGAGCTCACCTAAAACATTTATTTCGCAGTAAAAAACTGTGTGATCTTGCTTTGCTGCTTCTTCATTATGGACGGAAGCACTGACCGTTCGTAGGACATCAACGAACACAATGCTGCTCCATCATCGTCCAGCGAGCCCGCGGCGCGGCGCAAAACGTCGATGGCGTCCAGCACCTCCTTCGCGGAGGGCAAAGGGCGTGCAGAGTCGTCCTCCGAAGGTTGGCCGTCGTCACTCTGGTCTCGGGCAGTTTCTGCCAGAGCCTCATCTGTCATCTCCTCAGTTGTGACAGCGCAGTTGTCCGCATATAAAAAATCACAAATCTGCACATCGTCCGGGGCTCCTCCATTCGTGCGCAGCGAACTCCAAGTTTCAGCGAGATCGGGCGGGCATGAAGGCTCCTCCTCTCCGGTATCGATTTCGTCAGCCTGAAGCTCTTTTGAGATACGGGCCTTGCGAAAGCAGTTAGCAACGATTTCCACACTTGTTGCTCGCCAGGATGCTTCAAGCATCTCAATTGCTTGCACAATGTCAATCTTCGTTTCTCGCTGCAGACGAATGTTCAGGAGCAGTTTTTCGATGAGTCGCCGACGGTACGAGCACTTCACACTATTAATAATTCCTTTATCAAGGGGCTGGATGAGCGATGTGCAGTTCGCGGGCAAAAACTGCAGCTCAATGTTCGAGAGCTCGAGCCCTTGTGTACGGTGCGCAGTGCAATTGTCGACGATTAGACAAATCTTGCGACCTTGCCTCTTGACGTCACCATCAAACTCCGTCAGCCACTCACAGAATATGTCACGCGTCATCCAAGCCTTCGTGTTCGCCTCATACTTTACTGGCATCCTGTGGGTCCCTTTGAAGCACCTAGGTCGGGCGCTTTTGCCGATGACCAGCGGGACTCGCTTGTCGCTTCCATCTGAATTTACGCACAGTAAAACAGTCAAGCGACGCTTGCTCTGCTTACCGCCGTGGCAGACGTCTCCTTTAAGCGTAAGGGTACGGTTCGGGAGCAACTCATAGAAAAGCGCCGTTTCGTCAGCGTTGTACACATCCGACGCTTCGTAGCGCTCCAAAATGCCTGGCAGCTTGTGCTGGATCCACGAGTCGGCGCCATCGCTATCCGCAGAGGAGGACTCGCCACTGATAACTTTGCCGACGATCCCGTGCCTGCGTTTAAATCCCTCAAGCCACCCGTTGCTGCCTTTTAAATCATCGCAGCCCAGGATGCAGGCATAATCCCTGGCTTTTTGCTGCAAAAGAGCGCCGCTGATCGGAACGTTTCGTGCCCGCATATCCATAAACCACGTGAATACAGCTTTGTCGACGTCGGCGTATGTTGATGACTTCAACTTCTTGTTCTTGCTGTCCGTTCCACGCTGCACAGCGCTGCGAATCGCATCCTTCGCGCTTAAAATTGTGGACAAGGAACTAGCTGGGATGCCAAATTTGGCAGCTACATCCTTCTTTTTTTCGCCTGCGGAAACGGCGTCCAAGATGGCCATTTTGTCTTCAAGAGTCAATATCTTGCGTTTCTTCGTTGAAGCACTCATAATGTAACACCAGGCACTGGATGCGTGGACGCGTGTCAGTTCGCACAAGTTCGGACAAGCGCGAGGCGTCGGAAACGAAGAGCCTGCAACACGATGGCGTCGTAGCGAAGGAAAGCAATAAAGACACGGGGAATGTGGAAAGCCACGGCGTTGGCGCAGCTTCCCTTTTTCTTTTTTACTGGTGTCACCTAGTGCCAGGTTAGCGAAGTGAAGCGCAGATACTTGCGCAGCAACCAAAATGTGGCGCTGCCAGCGCGTTGAAGAAAAAACAAACAAACAAAAACTTGTTTTTATTCTCTCTCTCTCGGGCCGGCGCGGCTCTGCAACAACTGGAAAAGGAGGGTGCTGGCTTGGCGGGAGGCTGGGTAGGCCAGCTGCAGCAAGCGGCGGGATCCGGTTTGAAATGGGGAGGGGGAGGGGGGACACGCGCGCGGCGGCAAGATTGCCGGGTCGAGGGATGCAGGCGATGCAGGCCGCCTCGCGCACGCACGCACGCACACGTGCCCTCGCTCGCCTCGCAGTCGCCGTGCCTTCGAGCGCGCCAAGCACGACTTCGCCGCTTCGCATTCCGTCGCAGCGGAGAAGGTGCTTCCGGCTGCTGCTCGCGCGAAAGTGTCGCAATTTGGGGCA
Source organism: Hyalomma asiaticum (assembly GCA_013339685.2). Classification (NCBI taxonomy): domain Eukaryota; kingdom Metazoa; phylum Arthropoda; class Arachnida; order Ixodida; family Ixodidae; genus Hyalomma; species Hyalomma asiaticum. The sequence goes on from CM023482.1 coordinate 32,733,338, forward strand.
AAATCTCTAGGTTGTCGGCGGAGAAAATTCGTTATTTCCAGGGGGTCTCCCGCTGCCACTTCGTTACGTAGAGGTTTCAAATACATGTGCTTCTATGGAGTAACGGCGGGGAATTGAAAAACTTCGTTATATCCAGGAATTCGTTATATGGAGGTTCGTTATAAGCAGGTTTAACTGTATAGTGCATACATAAACACAGGACGGAAAGGATGGATGAAGACACAGCGCTAGTGAAAGTCAGACCCAACGGACCACATACAACTTGGTTATCCTATAAAAAATGTGACACATCTTGGCTCAGTTTTGGTCACATCACTGAATAAAAGGGAGCAAAGCCACACTCTGCGCATGGATTTGATGGCTGCACCCTTTCAAAGTCATAACAGGTACAGTCCACTTTCAGTAGAATCTTCGTGATATACAATCCTCAGGGCCACGCAAAATGTTCGTATCATCCCAAATTCAAAAAGTTAAAACCAAATGAAATCACAATAAAAGTGAACACAAACGACCGAGTACCACAGCCTTATCACATGGCTCGACTTTCATACGATAAAGCCATGGTGCGTGATCATTTGCACTTTTATAATATCAATGTCTCAGGTAAGTGCCGGCTGTAAAGCACATAATTGAGAAGCTATTTCATTGTTCAGCCTATTAGCATTATGGGTTAGGGAAAGCGAGGATGAGATGGTGAAAAACACAACAAAAAAAATGTAAAAATACATCTGTTTCAGCACCTAGAATGCCCGAATCATTTATCATAATTCAGAAGACCCAAATTAAATGTAGACATCACTTTCATTTTTCTGTTCACCAGTCCATTTGTGGTATTTTTAAAGGGTTATGAATGATAAGAAGGAAGAGCAAGGAGGTTAACCAGACATAAACTTGCAGCTTGCTACCATGCACTAGGGGATGGCAAAAGGGAAATCAAGAGACACTGAAGACCGGAAACTGAAAGAAAAGACAAAAAAACGGGGAGGAGGAACGAGGGCAATACAATCTCTCCAATAGGCCACTGCCCTGAACAAACGATGTGGTCGTACTGGGAAGCGTACACTGCAATTACAATAAGAGGACTAAATTCTTGTGGGTTTCGCATTTCAAAAACCTGTGCAATACTGTGCACCAAGACCACGAACAACTTCCACATGTAAAAGAATGTTGTCTGTAAGAGCTATATGGGTCACAGCTATATACCGTATTTACTCGACTCTAACATGCACCTTTTTTCCGATAAAACAGGTCCAAAAATCGTATGTGCATTAGAATCGAGCGCAAACGAACTACACAGTTACTATATCGCCGTCGGAATAAAAATGACCACCTCCAATGAGGTTTGGGTGCTGTCGAATAGTCACCGGCGAAAAACACAACCACACGACAGTTGGCCAGGGCCTAGTGCTAAGTTTCTTCACTGGTCCAGTGCAAAGCTTTGCACTAGGCAGAAGCAGTGGCTCATGTAATTCTAGAGAATATATTGTTACACTTTTCTAATAGCAAACCTATAAGGCAGAGCATAAGTTAAATTGGGCGGATTTAAGCGACACCCAAGAATAGCAGACAACTCATTCGGTCACTGAAACTTTCCTCTGCAAGTGAAACACATCTGTCTTATACATGCCTCGTGGTACACTCCAGCAGGGTTACTACTGCTTGCGGAAGTCCTAGAATCCTTTATTGTGGGCACATCTGACAGTTAAACACAGAACCAAACCACAACTTTACAACCTGACACAAGGCTCGATGTTCGCTGCAATGCTGTGCATTTTCCCTGCAATGTTTGCATAGCTGAACGTGTGATGAGATGTCTCTATAGGTTATTTTTACAAAGTTTTCAGCACTTGCTTGGCTCAGTGGCAGGATAACTGATTCCAATGCAAAGTGCAATCCCAGTAGAAACTGCGTTATCCTTTTATCACTCCATACAGTAGCTGTGTTGGACAACACTGCCACCAACGTCTGCTACTGGAATATGCCCATAACGATGTTATATCATCGAAAGTTTTCTGAGTTTTTTCACTTCAGAATACAACCAACGGCTGGCACTGTTTCCCCTCAGACTCCGAGACGAGAGAAAGCCTCACAGTCACGAAGTCCTGAGTCCTCGTCACATGCAGGAACAATGTCCCGCATACTTTGTGCGCAAGGATGATCTCATCACTGGGGATTTGGAAGCAATCATTCACAAGGGACTTGATCAAACATTAACTAACAATAATGAAAAGCAGCAAGGCACCCAGCCGTGGTTTATATTTTCTTTTATTGAAATGCCGGATATGCATGAAGTTGAGAAGTGTTAATGGCTATAACACAAGAGAAGCACGCAACACTACTGGAGCATCTGGTGTCTAGTTCGTTCTTCTTGTGTGTGTGTGTGCATGCCTTAGTTTGTTTCGTCAGGGATGTACACTACCATACTTACTCGAATCTAACGCGTACCTTTTTTTCGATAAAACGTGTCCAAAAACGTATATGCGTTAGAATCGAGTGCGAATGAACGACACCGTTACCGTATCGCCGTCAGCATCAAAATGACAGCCTCTTACGAGGTTCGGGCACTTTCAAACGGTCACTGGCGAAAAAATGAACTAGCGGCGCAGCGGTCTTTATCACGCATAGTTTCTGTAGTTTCTATGTCGCCGCCAGTCCTGCGTTGAACGACACCACGACACACATGATACGTAGGCTGATGATACTCGCCGCACCGGCTTCGCTGTCTTGCGGCCAACCAAAGTCACTACGTCGCCAATGCAATTTCTGAGACGCCCAGCCGCGCCAGCTTTCGGAAGCGTTCTCGGGTGGCCGTAACGGGAGATGTTTCCCATCACCACACGCAAAACAGCTCATCATCACATTTCTCCCTCATATCTGTGCTGAGCCTGAGCCACCTGAGCCTCCAGTCATGCATGCTGCACGACGTCCAAGATTGCATCGTGGCAATGCTGGAGACCACGCCCCGACCATGCTTAGGCTTATCTGCACCAGCGGGCGTGAGGGAACTGCAACAGCATGGAGGAGTGCAGCACTGCGGGTAAATGATCTTACAGTCGACTCTCGCTACAACGAACGCCGCTTCAACGAAATTTCCGGTACAACGAAAATGTCAATGCATAAATATGCTCGCCACAACGAACACATTCTTTTATGCCGTTTCGCTTCAGCGAAATTTGGCGATGAAATTCCAGTCTCGAAAATTCGATTTGCTATGCAGCAAACACAATCGGAAATATTTTGGTGCATTTCAGAAGATAAAAATACGTCTATAAAGTCGAAATAGCGTGTTGGCACCACCAGAAACGGCCGCTGTTGATTGCGCGGTGGATTACCGATGTCTACCGATGCCGTCTACGGAGGTTTGTCGAGATAGCGCGCGCGACCGCCCCTCTCCCACCGGCGCCCCTTTTGGTCCTTCACCCGACGAAAGAAGGGCTGGGCGTTTCCTCTCTACTTGAGAAGCCAGCGATGACAGCTATCACACACGGTGCGATGTTATCGCATTGTTCAGTTCGTTCGGCGGAGACGGCCGGGTCGTTTCATCTCTGCTTCAGCCGCGTTCGTCCACAGCGTTAGCGCGCTTTTACTCGCGCGTGGAACGTATGATGCGCAGGCGGTGTTATCGAGTTGGACTTCGTACAGAAAAACCACGACTGCAAAAACTCGCTAACAGTGTCCATATCATTGCGATAATTCCTCCACCACGGTCGCCAACTTTTTTTTTTTATTCGTTCAAGCAGCCCCTCACCCTGTTAAGTACCGTATTTATTCGAATCTAACGCGCACCTTTTTTCCGATAAAACGTGTCCAAAATCGTACGCGCGTTAGAATCGAGTGCGAACAAACGACAACGTTACCATATCGCCGTCGGCATCAAAATGGACGCCTCCTACGTGCTTCGGGGCTTTGGGCACTGTCGAACGGCCACCGGCGAAAAGCGAACTAGCAGTGCGGCGGTCTTTGGTGCGCATAGTTTCTTGTTCCTATGTCGCCACACATGATGCGTAGACCGACGATACCGCGCCGGCTTGGCCGTCTTGCGGCCAATCAAAGTCGCTACGGCGCTGATGCAATCTCTGAGACGGCCAGCCGCAGCAGCTTTCGGTAGCGTTCGCGGGTGGCCGTAACGGGGGAAAAGATGCTTCTCGTTACCGCACGCAAAACGGCTCATCATCGCGTTTTTCCGTCATATCTGTGCTGAGGCTGAGCCTTTCAGTAGTGCGCGCCGCATGACGTCCGAGATTGCATCGTGGCAATCTCTGAGACCACGCCCCGACCATGCTTAAGCTTAGCTGCGCCAGCCTGCGCAGCACGCATGGCAGCACGCGGCAGCGGGCATGAGGGAACTGCGACAGCATATAGGAACGCAGCACTCTGAGTAAATGATGTTACCGCCGCTTGCACGCGGCTAGGCCCGGCGACGTGCGGCAGTTTTGTCGGGACGCAAGAGTTATGAATCGGCACGCCAAACGTCTTCGAGACGCCGCGGATCAAGTGAAGCGGGAAAGCCACAGCGCGGTCGTTCGAGGGACCGCAGGGGTCCAAAGTCGGCGGTCTGTTTATTATGCGAGTACGACATTTGTTTTTATGAATGTGAGAAGGTTGATTACTAAGGACTTCTTTTTTTTTTCATCGGTGCGCGTTACAATCGATGTTTTACTTCTTTTTTTTTTGTCGCAGTAGACGGGTGCACGTTACTATCGAGGGCGCAGTAGAATCGAGTAAATACGTAAATCTCCCGGATTCCGTTTCTCCAAGCTTGGCAGGTATGGTTTCAGTACTCGCGGTTTCTGAACCCTTCCGACCACCGCCGTGATACTGCGTGCCGCGCTCAAGATTGAGGCATAAAAGTTTCATTGTTCTACCAGCTCAGGTCAGCTATATTTTTTCGATTTCATTACAACAAAATTTTCGCTTCAACGAAAAATTTTCCGTGCACCGTCAATTTCGTTGTAGTGAGAGTCGACTGTATCACCACTTGCACGCTGCTACGCCCGGCAGGGTGTGGCAGTTTATCGGGACGCAGGAGCTATGAATCGGTGCACCAAACGTCTTCGAGACACCGCAGATACAGGGAAGTGGGAAAGCCATCACGCAGCCATTCGAGGGACTGTGGGCGTTCAGAGTTGGCAGTGCATTTATACGCGAGTGCATTCATTACGCGATTACGACATTTGCTTTCATGGTCGATTTAATTGTTTGTTTATGGTTGTTTTATGGTTGATTTTATGATTTAAGGTTGATTACTGAGGACTTCTTTTTCCGTGCCACAAAAAATCGGAGCGCGTTACAATCAATGTTGCACATTCTTTTCTTTTGTCACGGGAAACGGGCGCGCGTTAGTATCGAGGGCGTGGTAGAATCAAGTAAATATAGTACTCCGCTAAAAGAGCTCAGAGAAATTTACTTTCACAAAAATTATTGCTACAAGTTCACTACATAACACTGTCCTTCAGCCCCCAATCAAGATTTTCCTGGTGGCACGACAAGGTCCTGAAAGAACTGCTGCCAAAGGTAGCATATAAAAGTATAGACAAGAGCGGGAGCAGACAACAGTTTTGTCCACAAGCGTTTCGTTCTCGTACAAACACAGCGGAATGCGGGATCAACAGCCACTACAAAGTCAATGCTATCTCTTAGTACAATTTGCTCACAGTGCATAAAGTAGAGGATGCAGCCTGTTTACCTTCTCTTCCTTGAGGTCTGCCAGGGAAGCAGAGAACTGGAGGCTTGCACGGGCGCTGTCGTCCCTGTTTGCTTCCGACGGCGGGCCCTGCTGGCGGCTGCACACAGGTAATACAGTTAAACCTGCCTATAATGAACTTCAATATAACGAATTCCTCGGTATTAGGAAGTGTTCCAACTCCCTGCCTCAACTCCATAGAAGAACATGTATTTGTAACCTCTGACCTCTGTACAGTAGACTCACTTTAAGACGAACTCGAGGTGACCATGACAATTTGTTCGTGTTATCAGAAGTGCCTCCAATAATGGATCGGCCATGTGCCTAGCTGGATCCAAACATATTACAGTGGAACCCCGCTGTTACGTTCCTCACTGCTGCGTTTTCCCATCTGTTACGTTGTTTTTCATCGGTCCCTGCATAGCTCCCATAGGATCCCATGTATTGCGAACCCCGCTGTTACGCTGCAACTGTGGGCCTGTTCCCGCATGAGTACCCGCCCGGGCGTTGCTATTGTGATTTGACTTTTGACAGTCTTGGTCACGCTTGCAGGAATCACCACCCCCTGATGGCTGCCGAGATAGCGCGAGCGCCAGTGCTATCTCCGCAGCCATGCGATCGCTCGGCAGCCGAGCGACACTACACCCCCTCCCCTCCCGTCTTTGCGTCTTTTCATGCTCGTTAAAGACGGGCGGGGCGTTTCTTCCCTGCTTCGACGGCAGGCGATCTGATAGGGGTGATGTTATCCCCTCCGAGCGACGGAGATGGGCCGGGCGAGTTTGATCTCTGCTTCAGCCGTTTTCGTCGCCCCCACTCGCGTGCTTTTATTCTAGCGACCGTACTTTGCGCTCGCGGGGCTTCTGGAGAAAATAATCGGAAAAAAACACAGCATATCCACGGGGTGAATGATGATGAGTGGGCAAAGCTCCGGAGGGAATCATCGGTAAACCATGAATCTTTCGCGTAAATCGCCCAGTCGATCATCATGTAAAGGCGTGAGAAACACTGTATTCGTACGCTAGGATCTCGTGTTTAAGGGGGATATGCTGTGCTAGAGCCAGGCCTGCGCGGAACTGCAGGACAGTGACAGCGTAAGCAGGAGGAGCTACTTTCTTAGAGGCCACTTTAAACGCTTGAGGAAACTAGTGCAAGTAGAAGTGGTAGGTATCTCCTGCGCCATAACTTATCATTTTGTCAAGTAGGGAAGTACCCACTACGCCATAATTACCAGTGCCTCCGTAATGGGTTCAAAGCTACAAAGCACGCAGCTCTGTGTTCTTTCAAATGATGCCTCGACCTCGTTATACAATCCATTTTCGCGTCGTGTAGCGGTGTATTACTATTTTTCAACGTAACATTACGTTTGTTAATGCGATTCCGCGGGAGACATTATACCTGTTTAGGTCTTTTAGCGATAATTTTTCAACCACAGGCGTAGCTCAGTGGTAGAACGCTCGACTGCCACGCCGAGAGCCTGGGTTCGAATCCAGGCAGAGGACACAACTTTCGGAATTTTTTTTTTCATAAAAGTAGACGTGGCTACGTACATCACCAACAACGAACACCATGGGATGTACAGACCCACGCCCTAAGGAGCTTCGCCCCTAAAAGGAACATCGCACTCGCAGCCCCTTTTGCGTATGACTGCGCTCGCCTGCGCAGCGAGGGGCGCTGCCGCGCTGCTGTCCAGAGTCTGTCGGTGCGCGCGCCGGCGAGCTGGTTCGGGCCGGACGGCGAGCGCAAAATATGCGAGGAATTTTTTTTTGTAAAGCTGGCTAAATATCAGGGTTGCACAAATTATGCGGGTAAATACGGTAAACAAGCACTGAAGACGGAACGTGAAAGCGCTATCTATAGTGTACTAGAATATCGAGCGATCGCGGACTCGATGCGACCAGCCGTACTCGCAATCACAAACCACACGCGGGGTGCCAGAACAGGATGCGGTGATCGCAGTGACGGGGCGACTTGCCTCCAAAATTGGCGCGTCACGCTGGAACTAAGCCTCAATGATCACAGTTTTGATTGCGATCTCCGAGGCCATACTTTCATTGGGGCGCTGGAGTCCGAATTATCGAATTTAGAGCTAGAAACCATCCGAAATATCGGTCGTTTTAACACAAAGTCTGTGGAGGCACTGCCGGTACCGCGTGGCTGTCCGAATTATCGGTTGGCGACCTAGATGGCTCACCTTGCTGAAATAAATTGTTTGAAATCAAGGCGGCCCTGTTTTCATTCATTTTCAGAGCTTTCCTCACACTTGCGTTTTCCTGGCTGTTACGTTTTTTACCCCCGGCCCGCTGAAAAACGTATGGATGGGGTTCCACTGTACTTCAAAAGTCAATCAAGTAGACTAGCAAGTGGGAAAAAATTACAAATGGAACCATATTTTTACCCAACTTGAAAACTGTCTTCAAGCGCCTGCAAGCAGCCACAATAACATTTCATCTAATGATTTTAAGTATCCTCCAGTATCTCCATGCTGCTGGGAAAGGTTGTTTATTAGAGAACTTGAGCAGGCACAAGCTACCTCCCATATTCTTCGAAAAGCACTTCAAGCACTTCTTCACTGAGCATATCAGTTGTGCTGCCAGTCAATGTGTTAGGCATTGTGGCGCATTTTTGAGGATACTCACATAGGCATTCACGTCCCCAAGGACTCCTTTACTGCCCAGACTAGAAACTAGGCCTGTCTTTCTTCAGGGCAGTTTTCCTGCACTAGCCCCAGGAGGTGCTGATCAGCCAAAAGGTCTAATGTGTACACTTTGTTGTGGATAAAAAGCAGCATTCACTTTTTTATATCCGCTCCCTTTTTCTTGCCCCTTTGTGGGAGCCCCTGTCCTCCCTTTCTGTTTTATTCTGCTTTGCTTTACCACTGCTCTACTAATTGGGGGGGGGGTGCCAACTTTATTCAAGTACCCAGAGTCCGTGTGTAAGCCCTCTTGGATTATTCTGCCTTGTGTTCCTTTGTACTCTCCATGTAGGTGGGGAACAGGAGGTGGGGAGACAACAAAAGAACCCTAGGTGAAGAGACAACAAAAGGGCCCAAGAAGGCAGGGTGCCCCTAGCACTTGGGGTCCCCAACAATAAAACTGTGTAGTTTTATTGCTGGCACCCCAGTGGCTTTGCTTGCTTAGTCTTTTGTTCTTTCGTGCTCTCCTTGGTGGGGAGACAAGAAAAGAACTCAGGTGGCCAGCCCTTGGGCACCTGTGTTCTTTTAAACTAGGGATGGCTGTCCACAGCACTGGGAAAGTTCCTCTTAACAGGTTGCCTCTGAGGGGGTACATCCTAAGAGGTTTCCTTTTGCACTGAGTCTATGGGAAACCAAACAAACATACCTATGTTGCTATATCCGGGAATTCGTCTTAACCGAGTTCATTTTAACAGGAGTTCACTGTATATATAACAAAGCAGCAATGGGAGACATCCTTGATATAATGAATTGCCCCCTAACAAAAATCTAGAAATTTTGCCCCAAATATAGAATTTTAGTGTGATCTACTCCAGCAGCTACCCCACTGATGATACAGTGCAAAGAGATGACACTGCGAATAGCACGCAAGCAGCCATTGCAACAACTTCATTTCTTCAGAGTGCTGCCAATGAAACATGAGGTGGGAGGGCGCTTGTCTACACAGGCCCCACGTCCTTTTCAGCTCCCCTGCGTCATTTGAGCCAGCGACATGACTAATAATTGAGGTTCGATTAAGGAAAGGAGACTATTTTCTGCAGCCATGTCAGAAGCATGCCGCAGCGTCAATGGACGTAAGGGATAGGAAGGGACTGCAGGAGATACAAAGTACAGAAAAGCCACAGCAGGGCGCTCCGGATATTTGGACCACCGGGGGTCTTTAAAATGCACTGACAACGCAGAGTACGTGGGCATTTTCACCTCCATCGAAAATGCGACAGCCGTGGCCACGATCGAACCCATGCTTTCCGGGTGAACAGACACAACTCTCACCAACACAACTGTATCCTTTCCTCCTCCCTCCAAAGCTCATATAGTTCCCAGCAGCATGGGCACTGACAGTGCCACTACTCACTACTGCTTTCCACGTCCTTTTTTTTTAGCCATCAATGTGTTCGCGTTCGCTTTTGTTTGTTTGTTTGTTTTCACAAACAGTGCACATGCATGCGAGTTGACTCCTGTGCACATGCAATTTTCGCTTAGCTATATCACTGCCAGGACGCCTGCCTCAACTGAGAAACGGCCCACCCATAACGCAGTGGCTTGCCTTTAACTGCACACGAATAAAGCAGCCCTGGACTACATGCAGTTTCACACTTTTCCTTCTTTTGTTGTCGTTTTTTGAGGCCGACTGTGCCATCACTACTGTTATGTCCACGGTAGCCGGAATAACAGGCATACGTGGGAAGAAAAACTTGTTTATTGCTTGAGCCGTAAGCACATTTTTCCAGCCAGCGCGAGCGGTCTGTTTTGTCCGAGCGCGCATGGTCGACTCTCGTCGTCGGAGCCAGACTGGGGAGACAGGCGCAAGAAGCAGGCGAAGGGAGTCCGCCAAAAGCGAGAGGGGGAGCCGGGGGGCGGCCCTCGCGTCCTTGCAGCTTGCCGTGAAGTGGGTGTGCGCGGTTGGAAACATGGCAACTACTTAACATGAGAGGCCGGTGGAGAGTGACAGATCTTCGGCAGTTGATCCAAGCTATGCCTTTCCATTTCTGCCCGTGAAATAAATGTGTTCTGGGCCAGGTACACCTCCAGCTGCCTCCTTTGTTTCATTTCCATGTTTCTTTTACAATTTTTCATTCCAAAACTGCACATAATGAAAACCCCTCGATAAAGAAAATTTTGCTAGCGTTAGTCACTTTCGTTATATACAGGTTCGAATATTAATGATAATTGATGGGGTTTTACAAGCCAAAATACCGACATGATTATGAGACATGCCAAGTATGGCTCCACAGTAATTCTGACCACAAGGGGTTATTTAAAGTGCACTCAAATTTAAGTACACGGGTGTTGTCTGCATCTCAGCCTCACTGAAATGCAGCCGCCATAGAAGCAATTTGATCCCCCGACCCTGAGTTTCGCAAGCCAAGACCCCGGCCGTATGGACCTGTGTGCAGTACCCACTGCCATGGCGGGTACTGCATGCAGGTCCGTCAAGAAAAACGGCAAAAGGCTCAAGCCAGTTGTGGGCTTGTTACGACCAAAACTCTAAGGTTATACCCGGTGACAACTTTCTGTGGCAGCACGGCCAAGGCTACGTGGGCGGAGCCTATGCACATGTGCTACTGCGCCAAGTAGTCCGACCGCTTCGACGGGTGTTTCGGTTTCGATTTCACCAGCGCAGGTCGCTTTTCCTTACTTGCACGTAAACGTTGTGCACCACCTTCTTGGCCTGTACGGACAGATTTTGGTTTGACAACGCGTGGTACGGCTGTGAAGCTGGTGGACCACGGCCGCTGGATGAAAACGCACGTGGTGCGGCCTGCAACGCACCACGTGCTCAGAAACACCTCACAAGGTCTCCTCGGTGTGGCTTTGTTCACCTCTGTCACATGTCAGTTCGCGACATATCCCAATTTGGTAGGAGTGTTGATGACAAGCGCATGAAGTGCCGTCGGAACAGCCGTTGGAAGCAATGGCTTGAGCTTCGTGGACTTGAGTACACCAGCGACCTGTCATTTGGCTCGCACACGCTTCCTTTTCCAGTTATTCCCTGTCGAGAAATGTTTTTTAGTCATACATTACGGCGATCTACGTCGCACGGAAACTCGTGGTACCGGATCTGAGGGTCATTCCTTGCGTTTGTGCCACACAGCGGCGCGCATCAGTTGCGCGGCATAATGCAGCGCACTACCAGAATTATAGGAGGCAATGGCACAATAGAAGCACCTCGACACGTTATAGTCACAGAGCGTGCGAGCGAGGTGCAGAATTTCATCGACACACACAGAAAACTCGTCCCATACTGGTTCGCGGAGAGGCCCGTGCGGCGAGAGCCGGGAGAGTTGTCCCGTAGCAGTGGCGCCCCCTCCAAAAAAGCGGTGAAAACTGTCAACTTTCGCTTCACAGCTCCGCTTTTGTTCGCCGCGCGACGTAGCAGGCCGCACCTCGTGCGTTGCTAATCGAGCAGCCGTGGGTGGACTCACGGCACGCGGCAGTGTTTCCTCCGTAAGCGACGTTGACGAGCTGCAACCGGAGGACGCCATCTTTGACGGTGAGGAATGCGGTGAGGTAAAAAAGCGACGGAAGCCAAAAAACCACACAAAACCTGAGAGATCATGAAACGAAATTTTTTCTACTGTGCAACGTTTTTATTCACTAATTAAAAAATAAATCCACAAAAAATGTAAGTGGTGAATGGTAAAATCTTAGTTACCCATAACAGTATACAAACGTTTTCGTTGGGGGACTACATGCTGTGGCGCAGTAAGACAAGCGTGCTCCGGCTCCGTAGCCTTCGCTGTGCTGCCACAGAAAGTTGTCGCCAGGTATAGAGATACATGGAGTGGCAAACTTGCCCTGCAACGGTTAAAGCTACACCAAAGCAACTTCTAAAGTTACTGGAAATTAACTGATATTTTTCTGCTCCCACAGGCACAGTAATAAAAATGCCCTAAAAGCAAATATACCTACATAGATTTAGATGCATGAAAAATCTATCAGGATTATCAGGATCAGTATCAGGACCACATCTGCATCTACCCTCGCGCATCCCGAGTCATCGCGTACGCTGTCAGGCAAGGTGCCCATGCACACTCATCTATTGCCAATGGCATCGACGCAGTCATAGTCCGCAAGGTGTACACTGTCGGGGGAAGCCATCTCGCGCGCACCTCCGTTGATAATATCATCAGTACTCGCATGGCTCATGTGGTTAGAGTCCATGCCACACACGCTCAGGGAAGCGTCTTCCCTTACAATGGCGTTATCAGGCAATGTCGGAGCCCGCTCCCACCACGCAGCAGCAGCTCCATTCGGCTTTATGCACCTGCCTTTCTTCTGTGAACGGCCAAAATGATGCTTCGAGCGGCACAATGTTAAGGATAACACACCATCGCCACCATCGCAAAGGCGACACCTTTTCAAAATGGCTCCAGGCATGCCAAGGAAGCCTGCCTGGCCCATCGGAAGCTACCATTTTGGTAAAGTGCATCAAGCAAGTAATGGAAGCGCGCGCAGTGCGCTACTTTGTTGTCGCTTTTGTTGCCTTTGCGAAAAGCACATCGTTGCTTGCCAAAAAAGAAGAAAAGCTGAAAGCGTGGCCTTTCAAACAAGACCAAAAGAGCGCATAGTTTGCATGCGGCTGGCGATGGAAGCTGGGCTAGTTTAGACTTCAGTTTAAATGTCCGCTGGCTGTCCGTTGAGCTTTTTAACTGTTATAACTTGTAAAACAAATTTTGCAAACAGGTGCAGAACGGCCCCCGGAACGTAAAATTGAGGAAAATCAAGATGTGATTTTGGGGCCGATTTTCGACTTTTAAGGGGGGACGTGGCTTTCGGTACAAACTTTCTTATTTTTTGGTGTATGTTGATGAAAATTGGCACAGACACTAAGAACTGCTCTGTGATGCTTTCATAAAAATTTCAAAGCGATACAACAAAAACGTTTTGCATGACAAATTATCCCTTTAGCGAACCTCGTGGAGGGTCTGGAGTACTTACAAAACTAAGCAAAGAGTTGATAAACACTGGATGCACAGCCAAATGTATGCAGAAGGGGGTGACACTCCCAAAATATTTTTTTTTGCAACACAAAGATATGTAGTTTAGGTTTTTTCCAGCGACACTGCAATAAGCACACTTGCACTGGAAACTAGAAACCCTACCAAAAAATTTTAAAGCATTAAAATGAAAAAGAAGAGTGTCTCCCCCTGAAGCAGAGTTCAAGGAGCCTTACAAAACAAACGGAATCAAAATCTGTGAAGTAGCTGCCAAGATATCTGCTCCACGAGCTAAGCGACATGCCAAAAAAACTGTTTTGAGAAAAGTGCTCTTAAAGTTTAAGCACCTCTTAACTTCTCTCAAGCACACCATTACTGTAATTTTTGGCTTGTTTTGTGACGTTAGACTTGTTGGACATGTGGCCTCCCATCTGGTGTGCCTTTGTTGCCCATCTTTATTTTTTTTATGGCCTCCTTTTATGATTTACAATGACCATGTTGTATGCATAAATTTCAATGCAAGTTACCTGCATGAAGGGGTGGTGTAACAGACACTGCAGAATATAAAGTTTGTTATACAATTGGGTCCACTAACTGTAGTAATTTACCAGATTTCTTGGATTCATGCTAAATGTAATTAGTGGTCTTGCATATGATTGCACAATAATGAATAATCACAGAATTATGATCGCAACACATGACTCTCAACATGACAGCTATACTTCCTTCCCGAATTAAGAGACAGTCAAGGTAAAGACATAGTTACTGTGATTGATTTCTGAGTACTTTATTTTATGAGGCAAGAAGTTGAGGCATGAGGTTGAGTAGCTAGTTTCACGCGACCCCCCCCCCCCCCCTTCCGTCTTCTTCCCTTGGCTACCCTGCGAGGCATACAATATACAAGGTGTCAGAACGTTCACAAGAACTCTCAGTGATACTAAGCAAGGCATAAAGTGCACCTAAACTACACTACCAGTGCTCGCTGACCGCACTTCATTTGTCCGCGAAGTGAGCGATCTGAGCGATCGCGGGGTCCAAGTCTACGCGCGCTGTGTTGTAGCGGCGTTTGCACGAAATGCCGATCCGCGTATCCGAATAGTCGGCGCGCAACGTGCTTGGCCTCGCGGTTTGAGTAGCCGATGCCCGAAATGTCTTGCCACTTATCCGAAAAGCCGCCGTGCGACGTGCTCGGCTGCTCCGCCAGCAGCCGATGCGCAGTTAGGCCTAGCGCGACTCCGAGCCGTAGGCGTGCGGTGTGTGCGGACGCGGCGCGGGGCGTCAAAGTACCGCCTACCGCACGTAATGCTCGGTTGCGAGTCCGCGGTGCCGCCACATGATGGCCTTCGTAGGTCCGACGCGACCGCGCTGCTGATAAGCGGAACGTCCGCGGGTCCGATGTCTGTCGGTCGGAGACGCGCTTTGCAATGTTCGCGGCCCGCCGCCGTTATCTTATCGCGATCGTACGTGCGGCGGGTGTGTCCCGTGCGCCTGCCAAACTGAAACGTAGTTCCGTTCTCAATGAGCGTCGATCAGCAACCACAGAGCGAATGCGAACACGCAACTACGTAGCGCCACTCGACAGCCGTAACCTCGGGACGCGCAAGCAGCAGACGACGTTCGCCCCACGTGGGAGCGTCAGACCAATAGCGAAGCGCGCTCGGGCAATATGGCGGACGCGGCCAGTCGGAGCCCTCAAAACGACCTCCGAACATTTGCTTTTTGTGCGCTTGTTTTGGCGGGGAGGAGCTAGCTGAAGCGGGAAATTTGAAGACGGAGAACTGCTCTTTTCAACGCGCCCAAGATGGCGGCGGCCGGTAGCGTAGTCGCGGAGCTATTGCGGTTTGAAAAACGCAGTTTTTTCGTTATTGGCGCGATGATTTTCGCCTCCTTCGTTAGTAAAATGAATTATTTAGGGCATTTCTACGCGGTTTTCAGCAAAGATATTTTGGAATCGGTAAGAGAAAGAGTTGCAGAAACTGAACATACTATTTTCAAAAAATCGATTTTTTTGGCATTTTTCGCGATTCGAAAGCCGCGTCCCCCCTTAAGTGCCACGTCCCCCCTTAAAACACCTTTGTCTCTCCTAAAAATGGACCAACTAAAAGAATTCTTGCAGTAGAATGCATGATTCAATAGCCTCCTTGATAACTGAAATTTTTCGTGTGGCAAGTCTGCGGACCAAGGCTGAAATGTTTTTGCTTTTGTTTTTTTGTTTTAAAGAGAGGAGACCTCCCTGTACTGGTACAAAAACATGCTCAGCCACTTCTTACCTCTTCTGCATGAGCACAGGAAGCTGACACTTGGCTATGGTTTTAAACTTGAGCACAAACACCTCCAGCATTCGAATCAGCAGCTCACGCCCCTGCACGAAACAAAACCGTGTCCAGCAGACTACTTCATCCACTCAAGCAGGTACTGTGGCACTCTGAGCATGGTAAATCATGGGGAAATCATGGGGACAGCTCCAGAAGTTTTCTATATGCTCACTCTTCTCTCCCTTCACCTTTCATGTGCCTAGTTTGTACATAAGTGCATTAGTTTTTCCATTATTAAACTGTTCAGACACTTGATTCTTTACCATCTGTTGCAGTTCTCCCCCCTTGCCTCTCACATCTAGAAAATCAGCTTGACCTCATTGTGCAGGACTCAGCAAAGTAGGCGTAGTTGCACAGTAAGTGCGAGAGATGATGTCAGTGTTCTTGGAGTGCCACCAGCTGATGGCACAGTTCTATAAGGACAAAGGAAACTTGTTTCCTTTTCTCTAACTTAGGATCCACTTCATGAGCCTAAATGGGAGCTTCATGGGACTGTGTTATAGACATGCTCCCATTCCGTCAAATGCACTTTTTTCCCAATACTTCATGCATGAACAAATAAATCGGCATGGGTTTCTGGCAGGAAAATCATTGTACCTTGGCACCATAAGTCAAGCTTCCTTGATTCTGCAACATGTTCCATCAGCATGCTACACTTGTGTAATTCTTAAAGGGGTCGTGAAAGGAATATGGAGATGCCTGGTTGTAATTTTCATTTCTTCAATATGCATTTGACAAGCGGATTCCGAACTATTTCGGCGAAATATTAAGTGCACATTTAATAACGCCCATTTGAAACCCCAGCGTTCTTGCGTTCCCGAAACGACTATGCGACGCTACCGGCTGGCATAGTACTATTCGGTGAAGTTTCGGTAAGACATTTTTTTATTGTAAACGTACAGTGAACTTGCATTTGCTCTAAAAGAATCGATTTACTTGAAAGCTAGAAAAAAAGAAAATACTTAGAAACCGTGCAGTGCCACTATTCGGAAGCAAGGCTGCAGCATGGTTTGTTTTCCTGTGGCCTCCGAGAGCTCGCCAATCTCGGAGGCCTGGTGCTGACTAAGGTGACGTCAACTGCAGAGCTGAGGGGAACATGCGCATTGAAACTGAAACCATGTTTTTTATCGCTTGAAATGAGCCCCCACGATGCAACGGAACAATGTATATTGTTGATTGCAGGGTCAGGATCGTGAATACACACTTAGTACAAAATCTTTAGAGAACGTTTCACGACCCCTTTAAATAAATGCTTTCTATATGCAGCTGTACTCTCCTTTGCTCCTTCATTGCATAAGAGAACCAAAATGTCATGAGAACACTCATACATGACCAATGTAAATGCCACATATTTCTCATAGTAGCTGTGCGCTTCTTTGAACATGGAGGATTAAATACAGCCCGCAAAACGAAACTGAACAGTCTGAAAATTTATTCAGTCAAGAAAGTTAATTTATCAGGGTGCAAGCAGCTTAAAAAGACTCAAATACTGTCCTTCCAGATACTTTCACTGGACTAGGCAACGTTTATACTTTGTATTTGAGCTAGAGTGATGTCTCCGCATACACTCAACGTGAGCTTCACCACACTGGTGATCTCTCCTGCTGACGGCTGCAGGGCAACCCAGTGCGTAATTTCATCATCCGCGACCTCGGCATGTCAACGATCTTAACCCTGTGAATTGCAAGGCTGTTAGATATCTGCATAAGATTTCTTGCACAAGCATGAAGCTTGCCAGCAACTACTAGCTTTGGTAGTGCTGTAAGGCAGTGGCTGTAGGAGTTAGCTATTTGGCAGGAAACCCTAATGGTAGTGCACGAATGACACAAAACTGGGTGAAAAGAAAGAAAGACAAATGCCACGACAGACATCAACCAACCACTTGAGACACAATTACCCACACAGTTCGCTCACTACTACAGAGATGGTGGATGTAGTCTGCTAAGGATAACAGCAAGAAAAGTGGAAAATGCGTACGTTTCCATTCTCCTGATCTGATCGGGTGCGTATGCATTCAACCAGGTTCAGTAGCAGCTTGCAAGACATGGTCTGGATGGAGGCCGGCAGGGACTCATCGTGGACATTCCGCGAGAACACAGCCACGGCTGATGACAGGTTGTTCAACGGCAGGTGCTGCCTGACATGGTGCACCAGATCGGCCAAGGTGCTGTACGCCAGGGGACTGCACACAAGGTCCATAAGAACTCAGGTCAACGTTTGCGAACTTCTCCAATCAGCTAAAATCAGTCATCATCAGCATCATCCTTCACAGTTTGATAAAGACAGGTGGCGGTTGCTGCAGCAATAGCCAACAGGAAGGCGCTTTTCAACTGGGCCAATTGGAAGGACCGTGTACATCACATAATTCAACGGACCGCCTCTGATTTTTTGTTGTGTATACTTTTTCCAAGTGGCTGTCATGAAAGAGGCAGGAATGGAAAGGAGGAGCCTTGTGCTCTCAAACAATGCCATGATGGCAGCACTCAGGAAAGAACTGATATTGCACAGTAAATTCCAGTGGTTTTGTGCGATTCCAAACTTCTGTTTCGCTGATTACGCTTACAAAATGATTTTTTTCAAGCATACAGGGTGCGTTTTCCCCGCAATCGTACAAATACAGCATAGATTAGACATTGCAGTTTCCGAAACAGATGTGTTCCAAAAAATTAATTTTTTTCTGGCAATTTTCATTATGTGATAAAAATATTAAAGTAGTTTTTTTTTTCCATTACCATATTTTTGCTCATGCCGAGAGTTTTCACAAAATTTACTCTGCATAATAAGTGCACCCTCCAACTACGATTCTATCTTTTTTTTTAAAAGTGCGTACGTTGTGCTATTAAATACAGTATATGATAAAGACTGCCATGCAACCCATCATGAATAAGACACTCGTAGTGGGCCCTGAAATGTCAACAGGTTTCTGTCGTCTTGTGCTTTTTCTGTTAGCAAACATACATTTTCTTTGACATGAGGATTCACACTGCACAGTTCTAGGGCAACCATGTTGCATTCTGCTGTCATACACTGCACTTTCTGCAAAGAGCCACACTGAAGGAAGTGGACACACCACTCACCGTAGCGACTCGTATGCTGTCCAGCCTGATCCAATGAGGATGTTCTCATCAAAAAGCTGCTCCATGCAGCCAACAAACTCTGCAGGACAAAGCCAAAATGCAAGCACACCATTCAAAAACTGTGTGGCAATACCTCGATATAATGTTGCTAAATGGGAATTTACTTCACTTTATCGAGGCTTTGATAAATCAAAATTTGGACCTATAAAGAGATTTATAACGAGACGATAGGATGTAAGAGACATAATTTACACACATAATTGGCTGCCCCGGCTCCCATGTTGGTGGACCTCTTTAGTAACAGGCCATCTCTCGAAGATAATTCATAGTGAATTCAAATTGAGTTGAAGTGATTTTCCAAAGAATTAAATGACTTCCAGGTGTATTGTCTGGCATAAATCATTAGAATACCAAAGAGGACACACACTGAAAGTTCTTGCGAGATTAGTAGACACCAAGAAATTGCTGGAATTGCTCTTTTAAACCCGCCATTTCGTTTCTCCCATCAGTTGTCACTCAGACACGGTGCACAGGAGCCGAACACAAATGCTTTACAAGTACATCTTATTGATATCATCTCGTTAATAACATGCACCTCAATGATAATATCAGGGACCTTTCAAGAATTTTCTTTAGATGCGTCACTTTTATTAACGGCCGACCCTTCCCTCTAGCAGTGGACTAAAGCTGAACATGTCCCAGCTCCAAAGTGGGGCGTATACTCAGCTGTTTCGCAAGTCAGTAGCGAGGATGTGGCGGGCAGCGATGAGCAATTCCTTGCGCAGGTGTGCCACCTCCTGAGGGCACAGCATGAGCAGTCCCAGCATGCCCTGCGCCAACTGGCTGCAGTGCACACCCACGGTCTCCTGCAACGGACCAGTAGCACGTCAGCACTGTGTGGCTGAATTTTCACTCACTGAAGATTACTCAATCTCCACAAGTGTTGAAGATTGGGCAAGTTAGATCGACGTACTTGGACTGGTATAGCGCATTAGGGAACAAGAGAAACGGTCAAGCAGACCGACACATGAGGACATAGCGCTCTGTCCTCATGTGTCGGTCTGCTGGACCGTTTCTCTTGTTCCCTAATGCGCTATACCAGTCCAAGTACGTCGATCTCACTCCCTAAATCCGACTAGAGTTGATGGCGAACTTTTCGGGTGCCCAATATTTAGACACGCAGGATAACTCAGATGCCTTCACGGCAACATCATGTGCCCCCACAGAGTGTGCGTGCTGTCAAGCTGCAATATAATATAGTCTGCCCACCACGAAAGTAGTTTCATTATCTCCAAAAATTCCCTTAGCACATCTTGTTAGGAGTGTTCCAGTGGCAAAAAAACTCTTTAAAACCAGTCATTTGTTACATTACTGTTCGTTATATAATGTCCAACCGCACAAGGACATCTGAAATACGAAGCAATGAAACTTTGGCATTCAATTTTTCAGACTTTCTTCTCCGATTGCTGGTCTCAAACTGCATCACCACTGCCATGTTGGTTATCTCGCAGTGTTGAGCCAGCACTTTCACGCACTGAAACAGATCACATAAGACAGCTTCATTGCAATGCAAGGCTGCTATGCACTGATGCATAGGCAACATATTTTAATGAAGCTTGCCAAGAATCAGAAGAGGCCAATGGACCTCAGCATGCATTTCCAAATTATACACGCGCAAAGCCACCGTTTCCAGTCAGCTCATATATACAAACTTGCACTAAAGGTAAGAATGTAGATACGATGAATCTCTGGCATAGTCTTTCCAGCGCCTGATGCACTCACCGACCGCTGAACCTGCAGAGGCTGATTGTACGCTATGCCTACCAATTAATGTGTACAGCCGTCACTTGCTGTGCCATAAAGGTTTATCGCACTTCTCAACTTACACAGGGCAGCTGCATTTTGATGTAGGCAAAATATTGAGGCAGGTGGTCAAAATTTCTGTAGCCCTCCACTACGTCTCTCATAATCAGAGTGTGGTTTTAGGGCGTTAAACTCCAGTAATCAATCAATCAATCAACTTACACAGTGGTGGGTGCTACAAAGTGTCCCAAAACATTTTCCACTTTTCAGTGAGCCCAATCAACCATTAATACCAATTTCAGAGTGAGTGCCCTGGAGATGCACAGAGAGGAGTGATGGCAGCCATCAACAAAAGCGCCAATACAACTTTTTGCTGGCTACCCTATTCAGATGACCATTCTCAACTATTTGGCTGGTAGGGCAAACGGTACAGAACCACTGCAGAGAAACACCTCTGTTAGATATCGCAAGCATGCCGCGCCGACATTCACTGCCACCTCCTCGTGCGGGACCACCAAGTCGCTGCACAAGCACGAAGTGCTAGTCGCTGACTGTCACTGACTTCTCTTAACAACATACAAGGTCTGTTAGAAAAGTATACGACCTTATTTTTTTTGCGAACACCTGATTGATATGAAACAAGCGCACTTGCATCAGCCAACCTTGAACCTCCGTGCGCATGCATGAGTTTTTTTCCCGCTTGCCGAGAGCATCTGTCGCTGGGACACAGCGTTTGAGTGAGGTAGTGTCCAGTGCTCTCGTCAGCTTTTTTTGGCAAGGAAAATGACGGAGTGACTGAAGCAGCGCTACTGCATCAAATTTTGCCAGAAACTGGGCGACAGCCAAGTGGAAACCATTTGGAAGATTCAGATGGCTTTCGGTGACGATGCTATGAGCAGCACAATGATTAAGGAGTGGTACAACCAGTTTAAAGCCGGCCGCACATCGGTGGAGAGCTAGCTACGCTCCAGTCAGCCATCAACATGCTGAAATGTCCAAATCATTGCCGAAATGAATGCTGTGCTGATGCGGGACCGCCGTGTGACTATCCGAGAAATTGCAGAATAGGTGGGCATCAGCACTTTTTCTGCACATTCCATAATGACCGAAGATTTGGCCATGAAGAGAGTAGTGGCGAAATTTGTGCCGAACCTGCTCACGGCGGAGCAAAATCAACTTGTATTGAAGTCCCACAGGACATGCTGGATTCCATAAACAGTGTCCCCGACTTCATGAACACTATAATCACTGGTGACGAGTCTTGGGTGCACGGGTACAACCTGGAAACCAAATCCCAGTCGTCACAGTGGAAGTATTCCACGTCACCAAGACCAAAGAAGGCTCGCCAAGAGTGCAGCAACGTCAAAGTGATGCTGACTGCTCTCTTTGACTCCCATGGTGTGGTACACCACGAGTACACACCAAAGGGTCAAACAATCACCAAAGAGTACTACAGGGATGTCCTCCATCGCTTACGTGATGCTGTACGGCGCAAGAGACCGGAGTTGTGGTCAACAGGAAATTGGCGCATTCATCATGACAATGCTCCTGCACATTCCTCACACTTGATTCAGACTTTCTGGCGAAAAACCAGGCCCCTGTAATTCAACAGCCTCCTAACTCTCCCGATATGGCCCCCTGCGACTTCTGGCTGTTTCCCAAAATCAAGAGGCCTTTGGATTGAGCGCGATTTCAGACAAGATAGGACATTATGGCTGCAACGACAGCCGAGCTAAACCCCACTCTGAAAGAGGCCTTCCGGGAATGCTTCCGACAATGGCAGCACCGCTGGGAGAAGTGCATGGTTTCCCAAGGAGACTACTTTAAGGGTGATTAATAGCTGTGTCACAGGGGCGCGCAGAAAGTGTTTTACGTAAGCGGTCTTTTACGAAGTTGAAAGACTTTTAATGAAGAGGCGTTACTGCGCAGACACACAGCACCAACAATCTTCTTTTAGTGTTTTCTTTCGAAGACACTACCGAAAGCATGGCGCTAGCAGTTAAAAAGAAAAGTAATGAAAATAAAACGATGTATCTCTATATACAAATTAAAGACTTATTGCGTTGCTCGCTTCTTCAAATAAATTTAAGAATAACAGATGAAGAAACACCAATGTGAAGTTAAGGAAGCATCCGCATAACTAGCGACGTGTACAAGTCCGTCTGGCACCACTGGTCTTTTATTTCCCATACTGATGTTTTGGTGCTCTTGACACGTTATGGGCGACCGTACCGAAGAAAAAGCGAGAATCGCAAGCCCTACGGCCTGCAATGAGTGGAGGTTATCTTCCAAAGGTCTGATTAAACTCCAGGTGTCCATCTCCGACCATTGCAGACGCTGTTTTTTCCATGCGCAGACGGCTGCTTGGTCCCGGAAGTTGTCCAGAGACGCTCACACTACTGGAATGCCGAGTACACACACACGACCGCCAAGCACGCTTTTCAGGTTTGTGCAAAATGGCGCAGCGCGAGTCCAAGCATAGCCCAATGTGTTCTAGCTGCTTACGAGAGTAGAAAAGTAAATAACGAACAAAATGGTTCATTACACCTTCTACGGGATATGACATTTGTTTTCACGAAGAGCCTTGGTGACAGAAAAATAAGCAGTCACTCTTTTTTTCCACCAGTCGAAAATCGCTGGTGCCCACTGGCTTCAAGGCTACTTATTTGGAGCCGTAAAAGAGATCGACAAACTCCGTTTACGAAAAAGCACTTCTGAAAAGGAGTTCGCTCTCTGCCGTGTGTCTGCTGTCAGGAGCTCCTCTTCAGAAGAAGTCTGTTTGCTTAAAAGACTTTTAAGTGCCTGTGTGACAGAGGTATAAGCTTCCAACGCTCCAGTTATACCAGTTTTTCTCCTTCGGCCAAAGGTCGTATACTTTTCTAACAGACCTTGTATTTGCCGCAGCTGTGGCAGTTGCACACAGTCACAAGTGAAGCAGGTATGAACACCACTCTCACACCAGACATGTGGGAACAGTTTTTGTTCAGCAATATAAACGTGTGCAGTAGCTCTCCCATTACAATTACAGTCGCCAACTGATAATTCGGACATTCTCGGTAATTCAGACAGCTGCAGCAGTACTGCCAATGTCCCTACAGACTTAATGTGTTAAGACAACCGATATTTTGGACAGTTTGGTCATTCGGTCTCCTGTAGAGCACACTGAATGGACCGCCATTATATCCTCCAGTGCCCCAACAAGAGTAAGTATGGCGTCAAAGACTGCGTACAAAACTGCAATCTCTGAGGCCTAGTTTCAGTTGCAACCCGCTAATTTTCGAGGCAAGTTGAAATGTCATCGTGATCACCGCATGTGGTTCTGATTACGAGTATGGCCGGTCGTGTCGGGTCAACGATCGCTTGATAGCACTTTCATGTTCAGTCTTCATCATCATCATCATCATCCTATTTAGGTCCAGTGCAGGACGAAGGCCTCTCCCAACGATTCCCAATCCACCCTATCCTGAGCGAGTTGGTTCCACTTTATGCCCGCAAACTTTTTAATTTCATCGCCCCATCTAACCTTTTGCCTGCCTCTGTTGCATTTTCCCTCTCTTGGTATCCATTCCGTCGCTCTTACTGTCCATCTGTTATCTTTCCTCCTCATGACATGTCCTGCCCAGATCCACTTTTTTCTTTAATTGATATAATGATATCAGCTACTCCTTTCTGTCCTGTGATCCATTCCGCTCGTTTTTTTATCTCTTAGCGTTACCCCTATCATTTTTCTTTCCATTGCACGTTGCGTGCTCCTTAGTTTCATCTCTAGTTTTTTCTTTATCCTCCACGTTTCTGCACCGTACGTTGGTACTGGGAGAATGCAGTGATTGAATACTTTTCACTTTAGTGAGAGCGGCAAGTTTCCAGTCATGATTTCGTAATGCCTTCTGAATGCATCCCAGCCCATCCTTATTCTACGGAGAATTTCTTTTTCATGGGTAGGAGTTCCTGTTATTGACTGTTCCAGGTATATGTGTTCGTTCACACATTCTAAGAGCTCATTGTTAATTTTATTTCATGCTCCTTAGCTAGGCTATTGAGCATAACTTTGGTCTTTTGCCTATTCATCTTTAGTCCAATTTTAATACTTTCCCGGTTTAGGTCATCAATCATGTTTTGTAATTCGTCTCTATCATTGCTAAAGAGCACAATGTCATCTGCAAATCTTAAATTGCTGAAATGTTCTCCGTGTATTCGAGTTCCCTTTTCTTCCCAGTCTAGTCGTCTAAAGACTTCCTCTAAACATGCAGTGAATAGCATCGCGGTGATCGTATCTCCTTGGCTGACACCTCTCCCGATCGGGATTTCTCTGCTTCTCTCATGTAGGAGTAGTGTGGCTGTGCAATCTTTGTATATGTTGTTTACGGTTTGCAAGTATACGTCAGGTACGCCTTGTCGATGTAGAGCTTCTAGAACCGCTTGCATTTCTATGGAGCCAAATGCTTTCTCGTAGTCTATAAACGCCATATAAAGAGGTTTGTTATATTCAGCGTACTCCTCAATTACTAGGCTGATAGCCTGGCTTTGGTCCATTTTGAGTAACCTTTCTGAAAACCAGCTTGTTCTCTCGGTTGGTTGAAGTTGAGTGTTTCTCTTATCCTCATAGAAATTACTTTCGTAAATAGCTTGTATATTACTGGGAGTAGGCTAATTGGTCCAATTTATGTCACCTTTCTTGTGGATTAGGATTATATTGGCATTTTTCCAAATGCGTGGTACACTAGATGTCTTGATACATTTCGTGAAGAGCGATACAAGTTTCTCAAGTATAATATCTCCCCCGTCTTTGATCAAGTCAGCTGTTATGCCGTCTTCACCTACTGCTTTATCGCAGGACATGCCTTTGACAGCTTTTTTGACTTCGTCAGCGGCTATACATGGAATTTCAGTGTCCTCCTCTGATTCTATTTCTATTAAGGTTGGATGGTCTGTCTGAGAGCTGTACAGTTCAGAGTAGAAATCTTCTGCTACCTTTACTATTTCGTTGAAATTGTTGATAACGTTACCTTGTTTATCTTTTAGTGCATGCATTTTGTTTTGTCCTAAGTGCAGTTTCTTTTTGCCTGATTTGACGCTGATGCCTGTCTCTACTCTATTTCTCTATGTTAAAGTTTCTTACATATCTTTGCCTGGCTTTACTGATCAATTTTGATAGTTCTGCAAATTCCATTTTATTTTATTTATTTATTTCGCAATACTGCAGGCCATGACAGGCCCAAGCAGGAGTGGGAGGCCAAACATAATTGGTATAAATCGGGATCACAAATGAATAACGCCATTAGCAACCAAACAGGGTTACATCACTATACATTTAATACGTACTTAGTAACAAATAAAAAGAAAACTAAAAAAACAATTTTTCCAGTGCCGTTTAAAAATCAGCCTCCTCAAAAGATGCTTTTAGGAAGAGCATTGCAATCGGAAATTGTCTGGGGAAAGAAACTGCATTTAAATGCATTGGTTTTAGCAAATATTGGTTTACCCTATTCAGATGACCATTCTCAACTATTTGGCTGGTAGGGCAAACGGTGTAGAACCACTGCAGAGAAACACCTTTGTTAGATATCGCAAGCATGCCGCGCCGACGTTCACTGCCACCTCCTTGTGCGGGACCACCAAGTCGCTGCACAAGCACGAAGTGCTAGTCGCTTGCAGGAGCAAAAGCAGACCACTGTCACTGACTTCTCTTAACAACATACAAGGTCTGTTAGAAAAGTATACGACCTTGTTTTTTTTGCGAACACCTGATTGATATGAAACAAGCGCACTTGCATCAGCCGACCATGAACCTCCGTGCGCATGCACGAGTTTTTTTCCCGCCTGCCGAGAGCGTCAGTCGCTGGGACACAGCGTTTGAGTGAGTAGTGCGCAGTGCTCTTTGCCTGGCTTGACTGATCAATTTTGATAGTTCTACGAATTCTATATCTTTTGACGAAGTTACTTTCATTTGTTGGTGTTTTTTTATTAAGTCCTTGGTAGATTGGGACAACTTACTTGTTGCTTGCTTTCCAAGGTGTGTTTCTCGTGACGTTAAGCGACAGGTCACGTCTGGTGGCACGAACAATGGCCTCGCAGTCCGTGCTAACAAGCATGCCAACGAAAACGAGGCAAGTACACGGTGCTGAATATGTGGCATACCTGCCAATACCTTGGAAACAGTGCGAGCAGACGTAATCAGCAACTGCTTCAATCACACTGGATTTACTTTTGCCGATTCCTAATGCGCTCAACTTAGCAACATAAGAGCCTGAACTGCTGCCGATCACAAGCTGAAATGCAGACATTGTTGACGACCTCGAGGCTGCAATTTGGCGATTTCTGTCACCATTATATTTGAAGACATTGTCAACATCGTGGTGCGGTGTCATCGTGTGCCGAACTGCATGATTATAAAATAATTGCACAAGTTCTCCAATTGTCAGAGTGGCTCTGACTCTGAATATGTGTCATGAGCTATGGAGCTGTGACGTATAGATCTGACCCGGACATTTTCTGTCCTTGCATCATCACAAACAGCCAGAAATACCAGCGGACTTGGTTCCACGTAAGCGGAAATACGTGCAGCAATGCATCATCCACGTCTTCCTAGCCCACGGTCCTTAAAACACAAATAAAATGGTTGTTTTTTGATGCATGTTTTTTTGGACTTCAATAATTCAGACTTTTTTTAAGATCACCGTGAAGTCCGAATTACCGGTTGTCGACTGTACTGTGTGTCGTGTCATATAGCACACTTCCAGTAATTCAAACAATGATAATCTAAACTTTGATTTAACTCTCTTAAGTTTTATTTAACTGAAATAATTGAAAATTTTCGCCCGGCCGGCTATTTGCCACAATGTATATAAAAGCTGCTTAATTGCACCATTATGGTTAGTCTTTTTAACTGACACTTTTTTGCTTATCGATACCAGAAATATTATGTGCCTCTATTCCTTCTAGCTATTTCTAAAGCAACCAAAAATACAGCCAGCTGCCTGCCCAAGCTTGTCCAAGTGGTGAAAACCACAAGCAACGAAAAACAGGAAATGACCAAGGCAGCTGGAATGCACTTAATATTCTATTACCTATGTTTTTCCTGACGTGCTGCATTGAGCCACACGTATACTCGCACCAAAAAATTTAAAGTTCTGTTATTAAAAATTATGGGGTTCCTTTGATTTTGAGTTATTGAGCCTCCATTGTAGCTTCTTAAAAATATGCTGCTTGTACTACATATACCACTGCGCTGTCACAAAAGAGTGCGGCAACATTTTCTGTGCTTTATTAGAAAGAAAGGCCTTTTACTGGGTGCATGGGAAAGTGCTCACCATACAGTATCGGTTTTACATTGTTGGTATTTTTTTTTTCTTGTATCTTGTGAGAAAACTACATCGGAAGAAACTTTTTGAAGGGAAGTACTGTCCAATGAACTCCACATTTATAATAAAAGAAAGAAAATGACAATCTGAAAAATTTTTCCATTTTCCCCTTGTTCTTATACCTTAAGCTGAGGAAGAGGGTGCCTGCCAGCGGTGACCCTCTTCCCACAACAAAAACAAAAAGGCAATGACCCTCATTACCTCCCGTGTATTTTGAAATCACAGTTGAAAAGTACAGCCTTTAAAGGCACACTAAAGCAAAAAAATTTTTCTTGTAGGAGTAAGTCACTATTTTACAATACCAGGAGCCCCACTCTTGCCCCGAGAAAAGCACCCGGTAAGCGAGAAAACGCGCAAAAAGGCAATACAGGTGGCAATGCAGTGTTGGAGTTCCCGCATCAACTTGCCCTGACGTCACAGATTTTGAAGGAGGCCTGCTGAGACCCACATCTTTATTAACCAGCAAAAATGAGTGGCACTGTGTTTCTAGGTAGCCAGAGAATTAACGTGAAGAATGTCATAGAGTTCCATTGAGCCAATGTGGCAAAAATATGAAAAATGACTTTGAAATCCATGACGTTATGCATGCATTGCAAGTGCTGGTGCCCCAGCGTGAAATTCAAAAGAATGAGCTTTGACCTTCATTTTCTCTTATAATATTCAACCCACGATGACGAAATCATTGACAATAGATTTAAAAGAACAAATTGATATACTATCTTCCTTTAGTGTCCCTTTTAACAACATGACTTCACATTTATATTTGGTTTCCAGTCAGAAAAAAATCAGCTAAAAGGCTAGAAAATATGAAACTGACTTTCACATATGCTAAAGTGCTGTGCGTGTCATGCAGCTTCTTTGTTCCCCTTTATTAAGAGCAACTGCTATTGTAATAAACGATAAGGCAACGTCATTGCAATATCAACATTCTGTTTCGCTTCTGCAGTTGATAGTACATAAGTCGTCGAACAAGTGCTAAAGATGGCGACTCCGAAGACCACCCAAAATGACATGCCCCGAAAAAAGGCATCAGCGCTCAAGCAGGCACCGTAAATAGCACCCAAGTCCCGCCAGTTCTTTCACACGGAAAGGAGAAACAGTATATTTTTTTATATGAAAGCACACAAAAAGTTGAAGAGCAAGGAGCACAAGTTACAAACACTGCTCTGTCTTCAGCACCGCTGTCTTATGCGAGGCCACGTTCATTACTGGTGCATCATCTGATGGCTGTTCCCAGACAGTGGGAATAACGGAGCCAATTTTCGGCCCATCAGACAGCCGCACTAACAAAGTAATGAGGTTTCGTATCTGCTAATTAACATTCCTTTCACCTGTTCTCTTACCCAAGGAAAGATTGTTAAAAAAAAGGGGGGGAAGTGAAAGACATGCAGGTGTGCTTCATGCCAAGTGGTAGTTGCGATGAAGAGCTGTTAAAACTCGATGATCTTCAATATTATGTATTCCCGACATTCTAAAACACTTAATTTTTTATAACTTCCATGTTCCTGAACCCTCATGTGTTCTAACTTCACTGACGCCTTTCATTCTTCTCTTTTACTCAAACCTCACTAGCGCAAACCATGTTTACCTGCATTTTTAACATAACGGAGCGTCATTGCTGCAGCAAACAAAGACAACTCACTTAACCGATACTTCTGCTGGTGCCAGTTGAAAAAAGTCAAGTTGAAAGCGGTTTTTGCAAATGCATTCCAAAACATGCTGCGTGACAGAAAGCAGCTATCAAAGCAAAGCAGCATCTATTCCAGTAGCGACTAGGAATCGTGGAAAAACCTGAATGGTCTTCTCACCTCCACAGTGAGTGTAGACAAAGAGCCACCTGTATTATTATTATTATTATTATTATGTAAACTGTACTGCACAATCTATGACCGCACCAGTTCCATGTTTCATGGCATGTGTACCTTGTATGAGCGCCTAATTTCAAATTTCTGTTGCCACCAGCACGATATATATCAATTGCCAAGCATGAGCTGCCACACAGGTGCTGATAAACGTAAAACGTTGTGCTAATAAACGTAACTAGCTCTACCTTATCTTGCATGCTACCACGACCATTCAGAAAATGGATGTCTCTAGCAAGGACCACATCTTGTAAGTAGTCGTGACTGACTTGCAAGACTCCTGTTGAGCCAATGCTTGGCGGCTTAGCACAAGAGGGTGCATTACACGTCCTGTATTACATTCCGCATGACACAGATAGCATGGGCAATGAGCAGAGAACCAAATCTCATGTTCGATTAAAATGTCTTATGTTATGTCTTATGTTATTGAAATGCATTTTTTTTTCCATAGGGCCCTATTACTGTGATGCCTGCCATGAAAAACAGCCTACGTCAGCAAATGTACCTTCACATAAAAGGTTTACTTTCAATACAACAAAATTTGACTCCAACAAAGCAAATCTTACAGATTCCTTTAGAGTACTTAGGTTTCATAGTACTACGTAATCAGGGCCTTTTTTTTTTTTGTTTTCCTGGCAAAACCCAATTTTACCAGGCTCTTACACCCTGAACAAACATGTTAGAGAAAAATTGTGCCGAACCCAATTTCTCCCTGAATTCCAGTACCAAATGAGTTTTTTCATGCTGCACGGAATTTGCTGTGCTCATAGGCTTGCTAGCCTGCCCTTGGACAACAATACTAGATCCTGAAAGCAAACGTCTGAGATATATAGCTCACTTTACAAGCCGCATGCAAGCACTGCAGACGCTATGGGACTCTCATTCGTAAATTTAACTCCCTCCAAATAAAACTAATGTTGGAATCGTTCTACAGAAAACCCAATTTCTCACCCATTATCACCTTGATTAACAATGCCCTATTCCTAGCCCCAGAATTTGACGAAATGTAAAACCCGAAAGCAAACGATGTATATGGTACCAGCAGTGCATAGGATACTATATAACAAACTACAGCACCAATTTGTTGTAGACAACAGCCAGAGCTGACGATGGTTCCTTCTTTCACTACTTACTGGCATGAAAAATATTCTTTTACACCTTTACTGCTTCTGCCTCTGGGACTAGCTGAGAAATAATTTAAATATCCACAGGTCTTTAAAAGAAACCCAGAACACAAGTCCCCTTTTGTGCGTTTGTGCTTGGTTGTGACAAATGTCCGGATATATACACGCAGCATTTAATTCACAAGAAAAGCGTGCTCTAATGTGTGAGAAGTATGCAGCATTCGATGAATCCAGACTGAGTGTGGGGTGCTGGAGACTCAAGAAAAGTGCAGTAAGAAGGAACAAGAAATTTACAAAATGAGAGCAGCATGCTAGAAAACAAAATGAAATTTGTCAGCCTGAAGAAAGAACATGAGTGATGTCACTGGGAACTCCAATGTTAATGTAAAATAGGCAACGAGAAGTCAACATGAACCATAGGACTTAAGTTTAAACAAGGACCAACTGCAACGCGGTAACTTTTGTTAAACTGTTATTAACATGTAGTACAGATGTAGTTAACAACATCCGACATGGATATAGCTGACCACCGGATATAACCACCATATTTAACTGCATAATGCTCGCACCTCTCACAC
The DNA here is from genome assembly GCA_013339685.2 of Hyalomma asiaticum. Taxonomy (NCBI): domain Eukaryota; kingdom Metazoa; phylum Arthropoda; class Arachnida; order Ixodida; family Ixodidae; genus Hyalomma; species Hyalomma asiaticum. The sequence goes on from CM023482.1 coordinate 32,764,773, forward strand.
TGGCCCCAACAACCTTTCTTTTTTCCTCGTGTAATAAATGCACCCCCAAAAGTAACTGCAGCGGATGTCGTCTTCCTGTTCCAGGAACTGACAATAATAATGCATGGCAGCCGAGCGTTATCCCTATAGCATCGTGCACACTACAAGTGGCGAGAAGTCCAGCAGTTGATAAAGTTTGTGCAGCATGGACGGTCACATGTGAGTGGTTAACATCAACATTGTCATCGTTTGCACAATTTCACTACAAACTGGCACGGAAGCTTTATGGCTGTTTCAAAGTGGATTGAATTTGCTTTAAGTTGAGTCTGACTGAGCAGACCCTTTGGCCTTATTTGAGTCTGATAGCGCACACACTTTAGGGTTGATGAGTTTTGAATGTGCTACTGCCGATGGCCACACAAAAAGCTGAAAGCCGCCAAGATACAACGAGCCTTCTATGGTCCAATGACTGGAAGATATCCACAGGTTGAAGAGAAACTCTTAATTAGGGACACGCAAATATTCAAATAGTTTTCGGTTAGCATTTGCACTGAATTTTTCATACGACGCAGGGGTTTGCTGCAGTAAGGACGTGTTTTACTTTCCTGGTCTGCAGCATTATATATAGCTAACATTGAGCCTGCATGATTAGATAATGGTTACACTTTGCTCACTGCATGCGAACGTGTATGCTACTGTTTTCAATCACGTAACCATTGTGTACTATAGTGAAGGTAACACTTGTGTACTACCCATTGCCACATGCAGTATGCTTTTCCACATAACATGTGTACTGCAGTGAAGCTCACACCAGCACACTGTGGTGAAGTTAACACTTGCATACTGCCTGTTTACGCAGTGAAGCATGCATATGCTTCACTGCATAAAACTTCTGTAATGCGGCAGAGTTCACACTAGTGCACTGCAGTGAAGCTAATACTTGTGCACTACCCATTCCCGAATGTTGTATGTTTTGGCTTACAACACTTGTGTACAGCAGTGAAGTTAAGATGTACTACGGTGAAGCTAACACTCTGCGCACTGCCCATTCCCCATGTAGTCACTTTGCCTCGTAACAGGTGCACACTGCGGCGAAGCTCACAAGAGCATATTGTAACGAAGCTAACACGCGTGTACTGCAGCAAAGTCAGGATGTGTAATGTGACAAAGCTAACACTTAAGTTCTGCGCTCATGTTTAGACTTGTGAACTGCAGGAAAGTTAACTCGTGCGTCTGTACACGTTATGCTCTCTGTTGGACAGTTCTTTAGGACTGGACTGTCCTTTTTTCTAGGAACATTTTGGTTGCGCGCTAGTTCTACTCAGGAAATTTGTTTTTTGCCCATGTTTAGCAGTATGTTTTCAGCATGATTTAACATGAAATTATTTAAAAATATATTCTAACATTACTAGAAGGATATTCAATTCGCTGCCGTACATTAATATTCAAATTCACTTCACACCCAAAATTTGCTCTTTGAACAGTTCTGATTCTAATACATTTTCCCTACATATTCATCATCATCAGCCTGTTTAGGTCCACTGCAGGACGAAGGCCTCTCCCAACGATTTCCAATCCACCCTATCCTGAGCGAGTTGGTTCCACTTTATGCCTGCAAACTTTTTAATTTCATCGCTCCATCTAATCTTTTGCCTGCCTCTGTTACGTTTTCCCTCTCTTGGTATCCATTCCGTTGCTCTTCCGTTGCTCTGATCCATTCCGCTCGTTTTTTATCTCTTAGCGTTACCCCCAACATTTTTCTTTCCATTGCACGTTGCGTGCTCCTTAGTTTTATCTCTAGTTTTTTCGTTATCCTCCACGTTTCTGCGCCGTACGTTAGTACTGGGAGAATGCAGTGATTGAATACTTTTCGTTTTAGTGAGAGCGGTAAGTTTCCAGTCATGATTTCATAATGCCTTCCGAATGCGCTCCAGCCCAACCTTATTCTACGGAGAATTTCTTTTTCATGGTTAGGAGTTCCTGTTATTAACTGTCCCAGGTATACGTATTCGTTTACACATTGTAAGGGTTCATTGTTGATTTTAAATTTCTGTTCCTTAGCTAGGCTATTGAGCATAACTTTGGTCTTTTGCCTATTCATTCTTAATCCAATTTTAATACTTTCCCTGTTTAGGTCATCAATCATGTTTTGTAGTTCGTCTCCATCATTGCTAAATAGCACAATGTCGTCTGCGAATCTTAAATTGCTGAGATATTCTCCGTCTATTCGAATTCCCTTGTCTTCCCAGTCTAGACGTTTAAAGATTTCCTCTAAACATGCAGTGAATAGCATCGGGGATATCGTATCTCCCTGTCTCACGCCTCTCCCGATCGGGATTCCTCTGCTTTTCTCATGTAGGAGTAGTGTGGCTGTGCAATCTTTGTATATGTTGTTGATGGTTTTCACGTATATGTCAGGTACCCCTTGTATACGTAGATCTTCTAGAACTGCTTGTATTTCTATCGAGTCAAATGCTTTCTCGTAGTCGATAAACGCCATATAAAGAGGTTTGTTATATTCCGCGTACTTCTCAATTACTAGGTTGATAGCGTGGCTGTGGTCCATTGTCGAGTAACCTTTCCTAAAACCAGCTTGTTCTCTCGGTTGATTAAAGTCGAGTGTTTCTCTTATCCTCGTAGAAATTACTTTTGTAAATAGCTTGTATATTACTGGGAGTAGGCTAATTGGTCTATAATTCTTTAACTCCTTTATGTCACCTTTCTTGTGGATGAGGATTATATTCGCATTTTTCCAACTGCGTGGTATATTACACGTCTTGACACATTTCGTGAAGAGCGATGCAAGTTTTTCAAGTATAATATCTCCTCCGTCTTTAATCAAGTCGGCTGTTATACCATCTTCACCAGCTGCTTTACCGCGGGACATGCCTATTCACATGCGGGACATGCATATTCATTGCACGCTAAAACTTTGCTTCAACTTTTTGCAAGAGAAAGGTGCGAGGATTAAGCAAGTAAATAGAGTAAGTCAAAACTGTTGATCCTGTTGTGGAATTGGAGACAAGCTAGGATTTCCTTGCTAAAAAATTATATGCCCATTTGATTTCTACAGATAGCTGTATCAATGGTCCATGTGCGTATGGTAAATTTGCAGGAAAATACTAGCAAACAAGTCAGCGGCACAATTGGCTGTTCTTATGGTCTTGCCTAGGTTGACCCATGAGATCACTCAAACAAATTTTCCGGTACCATCAAGATTGAATGAATGGAAGCAATAGTACAATAGTTCATTCCACATGCGCTAAAGCCAAAAGCAATTGACAGTTTCATGCACACTTACAGGCTGTAGAATATGCAGAGAAGATGCCAATGGCTGAAGCCAGTCGTTGACAAACATGCACAAATACAACGCAAAGCGTGCAAAAGCAAGAGCAAGTGGTCTATGGTTGACAAGCATCTGAGCTTGCCAGAAACTAGAGCTGCCAGCTTTGACTCTCCAAGTCCCTTAAGCCATTAATTAATGCATCGTTTCAAATGTGTATGCAACAGGAATACGAATACATCTTAAGTAACGCAATGTGGTTATGCAAAAACCTCCACCGTGCGTGCAATCACAAGCACAAATTCAGAAGCCATAACTACCATGACAATACCTATTTCAAACAGGTAGGCAGCCTGAGCAGCAGAATTAAGAGGCCCAATGCACACATAATGTTTGAACAACGGAGTGTAGGTATACATTTCATATTACAGAACAAAGTACATTGACTTAAAAATGTTTCACTGTTCTTATGGTCTTTGAACGCTTTTGCCAGCAGAAACACATGCCACACCTACAGATTTGTGTCCTAAGCTACACTGAGTAAAGTTACAGCAATAAGAATGTCGTTATTTGACCCTAACGTCTGTGATAACTTCAAACACCATGTTATTGTACAAACCACCCTTTACTCACACTGATACTGAGTCACATATAGACAAGATGTTTGTTGCAGATGACTGAGCATCTGAATGGCATTACGTCCAATCAATACATGGTGTCAGTTACGAGTTCCAACCTTCATTTGCTTCTACTGTTAACAATGTTCCCATTGAGTAAGTGCGATTGCACGTAGGGTTATAATGACAGAAGGGCTCTTGGAGAGATTGTGTGAAAATTTGTATCGAATTGCAGGTAGCAAATCTGCTTCACTCGAAGCCAGAGTTCGAAATTAACCACGTAAATACGTGCAAGGCATGCTCAACATGCATGGCAAGCCCAGCAGTTGCTTCTCTCGAAGGAACAGGTGAAATGGCAGTCGCAGATCAAGTGAGTGAAAGAAGACGTCCCTTGCCCACCCGCCCGACCCATCTTGCTTGCGTGGTTCCTTTTCTGTCTGACCTGTTCGACTGACTGCAACTTCACCTTGGGGTGTTACAGATGGCACCCTCCCTCATCGCTGATGGAAGCCTTGCACCTTACTCGTGCCTCGTTTTCTGTACGTGCCTCGCCAATGCTGAAGACTTCGTGCAGAGTGATCTTTGGGCGTTCCATCCCAGGTATTCCCACCTGGTAGATCTTTACAATGTATGCCAGGAATGACAGTGTCTTGATCTGGGCAGCCATAAAATCCACAAAGACCTCGCGGTTGAAGCCTGGGCTCATCCTGCAAACATGACAAAGAATACCTACACTCGACATCCGACTTGTATGCAATGCGAGACATACCAGCTGTCAAAACAAGCTTACAGGAACGCAATTTTTATTTCGTGCATTCTGGATAGGCAGTGTCACACGACACATATACAGCCTATGCAGCACCAATATCTGTCATAACGAATGCGGCGTCACACTGGCCATCTCCAGCAAACACATAAGCAATAATCATAGCCTATATCTGCTCATCCTTGAACACAAACCATGACGTCATTTAGGAACTGCCTACTTTACTCGATATGCTGAGCTTTAATCATACCAAATAACTGTTATATGCTGATATTTGCTCGAACCGTACCTTTTTGATACATCTAATAATTTGTTTAACCAGTCGTCGTAATGCCACAGTTTCATTTTACATGGCGCTCTACCAACTGTCTACCAATCTAGTATCTTAATGAAGCACTTCACGTAGTGTGCCTCAGTACATAAGACACGTTAGACAGCCGCCTAGCTTTTCCACAACATTACAGAAGAAAAACATGAAACAGGAGCTCATCTAATGAATCTTCAAATTTTACACCTACAGCTTATGCCCCTTGTCTTTAGGTGCACTCAAAGTCGTAGATGTAATGGAACACCAACTATCCCATACCACTCCGGCCTTTTAGTTCTGTCAGCACCACTCACGTTGTCTACATTTGTTGCTGCGACCTTGTTTTCTTTGTGCTGCTTTAAGAGTAGCAGTGTTACTGCAAAAATGCTGCCAGCCCAGCCAGCCTGTTAAAGCGACCCCAAAAGGTTTTTGGCGATTTTGTACAAACACTGCACCAGTGGCTCAAATCTTTCTGATCATTACCAGACTAATATCGGCGCTCTACAATGAGCACGTAAGGCACTACAAAGTTTTAAACTGCGCGTCGTGAAAGATTGATGTAACTCAACTTAGGAAGAGTTTTAGGTCACCCTTGCCCACAGGCATGCAATGGGCACGCAACAAGTGATGCGATTGGCTTTGCCATCTGACGTCATCAGTACCGGAGGGCCAGCCAACGGTACTGGTGCAGTACATGGCGGCGCACATTTGCATGACTGGCGTACCAAAGACTGCAGGCCTCGGTAGCGACATGGCGATGCTTAGTGAGGCCTCGACATAGCAGCTAACGTGAGAGGTGCAGCCATTGCTAGCATGCACTTCACAGCTAAGCGAGTCGAGAAGGAAGGTGACAGACAGAAAGAAGCCCACAGCTGCCTCGGTGCAAATGATTCAGCAATGACGCAGCCTAATCAGCAAACACAGTGTCAAAAAAAAAAAAGAAAGACGATTTGGGGACCTTTTAACAGCTTAGGCTAGGCCGCAAAGCATGGCATGGGCCAATCGCTCAATAAATCCTTCCCAAAAACAGTCAAGAAAGAAGGTCCCACCTGTGCTGAGGCAGGGGCTGCAATGTGATCGTGTTGAGAATGAGTGGGATGAACTCGGCCACATCGTCGTGCACACTCTGCTTGTAGAGCTGGTACATGAGCACAACGATGATGGGTAGCTCCGCCAGCACCTTGAGAGACAGCACTGCCCGCGGGATGATGTTGTACTGCGCACACATCCACACAACACAGGAAGCAAATGTTGCACAGTGCCTCCAACAGGCTACCTTATGAGGAAAACTTGGCCAATATGTAAAGTAGTTAAAGGCACTAAATGTGGACGTTTCCAGCAATCTATTAAGCCACTGTCTCATCTGTGCAAGTGTCTTAAGGCAACAGTAGCAGCTTTTGTCATCAAGAAATCTGTTAAGTACAGCCTCTTCATCAACGTTATTGCTCAGCAGAAGCTGACAAATGAATGCAACTATACACTGCGACAAAGAAAGGAGGGAGAAAGAGATGCGTGCGACTAGAGTCAAGTGCTAAAAGCGTCTCTTTCGTTATCACAATCCCTACGACCACCAATTTTGTCATGTGGTAACCGTACCGAAGCAAGTGATTTATAATCTAAGAGGATACTTTTCAGTGGCATAATGCTGAAAAGAAAAGGCAAGATGCCTAAAATGACCTTTGCATGAACTGTGCAGACAAGACAAAGCATGTGCATTTGTTTCTGTCACATGTAGCCGACGCACCATTATGAAAATGGCATTAGCAAGTACATCGCACAAACATTGCACTTAATAATACTGAAAAATTAATATTGAATTTCCATTTACTGCATTTACTCGAATCTAACGCACACCTTTCTTGCGAAAAAACGAGCCAAAAAATTGTACGCACGCTAGAATCAAGAGTGAACAAACGACACCGTTGCCATATTGCCGTCGGCATCAAAATGGCCGCCTCCCACGCAGTTCGGGTGCTGTAGAACGGTCACCGGCGAAAAAATGAACTAACGGCGCGGCGGTCTTTGGCGCGCATAGTTTCTGTAGTTTCTATGTCGCTGCCGGTCCCGCGCTTAATGACGCCACGACACATGTGGAGGCCGATGGTACTCGCCGCACCGGCTTGGCCATCTTGCGGCCAGCCAAAGTCGCTACGTCGCTGATGCAATCTCCGAGACGCGCAGTCGCACCAGCTTTCGGTAGCGTTTGCGGGTGCCCGTAAAGGGAGATGTTTCCCCATCACCGCACGCAAAACGGTTCATCATCACATTTCTCCCTCATATCTGTGCCAAGCCTTAGTGACCTGAGCCTCTCAGTCATGCGCGCTGCATGACGTCCAAGACTGCATCGCGGCAATTTTGGAGACCACACCCTGGCCATGCTTAGGCTTATCTGTGCCAGCCTGCCCAGCAAGCACGGCAGCACGCGGTAGCTAAAGTCCCTGAAAAAAACTAAAGTAGCGCCAAGTGTGCCCCTTCGCATCTGCCTCCTCTCCTAAGCTGCTGCAGCAGCGCCTCTAGTGTGTCCACCGAGAAACTGCCTACGTGAAACTAAAACCCCTTGTGAAACCACACGGCCGCACCGCTGCACGAGGCGCACTGACAGTACTGCGTGTTTGGCGGCTAGTAGGGCCGTACGTTGGACTAGGAGGGCCAGCTTCACCCGGATAGCACGCGCTTGGTGTCGCGGCAACCGTCTTCGGCGGCCATCGTCCCCACATTTGCTCTCCGGCATCTCCGTCGTTGCCTCGGCGCGAGTGCGGCATAGCCGCCTGATGCATTGGAGCCACACATCTCCACGTTTGGCATTTAGCTTTCCCGCAGAAGCGAAAACTCCTTCTTTCTGTTGTTATCGGTGTTTTTGCGGCATCCCAAAACATGCAGCGCTGTCGCGCAGATTCATGCGTGATCGCGCGAGGTAGCGCATATGCTGCCCACGGCGCATGCGGGTGGGCAGACAAGATGACGTTCGCGCGGCCTTCAAAAAGCTAGTGGTGCGCCATGCTTTGCCATCGCCTTGCACGGCCGAAGCTGAATTTGCACGGCGCGCAGGGGCGCTGCCATCGAGAGCGTCAACCCAAGCACACGGGCAAGAAAACGCTGGATTCTCGCGTCATGTGGTACTCGCTTGCGCGGATGGGCTTTGCTGGTACAAGCGCTTTGCTTACTTCATTGTTCTACAGACCACTTTTATGATGCAGTATACTTAACACATTGAGAAAAAACTCATAACTTCGCCGTAACGGGGAAGCTGTCCCCCACCGCGTTGCTGACACCTTGCACATAAACACATGTCGAGCACATGCGCGTACTCACTAATGTACTGCATATTTTTACACTTTCAGAAGCAAAAAAATACCACTTGTTTCTAAATACATTCTATCGTCGTATTTACCCCCACTTTCCTAATTCTTTCTCTCAGACCTCCCTCACCGGGTCGCTTACAACCGCAGCGCCCTCTTCTGTTTAGCTGAACGTACGACGGCGGCCAAGTGCCTCCTCAACTAACTTCATTTTCAATTTACGAAGCAAACGAGAGAGGAGGTGTCTCCACACTGACACAAATGGCTCTACTTTAGTTATTTTTCAGGGACTTTAGCGGTAGTGGGCGTGGGGGAACTGCGATAGCACAGAGGAATGCAGCACTGCAAGTAAAGGACGTTACCACCGCTTGCACGCGGCTACGCCCAGTAATGTGCAGCAGTTTGATCGGGAAGCAGGTGTTATGAATCGGCGCGCCAAACGCGTTCGAGAAGACACGGATTGGGTTCAGCGGAAAAGCCATAGCGCGGCCATTCGAGGGACTGCAAGGGTTCAAAGTTGGCGGTGCATTTATTATGCGACTGTGTTCATTATGCGAGTGCGCCATTTGTTTTTATGAATGTGAGAAGGTTGATTACTAAGGACCTTTTTTTCCATGTCAAGGAAAATGGGAGCGCATTACAATCGAGGGCGCGGTAGAATCGAGTAAATATGGTAATTCACTGCGTTGGTTCCATAGGTGCTGCCAAGTGATGTTGGAGGCTGGACGCTATTGAATTTAGGATGTCCACTGTAAATAAGTCTGCTGTAAAGGAGTACTGACCAGCTAAGTGGCCTTGCAATTTATTCCCTGGTATCCGAGCGCATGCTGTATCAGAATCTATTGTAAAAGAAGTTCAATCAATGGAAGAGAAAGGAAGATCAGCAAAACAGCGCAGTTTGCTATGTTGTATCCAGATGTCTGTTGTAAGCAGGTCTGTTGTACTGAGGTTATACTGTATTTCTCTGTTTCGCTTAGGCTCAAAGTTGAGTGTGGTCGAATCCATGCCTTTTACAGGGAACACCACGGAAATGGCCTCTGGTTGTTGTTCTGAGCCTCTAATGAGCCTCTGTTCAAGATTTCAGTCACGAACGTAAACATGGGTTTTCTGCTGGGCCAGACACCGCTGGCTCGATATTCTGCTATGGTGAGTTGAGCTTGCGCTCAAACTTGGCTTCCTGGCCTACAGTAAAAAAAAAAAAAAGCAATAATTGATCATTTCTTTGTTGGCCTTAAGAGGCACAGCCTCCTTTCTTCTGAGAGTGCAAGAAGGCACACACACTTGATATCAGAGAAAGGAATTCAGAATATGTAACATTTCCCAAGGTCTGGTCAACGTATTTTTCGGTGGGCTGGTTCCAATCTGTCTTGCCAGGCACAAAAACTTTGCTAGGTGCAACAGCTATCATTGTTAGTAGCAGCAAATGTGGCTGCTTCTTACAGCCACTGTCTTAAGGTGAAAGCCTTAGATAACTCACTGAGCGGCGACCCCAAAAAACACAAGAACCCACATGCGTGAAGTGAAGCCCCACGTGACCCAATCATGCCTGGCAATGGCAAACACCCACACGGACTGGTGATCTTGAGGAGACATAAAAGCACATACAGTGGAACTTACTTATAATAATGCTGAAGCACCATGGAAATTACACTGCTATAAAACAGGATTGCACGAAAAACTCAGAGAAGGGGACCCCACAGCTGTGCTGTGAAAGGGTTAGTTGGCCATTGAAAACATACAAAAGTTGATGGTGCAGCAGCTCATCATTGTTATAACCATATTGTTAAAGAAGGTATTGTTACAAGTGGGTCAACTTTAACCTGTCACATGTAGCGCATACTTGCACATCCCAGCCAAAAGATATGTGGGTATCCATCACATGTGCTTCCGCTTGGAGTGAAAGCATTCAGTAATGCATTAAAAGTGCATAAGTTATTGCATGCATTGTTGAGAAATGTAAACCGAGATGCCAATGCACATACTTCATCACTGAGGCTCATGATGTCTAGCAAATGCCTTGCCCCAAAATGTACGTTGCAAAAGTACAACCTAATGTACAGCGAGCCAAGCTTTTCCCTCCCTTTGTGTGGTACAAGCAAAGGCTGCAATTCCTGCTGTTGAAGAAGACAGGTAAGCATAATTAAAATGATGAGACACAGAAGAACACACTGTACACAAAACAAGTGCCACTCTCAACTGCTTGTCTAGTGTACAGTCACCCAATTCTTTAACTAGAGAGTGCAAGTGGCGACCGTTTTGTGCGTCAGTGCCGCATGACGGAACTGGTTTGAAAACAGCGTGAGACTATGCGCTTGCCAACACAGCGCGCTCGCCTTCGACCGTCATCTGCTAGGCTGTTCATCTTTACGGAAGGCTCCCTCTGATCAGCTTGATTCACACGAACAGGCAGCATAACTAAGCCAATAGACCTGTCCCTGTTTGTCAACAATGTGACGTCACGCAGAGCATCGCCATCGACATCGCGGCGGACCAGTTTCGCGGTAGTTGGCAAAAAGCTCCGGCGGCTCCAGCAGTTTGCTCGGGCTTTGCACGCGATGGTACTGTCCCTTCCCGAGGTTGCGCGCCAGCGGTTTGTCGAAAAGAAGCAGCAAGTTGTGGAATGCAGTATCCGTACCCCTACACCATTTCGGAATGGAAGAATGACCCTAAAACCTTGACCAAACGTTCGGCTCTGTGTGTACCTCGCAAGCATGCGTAGCCCGTACAATGCAGAGGCCATGAAGCGTTACTGATCGCTATAAGCGTACGGCTTAGTGAAAGGCCACCTGCATCTAGTGCTTGTCTCGAACTGGGGCACCAACGCTTTCCGTCGACTGCTGTCATTCGGAAATTCAGAGTAAAAAAAAAAATAAACGATGCCGCTGCCTTAATTTTGTCGCACGTTTGGCACATCCTACAGCGCAAAAGCTAACCACCATGTCAAAGCGGCCAGGTAACGCGCACAAAAACCAGTACGCACACGGTCCATCCATACGGCAGCACAGAACCACGCCGAACGTGGCAATATTTTGCCAACCAGGCATGGAATGCATGTTTTTCAAAGCAAACACCGTCACGAAGAACCACCGCCATGCCCTACGAGCTGCAGGCAGCGTCCACACTTCCCACTGTACCTGCATGGCCAGTTGAGTTGTAGCACTCATTTGCATTTCGTTCTGTTCTTTCTGCTCAGGAACTGAACTTTTATACAGTCAAAAACAGGCGAGACTGGTACTGTCTATCGTGTCCGAAAACACAAAATTTTCCTTGGAGTGCTAACCCGACGCAAGTTGCAGCGAAGTGAGCGCGAAATGAGAAAATCTGCACAACGTTCGAAACTACCCCTTAATGAAGGAATGCTTCCGTTTCAAAGTGCATTCAAAATGTTCGCACTTTTTTTTTTGGTTTCAGGGCTAGTGCCCTTGAAAGCAAACACGTTAGCTACACACTCCGGAGCTCAGAAAATCGAGACCGGGGCACCCGAGTTGGTAAAATATACATGCTCACAAATGCTACGGAAGCACAAATAACAAAACGCCTAAAAGCTCTACGTAACAAGCTAGCACTTACCAGCGATGAAATGTAATCCAAAAATCCTGTTGCTGTCTGACGGCTGCTTTTTTACACAGCGCACAGCTCGCACCCACGCTTTCCGTCACTGTGTCGTTCGGACTTCGGAAATCGAGGAAGAAAAAGAAAAAAAAAAAGAAGGACCCGCTGCCGCTGCCTTTTATCGCTCGTTTGGGACATCCTCCATCGCAAAAGCTAACCACTATGTCAAAGCGGCCAGGTGCACGTGCACAAAACAAATGAGTACAAATGCTATCCACCCGTGCGGCAGCATGGAACCACGCCGAACACTGCAATGTTTTGCCAACCAGTCCGTTCGCACATGCGCGCTAGGGTCACGTGGCTGACGTCACTGCCCTTTCGTGATGTACCCCAGGACAGGTCTCCAATTGTTTTGCACATACAGTAAAACCTCGTTATAACGAAGTTGAAGGGGGAGTGGTAATTACTTCGTTATAACCATTAGTTTGTTATAACCAATATCAATTTCATCTATAGGAATTTCAAGGGGAGTTGCGATTACTTCGTTATATCCGATATTTCGTTATATCTGGGTTCGTTATAACGAGGTTTTATTGTATTTTTTTGTTCCGAAAACAGGCGTAGCACCATTGCTGGAAGCAATGCCCGTTTTCAGAACAAAAATACGAACAAGACAATTCGCTTAGTCTTCAGCACTCATGCTGCCTGTGCGTCTCCATCAAGATGATCAGGGTGGTGCCTACCGTAAAAGAACAGCCTAGCAGACAATGGTCGAAGCCGAGCACGCTGCATCGGCAGGCACACAAGCCTTGACCTGTATGGAAGTTGGCTCCGTCATGCAGCGCTGACGTACAACACGGTCACCACTCCAATTAAAGAATTGGGCGGCTGTACAACGCACCCTTCTGTGTCTCATATTTTTAATTGTGCCAGCACGTTTTCTTCCCAGAGTAGCCCAGCAACAAGCTCTGTCAAGTTCCTGTTGTGTTCACTGTGCACTCCAGCTTTCACGTCAGACACTCGGGTCTTGTCTAGCTGACGTGCATGCAATGGCGAAGTCAGCATCATCGAACAACAGCAATGACAGCGTGTGTGAGTGCTCTTTTGCAAAAGATAGCATAGAAGGCACAGGCACCCCTCCCCCCCGAGAAGTACTTTCTTCTTTCTTTTTCACTGCGAAACGGTACCTGCTTGATTGTACACTCCATGATGCTACCCTTTTTTTTTCAGTTTGGTTTCAGACAGTGGCATTGGCATAGGTGAACACAAACACTCGAATGTACTTCCAATTGCATGATTGCATCCATGAATAACTAGGGCACAAGCGTTCATGAAAAATTCGTGAAAGAATGGTTCATTGGTGGCCTTGAGCAGAGTCCAAATTTCCTCGATCATTCAGCCCACTCAAACTATTCACTGCATATGTTCCTCAACTGAATGACTACCACGTCACACCTCCTCTCTAAAGCACACTGTTACAAGTACCTAATAAAACTGAATTTGGCCTCTGTGCCATTTCAGCCATCTTGTCTATGTTCCATACAGTAAAGTATGCCAGTGACCTGCACACCAACCTTGTGTGCACCTCAAAAACGCTGAGAAAGGCAGGAGTCCATTTGCCTCCCACATGAGAACGTCGGCCAATCATGCGCTCATCGAAAAACCATGATGTAGTTAAAGAGCCAGCAAACAACCCCCAAGGTGCAAAACTTCTTTTGAAGTGATAATTGCACACATGTATGATAATAATAATCTCTGGGGTTTCCCATCCCAGAGATTATGAGCGACACCACGTCGGCTAGTGCATGTCAGCTAGTGGAAGGCTCCGGAAATTTTGACCCCCTGGGGTTCCTTAACATGCACTGACAATGCTTCACAGGCCTCAACATTTCACCTCCATTGAAATTCGGCCGCCATGGCAGGGATTCAGCCCCGCAAATGTCAGAACAGTAGCCAAATGCCGTGGCCTCTAAACTCCGTTTCATACATCAGGTGCAACGCTGTCAAAGCTAGTGTTCGTGTTCACGCTGTGTACTTGCGCTACCAAAAAGTAGTGCGTTTCTTGTGGTGAGTGAAAAACAATAAATGTCTCACCGGCAGCATTTTATCATAATACATTTTCCATCAGCTTGACAAAACGCGCCCGTATTGCCGGGGAAAAAAATCTAAATATGCGAGTTTGTATCTAGTGTTTGTAGTCCGTTTGTCGGAGCGATACACATCTCCTTTTCTTTTTCCTTACGGACTACTTGCGTAGCTTTGACAGCGTTGCACCTCATGTATGAAACGGAGTATAGAATACCGCGGCGGGGTGCACTTGTACGATGCGGATTTGATGACAATAATTTTGCAAATACATGCTGTAGTAAGGAAGTTACAGGGGATAGAACAGTCTCTTCAATGCCAGTTCAGCCAGTTTCTATTTCACACTCAGCCTGCCTGTCCTCCACCGTGGAGAGGGAGAGGGTTGTGGTTATGCCCACCTTGGCAACGTGCCACAGCCTCGGCAAATCAGCACTCCTCACCAATATACCGCATTAGTACCACACTAGTACTGCAGGGCCAAGGTGCTCTTTCGTAGAGCTGGTTTCGGCGAGCTCGTGCCGCGTGAACTTCGCAAACTGCAAGGAGTGGCTTCAATTAACAGGTGAAGAGGACCAGTGAAGCGAAGGAGAGCGCTGTGGGAATCGTTTCTTGAAACAGGGCACCCCCGTGGCACGCAGAGGTGGGATATCTACAAAATGTGATCGCCACTGCAATTCTCTACAATGGAGCGAGTTTGTTTGGAAGGTGCAAAAAAGCCGGGCCCTCTTTAATGATTTTTTCTTTCTGAAATATTAGCACTTTGGAGTCAGCAAGCACAGAAGTCCTCGCAGACACATGAGCTGTACAAAAGAAAAGTGCACATGCCTACAATACATTGCATGGCATGTCCACAAGGCAAATTAAATGCACAGCCTTTGTCCTGCCCATCACTGGAATGATTTTCTTTTCTTCTTTCCATGGTATTGCACTCAGAAAATATTTTCTTCTCCAACAATAACACAGGCCAGCAGAGTCCGATGGTGCTTTGATCATCACTTTACTAACTGCCCCAAATGAGGAGATCAGTTTTTTCAGTCATGTGATACTCTACTGCTGCATGTATATCTTTACCGCATTTCTGTGCCTGGCTTTACGCCCCGCCACGGTGGTCTAGTGGCTATGGTACTCGGTTGCTGATCCGAGGGTCGCGGGATCGAATCCCGGCCGCGGCGGCTGCATTTCGATGGAGGCGAAATGTTGAGGCCCGTGTGCTGTGCGATGTCAGTGCACGTTAAACGAACCCAGGTGGTCGAAATTTCCGGAGCCCTCCACTACGGCGTCTCTCATAATCAGAGCTGGTTTTGGGACGTTAAACCCCACAAAATCAATCAATCAATGTGCTTGGCTTTACCTAAGCACACTGCTGCAGTGAGAGTTTTCAATGATAAAGTAAGGTTTAAGATTTATTTATTTATAAATAATAAATAAATAGATAAAATGAGAAATAAATAGATAAAAATAAAGAAAAGATAATGCACTCAACATACTGTAATTCATTATAAAGATGTAAATATTATGCCACACTGCTAGTCCATAAAAAACCCAGGGCAACTATGGAGAACTGCCAACGAGCACCAATTGGATGTGGCTGTTATAATGTAGAGGGCCCTTGCTGCATGGCACTTTCTAACTGCTGTAAGAGGCCTATTTCCTAAAATCAGTAGAGCGAAGCACAAGATTCTCCGGCCTGATTACACTAAGACTTCGTTATAATGAAGTTGAAGGGCAAGTTGTAATTACTTCATTATAACCACTAGTTCGCTACATATAATATCCACGTCGTCTCTGGAACTTTCAACAGGAACTGCAATTGCTTCCTTACATCCATTAGTTCGTTATATCCAGGTTCTTTATAACAAGATTCTACTGTACTCATTTACCTATTAAGTTTGTTGTCTTACAATACCTGAATGTTTATATGTAATGAAAATGAAAAGCTTGACCTCAGGCACAGCACATTGGTTGCTATGGCTGTGAGCAGACGTGCACTCGACTTTAAAAAGAAATCACAGAAACAAAATACATGCACCAACACCACAATCAAAATCCCTAACTACTTCACCCTGACACTGTGCCAAAACCAATTGACGACCCTTAATCTAAAAAAAACAAGAAAAGAAAACAATGCTTTAAAAAAAATAAACAAACACTAAACCTTGCACAAATCCTAAGGGTGACTTGCAGTCAAAACAGCTCCAATGTTCCAAATATGAGATGAGAGCATTGCAGCTGTTATGATAGTTTGATACAAGTGGAGCATCCATTTCTCTCCATTATATTTCTTTATCTCTTTCTGCCCGACAGAGAGCTGCAAAAGTAAAACCTAACAGCTTCAAGCATGATTAATGCCTTAAGTGCAGTTATTTTTGTGTAAAAGATTTGAAGTTACCTTGCTTCCTTTTATACAGCATACTTTCAAGCTCTTGTCTTTAAAAAACATGCTCAAACATTCTCAATCAAAAGTATTATAAATACTTTATGCACATAAATATACAGTCATTTAACACAAACAGGACAGCGGGAAACAAAGTGCTGTATGTGCAATCTCAAAACATGTCCAAGTGCTTACAAACTGCTGCTATTTACACAGCAGATAACGAGACCCACAAAACATAGCTTCGATCCCTCTAAAGGCCCTCCTATTAAGAAGCAAAATACAAAAGGCCCAACAAATGCGCCATATCAACTTTTGATACTGGAAAGACATCTGTGCAGGTAAGAAAAACTAAGCACTAATTACTTTTAAAATGAGTACAGCACCGCAGTGGACAAGAAGCAGACTTTACTGGAAATGCATTTCAACAAGCTGTGCTCGTTCAAAGCACTTAAGGCATTAATTGCTTCCCTCTAAAGGCGGGACGCATATCTCAGCCCATCCCTTAAGAACATGCCTTCAATCAGGCCAGCTCACCATTTGGTAGCTGGTCCCCCGCAAACTCCACTGCATCTGATAGGCAACCAACAAGTAATCAGTGCCTAGGCTAAGACACGTTTACACAACTCCCACCACCAACAGTGCACAGAGCTAATCAGCTAGTGTTGCTACATCACATATAGGCACCCAACAGACACAACAGCACCCGTCAGTAGCACGTTAACAATACAAGTGCCGCAGTGACTTCACAAAGCCACGGAAGCCGTCAGATCATTACTTCTATTTGGAGACACCAGAAACCACTCTGCGTAATTCCTTGGAAAATCTAACTTTACGGAATTAAGTGCTTGGCAGTCATAAATGAGCACACGAAAAGTTTTTGCACTCAGTGGTACTGTACCAGCACCAATGTGCATTGCATAATTTGTGCTTCAGGTAAAGTGTAGCAATCTTGTATGGACTATTGCTAAGATGCTTACAGCAAGTAGTGAACTTCTTAGAAATGCGGGGTTAGAGCTACTTTTGTGCGAGTCATGCAGCTGTAGATAACCGCAAATTACTAGGAAAAAAAAAAGCTGCTGTCAAGGTCAGTGCTAAACAATTGATGGTCATAATCACACTATCACAAAGAAAAGCAAAACAAGAACACTAAAGAGAAATGAGGAACTAAATGCTTATTCAAATAAGTGAAGTAGAACACCAAAACACACTAAAGCCTAGAAAACAATAGTATAGTATGAAGTCCTAGTTTCACTAAAAGCGTGGCATCACTACAGCAAAAGGGTAGTGACTCTCACTAAACACAATGGAAACAAAGATGAAAGTGAAAATACAAAAAAAAGTTGTACAAATGCACAGCACGAGCAACACCACCAACACCTAACACATCGAGCGCCACGCTTCACAATGGCAAAATACAGCAGACGTCGTTTCACCACCCCTTTCTTGGTAAATTCAATGCGCACAAACGAGACTTCACTCCGAGAGTGTTACGTCAGTGCCACTCGATGGCACAACAGTGAACATTTTGGCAAACAAGTTTTCACCATGCTTTCCTGCTAGAAACAATCAGTGCACAAACACACAGTACAGACACACAAACGCCCGTGGTCCGGCAGCTCGTTAAAAGGAAGGCCGCAGTGCAAACTAACAGGAAAAAATAAAGAGCTCAGCTTCCAACGTACACGTACCGAGGCGCAGCTTCCGTCGGGTCCCTTCTTCTCCAGCTGCACATTGGTGAGGGTGAACGTCTCCTGTAGGACGGCGTCCAGGTTCAGCTCGCTCAGCTCCTTGAACTTCAGGGATGGCCTCGGCTCAAAGATGGCGTTCAGGTGGTTTGGCAGCTCCCGGTAGATGGTCTTCACAAACTCCAGGAACTGCTGGATCTAAGGGAGGCACACAGATGCAAGCATAGCAGCCAAAAGTCACTGGTGATGCTCGTGGACCTCGAGCCATGTACGGTGATGTCGTGAGTGCAAGCTACAGTACCATTTCTCACCTTGCATGGCTTACATAAAATGCTCTGTGTGCAGCGGTTTTCATAAACTTTTTGCCTTCTGCCACATTACAGCAACACTGAAATGATGCTATGCTGAAAAAAATGTAGATGTCAAGAGCACCTTTTCCTAGGGGTGTTTGAATATCACATTTTTCGTATACAAATATGTAGCTTCGAATATCAAATTAGGTATCACATATTAAGTGACAAATGCACATTAGCAATTTAGAAATAACATTTTACTACACTAAGCCAATACACAAATAACCTGTCAACAAAATATGCCACCATCAGGTATAAGCTGTATGCACCAACCTCTCGGATCATAGCCACACTGAGGAAATAGCTCAGGATAAAAAGCGATCATTCTAAAGCCAATCATGTAGGAATATTGGTTGTTTCACACAGTGATCCCACTGCATTGCATGCTAAAGAGGCCCTTTGCAAGAAGGCAGCTGCAAATGGCAGGACAACATTATGTTTTTTTTTTTCCCCCGTCTTGTAAAAAATGTCCAGTGCACCACCCTGGCTACATAAGTGTCGCCAGCACTGCCAAGCACACAGATGCAGATGCTTATCATGACGGTGTATGTTGGGGCGACAAGGTATATATACTCCAGGGATCCTTACTGCCTGCCATCACGCCTGCACTTCACAGGCTTACCCGTACAGGCACTGCCAGTCTCTGCACCCAATGAAAGTGCATAAAATCAATAATATTTAATAAGATGGCTGCATCACAGGCTGAAGCTTTATGGTATATATATATATACATATATATATATATATATATATATATATATATATATATATATATATATATATATATTATACCATAAAAAAACGCAGGTAAAATAACCACTAATTAACAAGATGACGTGCTACTAAAATCTGTTCCGATGAAGCTGCGATTCTTTACTCCAAACTTTCAAATAAAGAAAGAAAACCTAGCAATTGCACACTCAGGATTCCCAAAGTAGCATGCATGCAGAACTAAAAGAATGGATGACATACATGAGAGTACATAAACAAAAAGAGTGCACTTTGTAGGTAAAGAAAAGCAGTGTGCAAACCACTCAACGCATTTCCTTTACCAAAGGCTCGTTGCCAAAGGTGGAAACATTTCTATTAATGCAAGAGGACTTGGCAACTTCCCTGACTACATAATAATGGTGGTGAGGAAAAACCGAGGTACTCAAAAAAACTGAAAATCGAGTTTACAACCCCGTTAACAGCAGTGGAAAGCGAGGTGTCAATAGCGCATACCTCAAAGGGAGCTGAGGTGCTCCCCAAGCATGTGATGCTTATCAATATGGTCTACAACCTTCCAAATGAAAATGTTGCAGTCATGTTGACGGCTAGCAAGTGAGTTGAACAATGTTTGTCATTTGGTCAGATAGGCTAACTACCAGTTTTACTAGCAGCTAATCAGAACACTCATCATCATCATCAGCCTGTTTAGGTCCACTGCAGGACGAAGGCCTCTCCCAACGATTTCCAATCCACCCTATCCTGAGCGAGTTGGTTCCACTTTATGCCTGCAAACTTTTTAATTTCATCGCTCCATCTAATCTTTTGCCTGCCTCTGTTACGTTTTCCCTCTCTTGGTATCCATTCCGTTGCTCTTACTGTCCATCTGTTATCTTTCCTCCTCATGACATGTCCTGCCCAGGTCCACTTCTTTCTTTTAATTGATATAATAATATCGGCTATTCCTGTCTGTTCTCTGATCCATTCCGCTCGTTTTTTATCTCTTAGCGTTACCCCCAACATTTTTCTTTCCATTGCACGTTGCGTGCTCCTTAGTTTTATCTCTAGTTTTTTCGTTATCCTCCACGTTTCTGCGCCGTACGTTAGTACTGGGAGAATGCAGTGATTGAATACTTTTCGTTTTAGTGACAGCGGTAAGTTTCCAGTCATGATTTCATAATGCCTTCCGAATGCGCTCCAGCCCAACCTTATTCTACGGAGAATTTCTTTTTCATGGTTAGGAGTTCCTGTTATTAACTGTCCCAGGTATACGTATTCGTTTACACATTGCAAGGGTTCATTGTTGATTTTAAATTTCTGTTCCTTAGCTAGGCTATTGAGCATAACTTTGGTCTTTTGCCTATTCATTCTTAATCCAATTTTAATACTTTCCCTGTTTAGGTCATCAATCATGTTTTGTAGTTCGTCTCCATCATTGCTAAATAGCACAATGTCGTCTGCGAATCTTAAATTGCTGAGGTATTCTCCGTCTATTCGAATTCCCTTGTCTTCCCAGTCTAGACGTTTAAAGATTTCCTCTAAACATGCAGTGAATAGCATCGGGGATATCGTATCTCCCTGTCTCACGCCTCTCCCGATCGGGATTTCTCTGCTTTTCTCACGTAGGAGTAGTGTGGCTGTGCAATCTTTGTATATGTTGTTTATGGTTTTCACGTATACGCCAGGTACTCCTTGCCGACGTAGAGCTTCTAGAACTGCTTGTATTTCTATCGAGTCAAATGCTTTCTCGTAGTCGATAAACGCCATATAAAGAGGTTTGTTATATTCCGCGTACTTCTCAATTACTAGGTTGATAGCGTGGCTGTGGTCCATTGTCGAGTAACCTTTCCTAAAACCAGCTTGTTCTCTCGGTTGATTAAAGTCGAGTGTTTCTCTTATCCTCGTAGAAATTACTTTTGTAAATAGCTTGTATATTACTGGGAGTAGGCTAATTGGTCTATAATTCCTTAACTCCTTTATGCCACCTTTCTTGTGGATAAGGATTATATTCGCATTTTTCCAACTGTGTGGTATATTACGCGTCTTGACACATTTCGTGAAGAGAGATGCAAGTTTTTCAAGTATAATATCTCCTCCGTCTTTAATCAAGTCGGCTGTTATACCATCTTCACCAGCTGCTTTACCGCGGGACATGCCTTTGACAGCTTTTTTGACTTCGTCAGCGGTTATACATGGAATTTCATTGTCCTCCTCAGATTCTATTTCTATTAAGGTTGTATGGTCTGTCTGAGAACTGTACAGTGCAGAGTAGAAATCTTCTGCTACTTTTACTATTTCGTTGAAACTGTTGATAACGTTACCTTGTTTATCCTTTAGCGCATGCATTTTGTTTTGCAAAACAAAAAAACAAAAATCAGAACACTAAATGTCACCAAATTCATTACATTCATGTGGTGCTCACATGCACTTTTTCCGAACCTCACGCAAGTCAGTGCAGGCAACATGCACGTGCAGAGACACACGTATTTGAGAATGCAACGGGCTTAGGGTGCCAGGCAAGAAAGTTTCGCAGAAAAGCCAATCTTAATGTTTGAACGTAGGCTCGTGCAAACACCTGATGCTTTTGAATATTCTATAAAATATGACATTCAGCATTTCCTTCGATACAGACATTACTATCGAAATTTTCTAATTGCTTGAAATGGACAAATGGATATGAAAACACATACAACTGACTATTTTAGTGGCTGAACTATTCCTGAGATGTCTCATGGCCAACTTAGCAAAGAACAAAGAAACCCCTAACAGACTACCTTCTACTTGTTTATAATTGTCCTCGACTGTACCCTCATAGTGACTCCTGTACCCTCACATTGCTTTCCAGCTCTTTAGCATACCCTTGCAAATGGATTTCGGACGACCCTGCAGCCGCAACCACCAGCGGCAAGGAATGACTGTGGCGAACACTGTGCCATAACCTCGTGAGAAGTTTACTAATGGGCAATCAGGCTTGAAATCAAGTGCACCAGCTAAGGTCGGTGAAACAGAAGTGTGTGGTTATGTGTCGTACATTGTACGCTGGCTGCCAGTAACGGTGCTCACAAACGCCAAGATCTAGCTGAACTTGATTTGCAATAGAACTCTCATTCGTGTTATATCTTCAAGAGTAGATAGTGCATTTTAAAGAATGCAGTTTTACACATAATCCTACAGAACACATTTATTCTAGTAGGCACTATTTTGAAGTTGTTTCATGTGTGAAACAACTTCAATTACAGGAGCTTCAATTCAGTTATGCACCAAAGCGCAGGCAGGATGTTTATGCAGTTGGGACATAATAATTATGAGTAACTGCACAACTTCCACTGCGAATACTTCTCAAAATAACGAGAAATGTGCCATGGTCCCATGGGCATTTACTTAATTGAGCTTTGTCTGTCTACAAAAAATGTTTGGAAGTGATTATTAATCAAGCACCAAAATATTATATAGACAAAACTACTTAAGCTACAACTAAAAAACTGTCAAAAGGGGCAGTCAGTGTCAAGGGGGAAAAAAAAAAGGCAGACTGCAACTTACAATGTGCCACAACTGCATTCAAAACGATGCGCACATGGGGATGCAGTAATGTCATAGACTGCACATCACGGTGACAAGTACTCTTCTATTTGGCACATTATGTGCAGAGCCCAGGGATTAGACAACTTTATCCCTTATTTACGATGCAACCACCGCACAATGTTTTTGTTATTTCAGCCCACCCCAAACGTTCTTATGCACTGGCAAGTTATACATGCGAGAGGTGGCAAGCTCTCATAACAGCACCACATTTTTTCCTTGACATAAAACTGAAACTTGTAAGAAAAAAAAAAGAATGACATGCTGGACGATTCTGTGCTTACAGGTGCCAACTGTCACACCACATGCAGCCATACCTTTGAGTGCCGTCCAAAGGAACCTCAAATACAGTGAGCAAAGCAGGAGAAGCACTGCTACAAAACAGCATTGGGACATTAATGCGAAAGAACTGACCACTTATAACGTAACCATCTACAGTGGTAGACTGGAAGCTTACTGGCCTCTTCTGGCTGCCTTTCCTGCGGCATTCTCCAATTTCCAATTAAACTCACAGGCAGTACATACATAACTGCTTAGAGTGCAAGGAAGGCGAAGAAGGGAACAGGATGTGAGGCCTGGTTTTTGTTAGTCACCACCACATGAAGCCAAGAGATGATTTGGGTGCTTGGTGTCATTTGGTGTCACATGGATAAATCATTTGTTGGTTGTATGTGACTGTCCTTAGTGCACAGATGTATGAATCAGTACACCCTTAGGTGGAGCACACATATTTAGGGCGTCTTTCTGCCCACAGCAATAATCGTCATCTATCCCGCATGCTTCCCTTATGTTACCGACAAAAACGCTCCCCAAACACACCCCCCGTTGATAAGAGCACGCAAAAATAATAATGATTATGCAGCTGCTCAAAACACCTACTGATAATCTAGGCAGTGAGCATTCAGTAAAAATGAGGCACTGCACAAGTGTTAAGCTCGCACCCTACTATGGGCAGCGTGAACGACAAGCGCAGAGAGGAAACACACAGGATGGGCACTCATTGCGAATGTTTCTGTTCCATCTTTATTGTTTCCGCTGTCGACAGTGAATTTCCCTTGCCCAATTTTCCCTTGTCTTGGCTGATACTACACTACAGCCTACAGGTCGTTGTAGCACATGGCATCTAATAAGTCAGCTTGCAACTTTTTCGACAACTGTGGCACGTACGAATCCTGGTTAGGAAAGAGTGCTAATTATCATATATATATGGTCTCTTTATGCGAATACAGACAACAGTTCTGTTTAGAAATTACAGCTACTGAATACAATAAGCCATTTAGTCTGCACATTTCACACGTACATAACGTTAAGAAAGTGCCGTTCTTTATTGCAGCGTGAACGTACGCAACTCCGATAAGTTACGCTATAAGTGGTCTGAACTGCCATAGAGCGAGGGCTGCAGAGTTACAAGCCTCAAGCTTGAACAGGCAGCTAAAGCAAGTCAACAGGAACAGGAGTACTACGAACTGCAGATAGACAACACACATGCAAACAATCCCACATATGCAACAGTGCATGCCAATATGTTCGCATACAACAACTAACTTAGGTCAAATTTGCACAGACATGTAGAGATGCCTGGAAATGAAGAATAGAAGCTGAACAGGAGCCTGGTCGTGGAATGAGCTTTTTTGTTTTTGGCACGAAGCTTAGCAAAGATGAAGGAACGCAAGAGTGCTGTAAGCCGTGCAGCAACATTTCAATAACATTTTTCAATTTAACGCTGGGAAAGAGCACTTTAGGATGCAAGGAGTGAAACAACGCTTGCCATGTGCTGAGGCACTGCTGTTTTATTGGCCCCAAAAGGACACAGTGCTGTTCACTTATTTTTTATTGAACTACAAGGATTTTTCTCACATCCTCGATGTCACATGCCTCGTCGGTTGACAAATACTGTCCGACCACTTTTCAATATAAAAGAAACACACAAATGCATTTTCATGAATGCTGAGAGGCTACCAGAGCAAGTGTAATGCATTTCAACAAATGTATTTCTGAAGAATGCAACAAGCTTGACATGAATGGCACAACAAGTATAATGTTTAGTTCTTGCCTTCCGTACCTACTAAAGACAATGTTTCCTTCAAGTTGTAATGATGCTAACAGCAGTGCCTTATCTGCTGCTACTTTGCTATCTCAGCACTGCCCTTGTAGCAACCCTTCAGCTTTGATGTTCGGTAAAATATGGCAAAGAGTGACAAAGAAGTGGTGAATGGGTAGCTACTACGTGGCAACAACTGCTGGCTCCCACACTTGCAGGCAGACCAATCGTGCATGTGTGCATGCATGAGCCTTTTCTTAGAGATTTTTCACATTAAAAAACACTTTTCCAATGGCTGCTGGTTATTGGATGTCACATGGTCTGTGACATCATGAACCACGATGCAATGGAGACGACTATGAAAGTCGTAAGTAAGAGGGAGCGCAAGCGATATTTTATGCGAGACTTTAGGATTACAATGAGGACAATAAAAGAAGAAAAATGCTCAGACTACCAAACAAAGGTTTACTATTAAAGCATCATGTGCTATGCATAGACAGACATTACTGAAAGACAAAGAAATAGAAAAGCAACAGCAAAACTTGCATGTTAGCAGAAAGATATAATCAAAGTGTAACTTGGTAAAAGCTCAAGCTCTGCCTCCAAGGTACAAAGTTCAATCCCCTGTGCCAAATGGAACCCCTGGTAAGAGCAGAGGACTGCTCTCACATGGTGCTTGTTCATTCACGAGTACTGTACCCATACCAAGAGGCGGCCCCGTAAAGATGTGTGATGCTCTTTATGGGGTGTACTTTGGCCCACCACAGCCATGGTGAAATGTTCAAGGGTGTACCGCTGCTGTGGGAGGCTGGATTGCTGCCACATGAAGCTGCTGCCACATTTAACATGAAGGTGAAGTTTCATATCACTCAAGGCACTCACAACATCAGCATGCAGCGCAAGATAGCGGTGCGTCGTCGTGGCCCTATAGCCAGTCTGGCCGCCTGAGCCGTGGTCTGATAGTACATAATGGCAAGATAATTAAGCATGCTTTGTGCCTGATGCTCAGCACGTTGAAGCTGTAAATCGCTTTGAAGAATGCCCACCCAACCTAAAAGGTTGGGGCACCCCAGCCAAACCTAAAGCTTTGGTCACTTCTCTTTTTTTTTGTTATTATTACTAATAATCAACCTTTAGTTGGCAGTCCACATTTTTGCCTCCATCTTTTAACGTCAACAACCACCTTGCCAAGTCTTATGCGATATTTTGAGCTGGCTCCTTGATGAGCACAGACATATAAGGCCTGGCTAACAGGTTCATGTCAGCAGTATCTACAACATGCAAATATTTTCTTACCACGTCACAGTGCCTTGGTAAAAGGGCACTGGGAGACTGACACACGCAATGCCAGTAACACCAATAGCACACACACAATCAAACAGTGGCATAGGAAAAATGAAAACTGCACCGGTTTCAGGTACAGCATTGTTCCTTACCCCTCTGCGAACCTGCAATAAACACAGCATTGATAAAAGATCTCTCAATGACACAGCAGCCTGTATTGTAGCGTTATTTCTTCCTACAAATGAAACAACAACAATGAAACTACGATGTTATGGCAAATACGGTGTGCTGAACCCAACAGCAAGCTCGTGAAATACGCACAATAGAACCAAGCCCACAAAATACTCCCAAGCCCAGCTAGGGTCTTGGACTTGGGAGTCAAAAGGAGAAATCTGAAAAACACCTGCTAGCAGGAAAAATTTATTACAATTAATCTAAGCAGCACGAAACTTCAGGGTCCTCTGCAGTGACCCTGCGACCGCTGTGTCTCCAGGATGCCTACCAATTTGAGTTTTCAGAATTCTCCAACCTTTACACGTTTTCCCTCACAATTTTAAGCATATTCCTTGACTGGTAAGCATTCTTTCCAAACCGTTGTACGTGTCCCAAAAATGAGCCCTCCAGTAGCAATAATAATAATAATAATAATAATAATAATAATAATAATAAAGGCAGGGCACTTGTGTTAACTGCACACCACACTGCTCTACAATAAAACACTAGTAAAACGATACAATAACTTCTGTGCACTTAGGAACAGAACCAGCGCACTAATCAGCGCGAGTAAAATTGTGTTTAGGAAGCGAGATATGCTGTGTGACCTCTAGAAGTGATAGCCGAGGTTGCAGCCAAAGGAACGACCTTTCTCACCTCTCCTCAAATGTTGCAGTTAGGGATGTGCAAATAGTAATATTTTTCTTCTAAACAAATAGTCACTGAGGTCCAATAACTTTTAAATGAATAGCTTCAATAGTTATCAGGTGTTGCAGCAATAACTTACCAGTTCAATTACGTCCTTTGGGAAAAAAAAAGGAAATCGTTCATTCGTGCAATTGCAAATAACAAAGCCATCCAGAGACTCATTTCGTAACACGTCATGGATCATTATTCAACAAAAGCTTTTTATACAAAGGACTGCTGCTCTATAATCAGTAAAAACACGAGCCTTTCAAGAGCTAATAACACACAAAAGAAGAATCAGACAAACAGGCTGCAGTGAGGATGTTACTTTTTGGGTTCAACGCAAGGTTGCAGCAAATTGTAATTGGCAGGGAATAATTTCAAAGCGAATTCAAATACGTAGTAGCACGACTTGAATATAATTAAAGTGTGAGCTATAAGCAGTAAAGTACAGTAAGTATTAGAACTTCCTACACTCAGCCTATACAACTTGCCCTAATACTTCAAACAAAAATTTAACTGGTGTGCAGACATGCACATTTCACCATATAATATGACTTTATGCAGTGCATATTTCCCCTGAAAAGCTGGTTTCCTGGCGTAGTGGTCTTATGCTGCAGTGAAACTGGCGAGTTACACAAAGGAAAATGAGTCTTTCGTTATTTTCGCATATATCAAAATTTCAGAAGTTTTGTATTTGCGTTGAAACGAACTCGAATGATGTTATATTGTTATACTGCTTAAAAATAATCGCACAAGCCTAGATATGAATGTTTCTCTGGTGGCTGCGCAGACTGCCACCTGTCAGTTTCCATGACTTTGACTGAAACAACTTCAACTAGCTATGTAGCAGGTAATGGAGGACAGCGTATTAGTTACAACTACCTCGCTTATTTACAGATGAAATTCAGTCAAAGGGTCCCTGAAACTGTTTCTTGAAATTGTACCACTGATTATGCTACATTACCATCAAGTCATTCACACCACAAAATAAGCGAAGCACCTCGCCGAAGTTCCCTACGGGCTTATTTCTGTCATCTTCCTGCCCTGCTTACCATTACTGATCCTCCTGGTTTCTCTTAGCTGCGGAGTGCACACTAGTGACAGCTTCACCTCCCGAGGCAGCCACTGTGCTGAGGCCTCAGTAGCGACATCGTGCCACGCGCCGCTACCGAGGGTCATCAGCCTCAACAGGGCTGGGGTGGCAAGAGTACCGTATTTTCCAGTGTATAAGAGGCATTTTTCTTTTTCTTCACAAATCTTCGCCAGTACGTAGCAAGGATCATAAAGCGTCACTTCACTGTTTAGGTCATTATACTGCGCATGCGCCACTGTAGCCGCAGTTGATATAAAATCGCTATTGTTCCTACAATAAAGTTCTTCATCGCCTGACCCCAACTCACCCACATTACATATGCAAAAAAATCATGCGCACTTATGAGAGTAATTCATCCACATTTGCTTCCAGTTCGCCACAAACCGCTCGCGAAAGCATTTGCAAAAGAAACTTAATCTTGGTTCTATAACGAGGGCTCTTTCGTGCGTGTTAAGATGTTATGTTCATCCCGAAAAAGTTTCTGCAAAATTTATGCCATATGATAAACGCACCCCTCAAGTTTCCATCTGTTCTTTAGGAAAGAAGTACATTCATTACGCAAGTAAATAGGGCATGTCCATGGAAGTTAAGTGTCTAGACTACGGCATTTTGTGATGAGTATACAAGCCTGCGTAATTACATTGCATCATGCTGACTGAGTTAAAGGTGGGTGCATCGTACATACA
The DNA here is from genome assembly GCA_013339685.2 of Hyalomma asiaticum. NCBI lineage: Eukaryota > Metazoa > Arthropoda > Arachnida > Ixodida > Ixodidae > Hyalomma > Hyalomma asiaticum. The sequence goes on from CM023482.1 coordinate 32,793,370, forward strand.
GGTGCATCTTATATACCATTGTTCCTCATGAAAGCATAAAATATAGGGGTGCATCTTATACACTGAAAAATACAGTATTAATCAAGTATTGTGCCAGCAATGAGAGCACTTGGTGTGCTGGTGACAAAAGCATGCGCCGACACCGGTGGCCAGCCCTTAGCTGCTTATGACGTCAGTGAAGAATAACCAATCACATCACTCGTTGTATGCCTATTTAAACATTGTCACAATATATTATCACATTCATGTAAAATTTTGTAGGAAACATTTCTTCCTGCTGATGTCCAACTGGATGCGTAACCTACATTTAAACTTTGATAAAATGAATGCAAATATAGCAAATCATTGGTTATTACAAATTTATTGACATGATTCTGCCATTGAAATCACCTTATGAATGTATGTCTATAAAAAATTATCAGACATAATGAAGCTACTTCCATGTCATATTTAATTCGTTATAAGAAGGTTTGACTGCGGCAGTAACAGGAAGCAACCAGCACGCCAAGTCTGCTGGTTGCCTCCTTGGTTCGCTTCAATCAAAGCTGTTTTTGGGGGTACAGGCGAACATAGAACATGTATGGCTGACATCTGAACACTTTAGTGCTTGCTAGGGAACTTTCTGTAAACCACATCTTCTGCTAAAAACGTTACTGAGAGAATTAATTACCTGTATCTTTCAAGTAAATTTCAAAAACACAGAACCGTAGGTGTCCCCCACGGGCCATACTGACATTTACAATCAACACTACCCTGCAGATGCACTGAAATCTGATTACAATGGCCATCATGCAGGGCACGGCACAGAAAGAGTTGAAACAACAGATAAACAAGCTAGGTTCTCATGCAGATCTTCATGCAATTGTATGAAGAGGTAGCACAGTCACACTCTCATATAATGAATTACGTCAAAAAGAGTATTGACTCTGACACAGTGCTACGACTATATTGTTACAATAAAAAATCTGGTATAATGAAGCATCTCCATGTCACACTGAATCACTCGACTAACTGCACAGTTTCAAGCAGTCCAAATATACTATAGTGCGGCATGTGAACTAAGGTGTCGGGCACCGTGAAGTGGTACTCACCTCTGGGTTGAACTGCGGCCGGAACTGCTTGTGCAGCTCGATGATGATTCGTAGGCACACCAGGACGTTCTCTTCGTTTTCCACCTGCGATCATCCCGAGGAAATAAGCCAGGTCTCAGAAATGTGGGCAATGCTCTTCAGCTCATCTTTTCATCGAGCCTAAGGGAAGCTCCCGATTTCCCACACACTAGAACAGGGCCCAATAAACTAAGGCATCTCTGAACAGCAACGTCAAGCAGTGGCACAAGTGGCACCACTCCTACACTCTCTTTGTCCATTCTTAAGACATTTAGGCTCCTCATATCCATACACAGCATGCTCAAAACAATGGCCAAGAAGCCATGCCAGCATATTGATACCATAAAAGAGGAACTACACTGGTGTGCCATCTCCGCAAGCTTCTCTTCTACATCAGCCTTGGTAACGCATAGGGTTCGATGCTTTCAAGGTCAACCTCTCTGCCATCTCACAAGTTCTGTCCTCTCCTTTTCTCCCACACTTTCAGTGTTTTAAGTGTTTATTTTGGCCAAATACAGTCAATGTCTTTCTGAGGTATGCTCCTTCTTTTACAATGCTTTTGGTATTTAATGAAGTTATGGAGGTGGTCAAGGATGTCACGGAGCAGCAAACTTACTTTGGTGCAAGCTTGAAGAGGAACTCATTTGTTTTAGAGCAGAGCACACTTTGAAGTAGCTCCATAAAGCTCAACATGAGTGAAACGCAGATAGATTAACAAAAGATGCTCTTTATTTGACTTTGCAGAACACCACAAAGCACACCAGCTATTACATGCTAGACTGTAATCTCGGAGACTTTGTCCTGGTCGCAACTCTGCTTTCCCTTAATGATAATTCCAAATGACAGCCTTGGAAGCACTAACATTGCCACCACAACATCCTAGTCTGGCACTCTCAGCATGTGGCCTGCTACCACAGTAACTAACCAGTACACTCAGTTTGCCTTCTTGATAGAGTTCCCGTCATTCTTGGCTTGTCTGCTTCATTTCTGCTCCATACAGCACAATGCTGTCTTCAACAGACTTTATCATCAAGTTATCAATTGGCAGCATCAAATCGCAGCGACAATGCACTTGCAGTCTATGGATCAAGGCTTGAAAGGATTGAAAAGTGCTGTTGTATGATGCAGCATGTGTTACTGTACTTACAGACCGTCAGGTAAAATACAATGTCATCATGACATCCACTGAAAATGTACGTGATCATGCTTGGAATGCAGTGTCAGCCAACCCAATAGCAACTGCTTCCATCAAACTGGAACTACTGTCAACAAGGAGCCCAAATTTGCAATTTAACAGCCTGAACACTGGCTACAACCTCAATGTGGGCATCATTGGTCACCTGCAAACCTGCACTGAGCCAATTCCTTGTGCCACTACACTCGAAGGCTTTCCAAACACTGACAGAATGGAGTTGCGTGGCGAACTGAATAATGATGAAATAATGGAATAGGTTATCAACAGTCATACGGCAACTCAGACTCAGATTACAATGATATGCGATGAGCTGCGAAGCCGCGACATGCGTGTCAGACTTGCATCTTTGCAGTCTTAGCATCGTCATACAGCAACGACAAAACAATGGCAGAAATACAGGCAGGCTTGGTTTCAAAGAAAGTAGATACCAAACCTGCCAACCCCACAGTTCTCAAAGTACTACAGAAGATGCCAAGAAATACCAAAACTGCATACAAAATACTAAAATACCATTTTATTTCTCAGAAACTCGCTTAGCTTTACGAAATACATAAACATATCACAAAATGTCCTTACATCTTCGAAGTGGAAGGCTGGGATAGCACAGAGGCCGTTGCAGCCTTAGCCTTCATCAGAAAGTCTTTATCAAAGACCTGTTCGTGGCACTTCCCAGAGTGAGACTGCGCACATCTTGAGACAAGCAATTGCTCCAAAGTCTTTTTAGAGATGGAGGCACAAAACTGTGTGTGCCTTTTTTGACTTTGCTGAAGATTCTTTCACACTCTGCATTACATGTGGGGGTGTCAAGACGCCCAACATAAATTTGAATGTTTAGCGTACTTCAAACTACCATGAACTTCTTGAAAAGCAGAGACCACCTGCCACTGTTCATCAATCCGTTCTTTCTTAGCTACCTTCAGTGGGTAGTTCCTCCAACTGAAGACAAGTGAACTCGGCCTGAATGTCGTCCAGAGCAGAATCCATACCTTGCCCCTCTTGAACCGGTAAGAGTACTGGGAAGCGGGTGATTATATACTTTATATAAGCAAACCTGGCATGTTCAATGGAATGAAGCCTTGCCACTTCTGCGCTCTTCAACAGCTCACACTTCAGGGGAAATTTCAACATCACATATTATGCTGCTGTCGCAAAGAATCTTCTTATTCGGGTAAAAAACTCTTCCCTCGCTTCTTTCTTCAGACTTTGCAAGGTCTGCATTGTCCAACTACCAATCACAAGATCGTCATCATCTCTTTGGTTGACAGAAGACTTGTAGTGAACGCCTGTCAGCACATCAGCATTTTTAATAACTGATGGTTTCACAAACCACAACATCAGCTCTCTTAGCAGATTGCCAAGCACTTCACGGAGCAAATGTACTTGAGGGGCTCCAGACTGTAAGAAGACATACACCTCTTCAAAATCTGGAATTACTGAGAGCAAAAAGTCACAACATGCCCTATTTACACTTGAAGAAAGGAACATGAATATCCCCTCTTCTCTGTTCAAGACCTTGCCATCTGCAAGGTTTTGGATTCGCTTGGGAGCTGTATCTGAATCAGGCACGTAGCCAGGATTTTTTTTCGGGGTGGGCCCAAAAGCTTCATCATCATCATCATCATCATAATTTATTCACTCTTAAAGGCCCTTCTCAGGGTATTACATAAAGGGGCGACAAAAGCATCAATAACAGCATGGTCATTATTATACAATGCTTAAAAAAAACTTGCCCCGGAATATAGAAGGCGCTTAATGTTTAGACGAGAAAGAGAACAGAGTGGAATGCAGCCCAAGAAGCGAGTTCATCCGAGATGGAAAGCAAGCTTTTTGACTCTGTAGTAAAGCTAGTGCATGTGCACGAGAAAGAATACTTTGTAACCAAGTAAACTGGACGAAGAAGGGCCATACAGAGCCAGTGACGGAACGAGGGCGACAAAAAGAAAAAAGAAAAAGCAATGCAAATGAATCAGGCGCTCACTTACCGATGTTCAGGAAATTAAAAAAAAAATATTCGTCGGACGCTTTCTCTACCGAATTTCTCACACTTTGTCCTCAACTACAGGCCTTCGAGAAAAATGTGAGCCACTTTATGACAGCAATTCTTAAAAGAAAAAAAAAACAGACATATTCGCGAAAACAACTTTATTGAACCATAAAGAGCCAAAACACGGATGCTTTCATGACACAAAAGATGCAGAACGCTAAAAGTTGTTTTAGGAAGCAATATTAAATGACATTGCGAGTGGTTTTACAATTTAGCAAAAGCCAATGCAAAAGAAAAGAAAACGAGCAAGCAGCCTGGCCGAAAAGAGTGGTTCACGCTGCAATTTTCATGCGTCGCGGTTTCTCTATAAACACAGTGATAATTTCGTCGACACTGACTTGCATCCGTTGAATGGACATAAGAGCCAGGCCAAGCCGCTCTTCAGCCGCTCGGTTTCTCAAATACGTTTTTACTCTTTCCATTGTCGAGAAGCTGCGTTCGGCAGCAGCTCTACTCACTCGGATTGTCGCCAATATCTTGAGTGTGTGAACGTTCGGCGAGAGGGCTTTGTCACATTCAGTTAAAGCGTCTGTCGCAGAGCGGGGATGTTCCTCCTCTTGCATGGCTTGCCATTTAGTTTTCCAGATTTCCCATTCATCTTTTAGCGTAACGATATGTGCTGTTGTCATATCACTGAGGTAAAAATCGAAGGGCGGCTGAACAGATTCAAATTTGCCCTTGCAGGCGTGCTTTGGCAACACGAATTGCAAACTTTGCAGTGTTTTCCGATGGTTTGCAAAGCGCCGTTTGGAGGGAAGCTTTCAGGTCATCTATCTGTGGAATGAACGTGGCTCGCCTGTAGTACACTTCCGCAGAACTACAAGCGCAGTTTACCCTGTTTGTTTACCGTGTTTACTCCTTCCGCCACGCGGGCGCCTGCCCCCATGACGCAGGCGGCGGAAAAAGGGTGGTGGGGTTCGCAAAGGTGCCAGGTGGATTGAACGGGTTAATGGGTCGTCGAATCCGTCGCTTTCCATACAAAAGCCCCCTTTTCCAAGCTTTCGGTTAGCTTCCGCCGTCCGTTCGTGGAAAAACTCTGCGTCTGCGGCAAAGCCAAGCCATACACATGCGTTTTCCCACGCCGCGCAGCTGTCAGTTAAAGAAAGCACCTGAATGTTCCCTAAGTTGCCGCCACTACGTGACTGTATAAATGATGCCCGCATTATACCGCCTGCTTGCTCTGCAGCAACAAAGACACCGCTCCTCTCATTAAGAAAGACATTTCCTCAACCGATGGAGTCAACGCTATCCTTTTCTGTATGTCCTGTCATTCTTTGCACTGTTCCTTGAAGGAATCCCAACTACCGAGCGCCCTGACCATAGATGAGAATCCTCGTTTGGGGCAATATAGACATGGTCACTTTTGCTCCAAAAAACCCGACACAACCAATGAACCACCTTCCTAAACATAGCTGATGCGACGAAGAAAAGTAGCGCGAAGTATCGACAGATAACGTCGTTTTCTTTGGTTTCGAAGCCATACGTATGGCAACATTTTGTTCATTCTGGTAATTTCGCTTCCAACAAGCTTGTCTTACATATATTAAAATGTCCTGCGTTGCGAAGTTTTCTGCCTTTTTCCGCAATCACAAAGCAGTAACTGTTTCCGATAATTGGTTTCAGTTGGTATGACCGTTGTGTCACGAAGATTGATACGGTGGTCGCTATCTTGGGAATGTTTGGCTATCGGGTTACGATCTGTTGCAAAATTGCAGAGGCCGTTCTTGTGCTGTCGAAATGTTTCTTTGAGGTTTTTCGTTTCGCCGATGTAGCTCGCATCACATATTTGTATACAGTGGCTTGGGCTCTCTCTTTCGGTGAATGGCCATCGGCAATATGTAGAGAACATGTGCTCGTGGGCTTGTGAGTCAATCGGATGCCTTCTTTTCTGAGAATACGGGTGATAGTTTCGCTAACGCCTCGGACATATGGGAGAGTGTGGTGTTTCTGTTGTGGTGTTCATTCAGGAGCCGGAGGACGCTGAATTCTCGGCAAGCATAGCCGTGCTTTTGGAATTGAAGTGCTTTCGGAATAAAGGTTCTTGGGTAGCTGTTCTTAGTGAGTTCCTTGACTATCGTGTGTTTCTCATTTGTTTAAATGCGCACGGCTCTACTTGTACTTGTGCCCTATATACCCCTGCATTGATGCCTGACTTGACAAATTTCGGGGGGGGGGCCCGGGCCCCCCTGGGCCCCCCTTGCCTACGGCGTCTTATTCGGGTAAAAAACTCTTCCCTCGCTTCTTTCTTCAGACTTTGCAAGGTCTGCATTGTCCAACTACCAATCACAAGATCGTCATCATCTCTTTGGTTGACAGAAGACTTGTAATGAACGCCTGTCAGCACATCAGCATTTTTAATAACTGATGGTTTCACAAACCACAACATCAGCTCTCTTAGCAGATTGCCAAGCACTTCACGGAGCAAATGAACTTGAGGGGCTCCAGACTGTAAGAAGACATACACCTCTTCAAAATCTGGAATTACTGAGAGCAAAAAGTCACAATACGCCCTATTTACACTTGAAGAAAGGAACATGAATATCCTCTCTTCTCTGTTGAAGACCTTGCCATCTGCAAGGTTTTGGATTCGCTTGGGAGCTGTATCTGAATGAGGGACATTGGTATCCAGTCTTGGTCTTTTACTCTGGTGACCAATCTCTGCATCCTTTGCTATTTTTTTTTTTTTTTTGAAGTCCAGTGCCTGAGGTTGCATGGTTTGCTGGGTAGCTGCAAGGGTACCTGCTTGGATGGTCTTACTTCATTATGAAAAAAAGCTAAGCAGTGGCTGCCACTGCTCGACAAGCCGTTTCAGGTTCCTGCCAAGTGACAGCCACTTAGTGCTGACATGCTTTAATATTTTCTTGGTGTCTATATCGTGAAGAGACTGGAACGCTTTCAGCTTGTCCTTCCTTTTAGAACTTTTCTCGAGGTAGTAGAAAACATCAAGTATTTTATCAACATTCACTGGAAGGCATGCAGAGCCTTTCTGTGCCACCAGATTGATTAAGTGGCAACAACATCCTACGATCGCGATGTTTTTGTGACTTTCTTTCAGCACAGCAGCGACCCCTTTTATCAAGCCCATTATGACGGGTGCGTTATCACATGCCATGCCAATGCAGTTCTAGAGCAGTATGCTTTTGCTCTTAAGCGTGTCAACAACAAGCGCACCAATGTATTGTCCGGTGCAATTGCCTTCGAGAGTAGCCATCGCGAGCAAGGCAGTGCGAACAGTCTCGTCAGAGAACGTCACCACAATTAGATACAGCTTGGCGTCATTGCCGGCACCACTGATTCCATCCGTGGCGACCGAGAACGGAGCGTGCTTTAGGTGACTTACCACCTCTTCGATCACGTTGTTGGACATTTCCTTCACAATAGCGGTAGTCTTCGTACGGGCGCAGGCATAGTTCTTGGCTTCCTTCGAATCTGGAAACATTTTCCGAAAGAGGTCTCCAGCATGATCAGCAGCCGTGAACGGCACGTTGTGCTCGATGAGGAACGCAGTAAAAAGGCACTCTGCTCGAGTTGTACTATCAAGGTCGCTTCTGGAGAAGTACCCTCCAAGTTTCCCGTTGGAGTCCACAAGTTTCGCCGCGTCTTTGTATTTCTTCGTATTCAGATGTGGCAGAATGTCCTGGCGACCAGCGTGCGAAATGTTCACATTGCAGCAGCACAAACTACAAAAGGCGTACCGTTCACCTTTATGCGACCTCGTAAGAAATGTAAAGTCAGTCGAGTAGCTGAGGATAGACACTTTGAAGTATTTCTTCGCAGACAAGTATTTCTTCCTGAGCTGCTTGCGCGGGATAATGCGTTACGTCTCCAGCAAAATAACGTATGCAACGCACCACACAAAACGCACGGGGGTAACAACAAAAAGCAAGAATGTTTCCACTACCCACTATATGGTGGCTAGAATGGGGAGGTGACGCCAGTGCCCGCGTATCCGCCAAGAAAGCGCGACCCTCTGTTTCAAGCGCCACCGCGGTGGCCTGCCAGCTTGGCGATGCAATCACGTGGTTAGGTTGCGGGCACGCGCGCATTTTGGCTAGTGTTAAGGAGAATCCGAAAGCGTGTGCAGTTTCCCGCATCGTCTGCCCAATGATTCTTCTTCATCATGGCTCTCAGGGTGTCGTTTCATTTATGGCATGATTTTTTTTTTTCCACTGCTGACATGCCAATTTTTAATTGCCGAGCTCAACAGGACAGATGAACTCCGGCGTGACGAAAGCGAGGCAGCGTCACCGCTTCGCTCCTGGATGCACAAACGGCTGTGTGTCATCGAGGCAGCAGAGTCAGCATGTGTCTCTTTTCTGTTCCCAAAGGCCCTGCCCCTTCGAAGCTTGGCAACGAGCCGTTGCCTGTGTCGACAACTCTCTGGATGCGAAGTATAGGCACTATGTGAGCGTCATTTTGACAAGTATATAGTTTATTGAGCTTTTTTTTTTTTCATGCACAGCGAAAATGTTAAGATCCCACGAGACTGACCGGTACTGAAATCTGACATGGTTGCAACGGTATTCTTCAATGTTCTTGCTTATCTTTCAAAGAAAGTGCCGAAGAAAGAACGTCAAAAACATCCACCTGCGGCTTGGATTCGAAATTTCGGTGCCAGGAGCCAAACACGTCCTTTTGTGATGAAACAGCTCACTCGCAGAGTGCAGAAAGCAATGGTGCAGCGCTTACTGAACTAGGCATCTGATTGCTGGAGCTGACAACGTTATGGCATGTGTGCTCTCGAAGGTGACAGTATATGTTTTGACACTCAAAGTATGCGCTGATGACGACAAACGAAGAAACAGTTCAAGTGAACAGTTCAAGCTTACTCTCGTTGGCTGCCCTGACCATGTCCCTCGCAAACAAAATTATCATGTTTTACGTGCTTACTAGGCTCCACTTTCATGTCAAAGCCCCTTACAGCAAGTGGAACGCGAAGCAGGACAGGATGAAAATGCTGAAACTTAGATGGGTACTCTAATTAGCATATCGTAGTTTTAAGCTTGGTTTTCTTTAATTTAGTGGCATTCCATAGCTTTACCCTCCTATTTCTTAGTGCCAAGTGATGCGCAATGTTTTAATGTGTTTTTATCTATCCTGACACGAGCATGTGTAAATTTGACGTATAATTTTATTTTACCGTGATTTTAGTTAATGATATGGTGTACAATAAAGTTTCACTGCTTGACACTTTGCACTCCAAAACACTGGAAGGATTCAGAAGTGAAAGTCTTTAGTCACGCAATGATTCCACGCCGCGGAAGTTTTCCCATGGCAAAAAGAAAAAAAAAAAGACACTTTTTAATGACTGAAATTTCATTCTGTCAGCTGTCACCCCGCTCACTTAGCTTTTTTAGGCTAAAACACTGCTTGCAACAGCATCACTGAAAGGCACATGCAATAAACGCGCGGCGGGTCCACGGCAAGCTGCACGTACCGCAGATCGCCTTGCGGCCAACAGCGCCACCTAGGCTATGCTTGAAATGGAAGAGCGGCTTACAGCTCCCGTTGGCGTCGCCTCCCCATTCTAGCCACCATAACCATGAAGTCAATAGTCTTTGGCTTTGGCTCGCAATACAAGCCAATTATGCAGTGTTGCCAGCACGCTCTCATGAAAGGACAAAGGTGGAGTTGATTGTAGGTAGCAACGTTTATTTTGCGAATTTTTTGTCACCAAACATGAAAAATTGTAAAAATGCAGCTATCATTATGATACTCGTAAAGATGTGCTGGAAATCGGGCACTTTACGATAAAATCGTAAAACTTGGCAGGTCTGAGATACATATGCGTACTGCAACAAATCGAACCCGCCTACCTTGCCTTGGGGCCCTAACATGAAAATAAAATGTTTTTCAGTGCATTCATTTCTTCTGACATTCAGTAATCCCGGCTTTTTTTATGTTTGCCATGGTGTTCAAACTATTGGCCGTCAGAAGAGCGGATAATCGGGCCAGTTGGTAAGCATTCATGCTGATAAGTGCGCAAACACAGCACCATACATCATACATTGATGGCACATAATCTATTCATGCTTGTTTATCTTGTATACTTATCGCTTGTTTCCTTTCCCTCATCTATGTGTACTTATTCAGCTTCAATAAACGTCATTTTCAGTCTGCGCTTGTTTGTTTCTCCCTACTGTGTCCTGGTGCTGTGTTTGCGCACTTATCACCATGAATGTATCGGCCAAAAACTGTAACAGTGCTATATTGACAAATCAATCACTGTAGCCCTGTCCATGTAGAAAAGCATCAGCTCAGGGGTCCATGGTCAGATCTTATCAGCTGACAGACCATCACAGGAGCTCGACCGGACACCTCCCTTAAAAGAGGCGTACACACGGGAACTCCTCTGCAGCTCTTGTTCTCATCACACCAAGGGCCCCAGCCGCAACACGCCAGGACAAGTGGTGCACAACAGAGGTGCATGCACCACTGGCTGGCCAGTGAGGGCAGCTGTCTATCACGCTGTGCTAGTCGCCACAGAGCCGTCAACGAGCTAACACACTGGTGCATTATAGTACTGTCTTTCTGAGCAGCGAGCGCTGCACCAACAAAGCAACAGACTTGTCCTGAGCATGGGTTCTCATCTCCTTATATTCTCTCACAGATTCATTACTCAGAAGTGGAAGCAGGCTCCAACGTATTGGAGTAGGGATGGGAGCAGCAAAATGAGCGTTTTGGAGCAGTTTTGGAGCAGTTTTGTAGCACAGAGAGCGAGTTTTAGAGCACATAGCCATTCTAAGAACATTAAATTAGCACATTTGTTTTCAACATATAGAAACTGTTTGGTAATTTAAGGAATTTTTTGGTTGCAAATTGCTTCGGACCTTCAAATCTCACTACAAGTTAACGCAAGTGACGGGTCGCGCAAAAAGTTCTTAGTCACGCAATTTCACCACAGCAAAATGTCATCAACGAGACTACACATGTTCAGAAAACAGGTTTATAATGACTTGTTCTCTGGTGCCCACAAGCACATGCATTGTTTACTGGTATCGAACTCTCGATAACTGGGACGTGCTCGGTCGCACATTGAGTTGTTCGCACGCACGACCCTCAGAGTGTGCTGAGTGCAGAGCACCGCTACTGCTTGTCGCATCGCGCGCTCTAGAGGCCAAACGAAAGCGAAATACCGAAGCCCGTGTTGCCATGGTCATCAGCGAACGGGAGGAAAGCTAGAACGCTTCGTGCCCTTTTATGCCTTAATTTACATGCCCTGAACTGCCGCTGCATTGACAGCGTAGTTTCTGAGCTGTCGTCATCGGTGATCGCGACGAAGGCGAGCGCATTCTTGTCTTCAGTGGACAGCAACCTGTAGTTCCATTTTCACTCCATGCGCACTGACCGCGCACGTATACCTTCATAAACTGCGTCACTGCTATCAGTGATCGCATCTATAGCCTGGTTTCCTCCGCAACTTTTGTGGAAAGCAGCGCTGCTTCAACACACTGCGCGTTGGGTGCGCACGTACTACTTTGAGAGTTTAAGCTGGCCGTATACATGAACGCGTCGGTAGCGAATGCTGTTATTAAAACCAGCAAACGGTAAAACCTCCCTCCAGGCACTGCGTGCACTGGACATGTACATACTTTCAAAGCATTTGTCACTGTCATTCGTAATCACGGTGACCGCAATTGTGCCTGCAACGGTTTTGAGTACGGCAGCCGCCATCTGCGAACGCATCAACAGACCGCGATTTTCAGCAGAATGCTGTTGCGTTCGGACTTTCCGAGCGTTGGCTGCACACATGCCTTCAAAACGCTGCATTAGTCATCCTCAACAGCAGGAAGTGACAACAAATAGTAATTTCGTTTTGGCTCAGTGTAGTGAGTGCGGCGCTAGAAATGTGGCGTCAGTTCTCGAGTAGCAATTCCACCGCAGCCCGCACGTGCATCAGTCCCACCGGCTGCTTCGTAGTTTCGAAGTGTGGTACTTCGCTCTCTATATCAAGAAAAAACATCGGTAAAATGCTGTGTTTTCTGACTACATTCATTTTTCCGGAATACCCGACTTTCAGGACATCTTTACGTTCCCGAGAGGGTCAGAAAAATCGGTCGCTGACTGTAATTGTACAGTGGAACCCCGCTGTTACGTTCCTCACTGCTGCGTTTTCCTGGTTGTTACGTTGTTTTTCATCGGTCCCAGCATAGCTCCCATAGGGTCCAATGTATTGTGAACCCCGCTGTTACGCCGCAACTGTGGGCGTGTTCCCGCATGATGCGTCGCAACCTGGCACACTGAACCCACCCGGGCATCGCTATTTTGGTTTTACTTTTGACAGTCTTGGTCACGCCTGCAGGAATCGCCGCCCGCTGAGGGCTGCCGAGATAGCACCAGCGCTATCTGGGCAGCCATGCGATCGCTCATGCGATCGCTCGGGAGCCGAGCGACACTACCCCCGCCCCCTCCCGCCTTTAAAGACGGGCGGGGCGTTTCCTCCCCGCTTTGACGGCAGGCGATCCGATAGGGGTGATGTTATCGCCTCCGAACGATGGAGATGGGCCGGGCGCGTTTGATCTCTGCTTCAGCCGTTTTCGTCGCCCCCACTCGAGCGCTTTTATTCTAGCGACCGTACTTTGGGCTCTGTGGGCTTCCGGAGAAAAGAATCGGAAAAAGGAACATCGCACTCGCAGCCCCTTTTGCGTATGACTGTGCTCGCCTGCGCAGCGAGGGGCGCGGCCGTCCAAAGTCTGTCCGTGCGCTCGCCGGCGAGCTGGTTCGGGCCAGACGGCGAGCGCAAAATATACGAGGAATTTTTTTTTTTATTGCTGGCTAAATGTCAGGGGTGCGCAAATTATGCGAGGGCGCTAATTATGCGGGTAAATACGGTAAAAAAGCACTGAAGACGGAACGTGAAAGCACTATCGAGCGATCGCGGACCCGACGCGACCAGCCGTACTCGCGATCACAAACCACGCGCGGGATGCCGGAACAGGATGCGGTGATTGCAGTGACGGGGCGACTTGCCTCCAAAATTGGCGCATCACGCTGGAACTAAACCTCAATGATCACAGTTTTGATTGCGATCTCTGAGGCCATACTTTCATCGGGGCGCCGAAGGCTATAGTGGCGGCCCATTCACTGCGCTTGACAGCCGTGAACGGAGTCCGAATTATCGAATTTAGAGCTAGAAACCGTCCAAAATATCGGCCGGTTTTAAAACAATAAGGCTATGTTGGCACTGGCGGTACCGCGGCTGTCTGGATCATCGGTCGGCGACCTAGATGGCTCACCTTGCTGAAATAAATTGTTTGAAATCAAAGCGGCCCTGTTCTCATTCATTTTGGGAGCTTTCCTCACTCTTGCGTTTTCCCGGCTGTTACGTTTTTTCCCCCTTGTCCGCCGAAAAACGTATGAACGGGGTTCCACTGTACTAAAATGCCGTTTGGGCACAGCTTGGCACACAAGGGCTGTTGGACACAGAATGGCACAAATGGCGCAGCACTTCCACCCCTGATTATTCCACATTTTCTATAAGCTGGTGTTTTTTATGCGGTTACGTGAGCCTCTATAAGCCTAGCAAAACATTAGAAAAAAAATGGTCAAGGCAGAATGTGCTGTTAAGGCTGTCAGCCTTAACCCCATTGTGTGAAGAAATTAACGAAAATGATGCTAGTTCTAAATGCCACACTGAAGTTCTTAACATCATCACCATCATCATCAGCCTATTGTAAGTCCATTGCAGGACAAAGGACTCTCAACGATTTTCAATCCACCCTATCCTGAGCGAGTTGGTTCCACTTTATGCTTTCAAACTTCTTAATTTCTAACCTTTTGCCTGCCTCTGTTGCGTTTTCCTTCTCTTGGTATCCATTACGTCGCTCTTACTGTCTATCCGTTATCTGTCCTCCTCTTGATACGCCCTACCCAGCTCCACATTTCTTTTTAATTTATATAAGAATATCAGCTACTCCTGTCTGTTCTCTGATTTTTATCTCTCAGCATTACACCTGTCATTTTTCTTTCTATTATATGCTGCGCTCTCCCTAATTTCATATCTAGTTTATTTTTTTTGTCCTCCATGTTTCTGCACCATATGTTAGCACTGCGCGAATTCAGTGATTAAATACTTTTCGCTTTAGTGACAGACAGTGGCCAGTTCCCAGTCATTATTTGGGAATGCCCCATGAATGCACTCCAGCCCATGCTTATTCTACGGAAAATTTCCTTTTCATGGGCAAGGTTTCCTGTTAGTATAACTGCCCCAGATATACGTATTCATTCACACATGGTAAGGGTTCATTGCTAATTTTAAATTCCTGTTCTTTAGCTAGACTGTCGAGCATAATCTTGGTCTTTTGCCTATTAATTTTTAGTCTTATTTCAAGGCTTTCCCGGTTAGGTCCTCAATCATGTTTTGTAGTTCGTCACCGTCATTGCTAAAAAGCGCACTATTGTCTGCAAACCTTAGATAGCCGAGATATTCTCTGTCTATTCTAATTCCCTTTTCTTCCCAGTCTAGAAGTTTGAACACTTCCTCCAAACATGCCGTGAACAACATCGGGGAGACTATCTCCTTGTCTGACACCTCGCTTGACCAGAATTTTCCTGCTCTGTCAGTCTAATCTTTTCGTTAATCGTCTCCAATGTTTGCGCGAGCACAAAGCAGAGAAAATGAGCTGCCATGGCATTAGCAGCTAGCTGTTAGCTTGCGAAGCTCGAAGTCATGAAGTGAAATCCCGGCCAGGGCGGCTGCATCTCGACGGGAGCGAAATACAGAAGATACACAGACAACACACGTGTACTTAGACTTAGGTGAGCATTAAAGAACCCCAGGTGGTCGAAATTACTCTGAAACCCTCCACAACAGGGCATGCCTTATAATCGTGGCTCTTTTTGGCACGTAAAACCCAGCCAATTACTATTATTGTTAAGCAGCGAAAACTCGCATGTTGCTTTCTGGGTGTTTATCAGCATTTAAATATTTATTCACAGTGTACACATGAACACAGAGTGATGAGGTGGCAGAGCAGCAGTCTTCGCAAAGAGAAAGAAGGTGAGTGCTCCAAAAATGACGCCGACGCACAATTGCCATGCCTCTTTAACGCTCTTGTCCACGTGCGTCACTGTCATCACACTGGTCCCTAATTTTAAGCTTGCATTATTCTCTTTTTTTTTTTTGCATGGTAACTGAAAGCAAGGGAGGTGGGTATGAAAACTCAAAGCACTGAGCTTTCTAATGATCCCAACATGGGGGCACACAGTGCCGGAAAAGACCACAGATGGCCGAGTGAGCTTCGGTGTTTTTCATTTCTTACGGTCCACGTTGAAAATAGGACTTCCCTCAGGTAATTCTAGAGTGCTGTCAGCGAAACTTTGATGTCAAATAAATTAGGAAATGCTGGTGCCAAAGGAAATGTATCCAAGAAATATATTCTTTTACCATTTGTCAAAAACTGGTCTCACCGGAAATGTAAGCAGCAACATCGCTGTACAGTTTTCTGTTCATTTCATACAGGGCCTATCGGAGACAAGAGAGCACGAAAGCTCAAGCAATCTGGCACTACAGTAGAACCTCGTTATAACGAACCCGGATATAACGAACTATCGGATATAACGAAGCAATCGCGATTCCTTTGAAATTCCTATAGATGAAATTGATATTTGTTATAATGAACTACAAACTAATGGTTATAACGAAGTAATTACCACTCCCCCGTCAACTTTGTTATAACGAGGTTTTACTGTACAAACTTCTTGCATGGAAGTCGGGCCCAACAGGCATTATATTTATTGTTCATGTGCAACACTGCTTGTTTTTGATCATACAAATTCAGGACTAAACATATTTTGAGTCCCTCAAAAAAATTTGTATTGTTGAGATTTTGGGGGAGGCCCGAGAAAGTGCAGTTGAATCTCAATAATTCAAACTCGAAGGGACCTGAGAATTTGTCCAAATTAAAAGAAGTTCGAAATAAAAGGAAGCTTGTTGAATGGAGGACATCTCCGCAGTGGAGCATGTTCACTGAGCTTGCACAGGAGTGGGCAGTTCCAAAAGAGTTATTCGAGCATATTTACAAATTACAGGACTGCCATCACCAACAGACATGCTTACCAGCTGGAATCTAATGTGAACGTTTCTCTTTTCTGGAAAGACAAGTAAAAACAATGCCTACGCATAAGAATCAAGCAAGAAAAGAGACTAGAGTAACGATACCGAGACGTCTTTCGGGCAGCCTCTCGCCAGAGGGATCAGCCACTGTGTCATCGCCATCACGTTCACAACTGCCATCGCCATCAAGCAGTGGCAACAGAAGATAGTTCATTGCAGGTCCATGTAGGTTACTTTCGCGCTCAACTGCAACTGTGTACCTACTATCTGTTCGCTGCGGTAATGAATTACTTTGGTTCTGGAAGTTGGTTTTAACGGGACTTACTTTGCATGCTAAGGTAGCTGTGTTGCACTTTCTTCTGTATGCCCAAGGCCTGTAGCTGTGATTAAGTAAAGGGAGGTGGGCAGCGGCTTGTTGGCGAGGAATAGCTTGCACAAGCCGAAAACGGGAAAATAGGGACCCTGAAGGCACGGCTGCATATTTCCTGAAGCAACTCGGTGCATACAGGGCTTGTCAGGGTCACGGCTGTCGAATTGGCACGCAATCAAGGCATACCCCAAAGGTGGGTCACAGAAGAAAATGAACTGCCAGAAGAATAAGTATTATGTTTATCAAGGTAAATTGCGCTTGTCTTTTCTTTCTTTCCTTGACATAGGTTATGTGAGATTCTTAAGCCTGTTAGATTCGTATGTATATGACAATTGCTGATGTGCACCTGAACATGTTTGTCTAGCAGCAACTCAATAAAGATTGGCCAAAGCTTGCAAACGAGCTTCAAGCAAGATGGTGGGGGGGGGGGGTCCCTTAAAAGCTTTCTCTTCATGGTGGAGTCAGAGCAATGGCCGTTGCAACTCCCAGCACATGAATGAGCGCACTGGTAAAAGCACTGTCATGGAGCCATTTGCAAACACCAATTACCGAGGGCTTTTGCCTACTGGAATACACATAACATTTATGCAACCACAGCACAAATTCAAATAAACTGGAAGCTTGAATTAAAACTAACCACAATCGACTATAGTTTTCTTTAACGTGCCTCGCTTCACTTGTGAGTTCCTCAATAATTCCCTGACCCTTCCCGGTGGCTCACATATCCCCAACTTTTCCCTATTTTCCCAGTTGCTAGACACTACATGCAGAGAAGGCTAACTCACCTTCAGCAGCTCAAACATCAGGTTGAGGATTTGCTTGACATAGGGGCGCAAATGATCATTGGTCGGAATGCGGTGGATTATCTCCAGAATTAGCTTGCGCAGTTGCTGCAAGAAACAAAAACACCCACAGGTCAATCAGACCCACGAGAGCAAAAAAGCAATACGAAACATATTTTCTGCACTGTCCAATTATTCATTTAGTGCATTCACTAAAGGTCATCTCAACCAATTACACAAATGCTGTTAGTGGCAGCACTGCTTTAGACTTTTCAGCTTTTCCTGGAGATGGCTGAGAAATGCTGACAGGCAAGCACATATGATTTGCAACTGAAATGCATATAAGCCATAGAAGATTGTTCACCTTAAATAAGATGAAGTTTCTAACTTAAAAAAAACATTAACGTTGAATGACTGACAATGCAGGGCACAAGAAACATATCAGGCAGCCTTACGGCAGGCAAAGCTCTCTGACTGCTTGCATACAACATCCTACCTAACTTTGAGTAAATTTTACTCAAAAGAATAGAGCTTCATGCAAAGGACAAAAAAAAGAAATAACCAAAAGGGCAGGATGTTCAGGTGACAAAGATACTATAGGCTTTCACTGTACCACCACTGCTTTGTCACTTTGGGTGTTTTGGCATCACTTCCACGAGTTTCAAGTGGCGGTTAAAAAGATGAAACCTGCAAACATTATGCCAGGGCAACCAGAGCATCTACAACATACTTCTTTTTAGTTGTCTCTGAGCACAAACCATTCGTGGCATACATGTAACTTCATCTAAGAGTAAATCCACAAACCATTCGCGGATTACTCACAGATGAACGCTATAAGCAGAGAACATGGAACAGCGCAAACTGACGATCAACACACTATACCATTTTGTGATTGCACTGACTCCCTGATGATAGTTCACCCTGCTTCAGAAACCAGTTTGTCTCAACAGATACTCCTTCTTGTGTGCCCACAAAATTAGCAAATTTCAAGGGAACTATTTCATGAACAGATTCTAAATTTTATAGGATCGAAGCACTCAGCCTGTTAGTCATAAAATCACTGAACAAGCAAGGATTCATTTGCGGGTGTCACTTGTGGAAGTAGCCTCATCTGTGAAGGAAGGGCAAACTCACCTGCATGTTGTGCTCAGCAATGAACTGTGGCTTGCCCTCCTGGAGAATGCGCAGAAACACGCGCATGGCATGGTCCAGGAATGTTGCATAGTGCACCGACTGTGACAATGGTCTAGGACCACAAAAGAAAAAAAAAAAGAACCAGTTCAGAAACGATGCTTAAACTGGCAGGTGCATGTCGCATGAGAATGAATGTCATGCCTACCACATCCAAAACTGTCAGCTACATGGCGGGCACTTATCACCTGTACCTTACTAAGTTTAAACATCTCCTGACTAATACTACATTAATTTTGATGAATACACCACTCTGATTTTGTAAAGGGCCCCTCACCAGGTCTAGCCATTTTGAGCTGACAATACAGTGCATGCTCATGATCATGCCTACCAAGAACTGCATCATTACGGGCCAAGGAAGGCCATCAAATTTGCAAATGAGTGTCGGTTCCTCTCTTGCAAACACTACACGCCAAGAGGAGAGCCTTATGCTCCGTACTGCCACGTCGTGCTGTACCACCATAAAATGACTATGCATCACTAAAAAACCACGACACATGACAATCGTTGAGAGCGTGCATCGGCAAGCCGAACCACAAATTGTCCATTCAAGAGGCAGTGCTCCGGTGGCTTGCTTCTCAGAGGGCACTATGAGCTATGGGCACAATGGTGCACGCTTCGCCTTATCTTTCTTTTGCATCGCCCCGCTACATAGGCATGTGGCGAGGGTGTCATAACGGCAGTGACCCTCGCCTCCTGAATTCCTGGTATTGTGCCACCTGAAACACTTTCATCTCTGCTAATAATGGACCAATTTGAAACATTCTTGTCGTAGAACGATCCCTATTGCGCACTCAGGAACCTCCAGTGTATAACTGAGATTGCCATGTGGCCTGGTGAGAAGTCCTTTAAACGCATTTTGGAGAAGCTGCTGTGACAGCAAATAAACATACAGATATCACCACCAAAAAATATGTCTCAAACAACAAAATGCCTTAGCATGGATGCTTGGTTGTGTTGGTAATACACTAGGAAGGAACACAACATGAAACAAACAAGGACACAAAAGACTGGCATGCACGAAGTGCAGTGTGTATGTGTGTCAATCTTTGTTGACTGTTTTCATATTATGCTCTTCCATAATGAATATGTCCTGAGGTATGGAGCAAATAGCCAGTGTGTTCATCTCAAGACAGAGACTAGGCTAATGACATGAAGTGGAAGGTTCAAGTGGTGATAAACATTTCCCTCTCCCTGTCTCTCTCTCCAAAGTATCTTGACCCAGACAAATTGGCTCATTTTGCAAAAGTGTCTGAGGCATACAAACATGCTTAAGCACGAGGGTAATGCCAATTCACCTTATTCTAAGCACACCACCAATTTTCGCATATTGAAGAGCACGTTTCCAGCAGTGGCATCTTCTGCTTGCCTACTTATGCCACCAATCAATGAGCATAGATGGTAAGTAGTGCATTAAAAGGCGGCAGAACGCACCATCACTTGCAAGCCACCAAGAAGAAGAACCACCGCTAGCCTTACACAGCCTTGAAAAAATTATCGTAAGTCATTACTGAGGGTGACGACATGTTTTCTTATGGCACAGAAACCGGAACTAGCCAAGGAGTGCCAGGAACTCTAAAGAGCTCCCAGGTCTGCGTAGAGGATGCAGCACAGTGGCAGCATAAGCTAGACATTGCTGTGTGCTCTCCCAATCTTCTCTTTCAGTCTTCTTCTGTTGCTGCTTCATCTCCCTCTCTTCTTCCTCTTCCACTGTCTTCTTTCTCTGCTTCCTCTTCGTATTCATCGTCTCTGCTTCTTCCTCTTCTACTTTTCTGCTGTGTCCTTCCTCCTCTTCTTCTTCGCTGTCGTCTTCTTCCTCTCCTTCTCCTCATCGTCAAGCCACAGCTAACAGCTGACAACATATAATGTCCTGAAACACCACCCCTGCCATACCAGAGCTGCAGATTAGAGTACAAAGTCCCCAACCATGGAACAAGAGTCAAGGGTGGATGCTACTGTTCCTACTGAGCTGGGTTCGAATCCACATTGGCATGGAGCTTTTTCATTGTGAACAATAGCAGCCGCAGACACAATCACTACCAATTTCGGCCACTGTAACGAGCCCACAACAGCTTACGCTGTAAGGTGTCTTCCAAAAACACGCATACAGCTGAAAGCAAACGTGACTCACCTCCAACTCTTCACTCAGTTCTTGAACTGCCTTGAGCTTGCTCTCATCCTCTGCACCAGGAAAGGGGTAATGTGAGTGAGATTCAACATCTTTCACAAAAAAACCATGCACAATGGGCACATTTTTATTTATTTAAATTTATTTATTAGTATACCCTCAAGACCCAGACGGTATTACAGAGGGGGTGGGTACAATATGAACATGGCAAATCATAATAACAACAGTGAAGGAAATACAACAAATAACAATACTTAAAAGGAAAAGAAAAACAAGAAAAAGAAAACGAAAAACAATAGTGTGCAGTTACACCAAAATGTGTTTCGACACTGTGGCCTTGAACAGTTCTTGGTCCTTAGTGGCAGCAATGGAGGGGGGAAGGCGGTTCCAGTCCCTGATTGTCTTCGGAAGAAAAGATTGCAAGAAGTGGTTGGTGCGGCAGAAAGGAATGGCTACTTATTCGGGGTGGTCAACACGGGATGAGATGTAAGCAGGTCCTGAGATTAATTCCTCTATAAGTACTTGATTATGAAAGAAAATTTTATGAAAGAGCGACAGACGGAAAATTGTTCTAGTGACCAGATCTGGGAGTTGAAGAGCAGATTTCATTAAGGTCACACTGGCAGTACGAGCACAGTTGTTATGAATGAAGCGGGCTGAATACGAAGACGTTTTTACAGAAAAGCCATGCGCTGGATTGCCGTCACCTACATTGCACATGCTACCAATACGCTCCATCCAAAAGCATTACGGTGCATTAATAATAAAGCCCATCTGTCTTTCTTCTGAAATGCACATTAAGTTATGCAATAAGCTCCAGAAAGGTTGGACACGCACATACACTACACACACAAGAACAGAGTACTCTTTGTACTGTCCCTGGCATGCTAAAACAATGCTTAAACCTTCAATGCTGGCGACCTACATGCATTCTGGGCTGAATTTTCAAGAGTAAGCAACAAGAGTCCAGGTGCTTTAATAGTGAATTTTTCCTATGTTATGTTAGCGGTAGATCGTCGGGGAAGAGTAGGCGACGGCAATCTAGCGCATGGCTTTTCTGTAGAAACGTCTTCGTATTCACCCAGTACGCAGAAAGGGCGGCGGCTTTGTTCCTACGACGCCAGTGGTCAGTAATTGCTGTGATGTACATAGCTGCACAACGGAGGGGACATGACAGGTAACAGGTTTCTCCATTGTAGAGCATTTTCAGGGACAACGCGGCATCCGAGAAAGGAACAAAAGGAGCACTTAATAAAGACCATTCGCCTTTATGACAAAGCTAACTATGAAGCAATTAATGACGACCTAATCACGTTCCTCCCTTTCTTTGAAGCGGACTTCGAAAGCCGAAGCGTTGAGGCCAACTGGTCCCTCTACAAAACTAAAGTGGACGAGCTTGTAAATAAATATATACCTAAAATCACTTTCCGCGCTAACTCTCAGAAACCATGGTTCACAAGATCGCTCAAAAGATTAGAAAATAAAAAGAAGCGGCTTTATCGTGCAGCTAAACTCATAGACAATGCGCATGCGTGGGGAAAATACTACGCCGCTGAGAATTCTTATTTGAAAGAAATACGAAGTGCTAAATATCTTTTTTTTCATGTTGATCTGCCTGAACTATTACAAAACAATCCTAAGAAATTTTAGGAAGTAATTAATCCTCACAATACTTGTACAATAACTCTTACTAACGAGCTCGATGAAGTTTTGTCGGATGCTGAATGTGCTGATAAATTCAATAGTAGTTTTTCATCTGTTTATACTGTAGAAAGTGAAGCACCTTGTTCTTTTTTACTTCCCCCTTCCCTCATTGAATCAAAAATGCCACCTATTGTATTCTCTGCCTGCGGTATATCTTCTCAGATTGAAAATATTAAGCTTTCCCCATCATCTGGCGTCGACGATATCACGTCAAAGTTCCTTAAAAACACTAAGTGCATTTCTGCTACCTATCTATGTTTATTATATTCACAGTCTCTTGCCACTGCCACCTTACCCGAGGACTGGAAAGTGGGAAAGGTCCTTCCAATCTACAAAGCCGGTAACAAAAACTCGCCATTGAACTACCGACCCATTTCATTAACCAGCGTACCATGCAAGGTCATGGAACACGTCATCTACTCCCACATCATGAATTATCTAGACTCGATCCAGTTCTTTAATCCCTCACAGCACGGTTTTCGTAGAGGTCTATCCTGTGAAACACAACTAGCCATCTTCGTTCACGACTTGCACGCTAACCTCGACCTCAACGTACAGACCGACGCTGTGTTTTTAGATTTTGCCAAGGCATTCGATAAAATAGCACATAGGAGATTAATACTAAAGCTTAGCCATTTAAACATAGATCCCAATATCCTCGAATGGATTAAAGCATTCCTAACAAACCGCTCTCAAACCGTCCTTATTAATAACAAAACCTCTAGTCCGCTCCCGGTATCATCAGGTGTGCCACAAGGATCCGTCCTTGGGCCCCTTTTGTTCTTAATTTATATTAATGATTTGCCTTCAACAGTATCGGCTAACATCAGAATGTTCGCCGACGACTGCGTGATTTATAGAAGTACACATAACCCTCTTGACCAACAAGCTTTACAGAATGACCTTAACCTCGTAATAGACTGGTGCCACCAATGGCTAATGACTCTCAATCCTAGCAAATGCAAATCAGTAACTTTCTCTCGACGTTCTAATCCCCTTTCCTTCCCGTACTCAATTTCTGGTGTTGGCGTCGAGGCTGTTAACTCGTTTAAATATTTGGGGGTGACCTTATGCAATGACCTCTCATGGCGCACTCATATTACTAACATCATTGCATCTGCCAATAAAACACTAGGTTTCCTGAAACGCAACCTTCATCATGCACCCATGCACGTAAAACTAATAGCCTATAAATCGCTCATCAGACCAAAACTAGAGCACGCATCTGCTATCTGGAGCCCTCACCAGTCCTACCTCGCCTCTGCCTTGGAAGCCGTCCAAAACCGTGCTGCTAGATTCATCCATTCCACCTATCATTACCGAGCTAGCGTATCATCATTGAAAGCAGAATCCGGCTTAACTAATCTCTGTCTTCGCCGTCGCATTGCCACTCTGTCTTTATTCCACAAATTCTTTTACAGTGATCTTGGCCATCCACCTTACATCGTTCACCTTACCCGCATACCTCATCGTGGCGGACACGAACTACAAGTGTCACGCCCACATGCTCGCACCGTCACGTTTTCCTCTTCGTTTTTCCCCCGAGCAGCATTAGATTGGAATGGCCTTTCCCACAACATGGCAGCCATTACTATTCCGTCAATCTTCTTGGACAATGTAACCAATTTTCTTTCCGAATGAATTTCACCTGGCTGTACTGTAAACCCACCCCTTATGTAATACCCCCTTGAAGGGTCTTTAAGGAAATAAAGTGATGTGATGATGATGTGATGAGAGTCGCTTGCAAGAACAGCGGGGGCTCACTGTCGAAGTAATCCCTTGACCTTTCTGTGTGGTCGACCTGTCGCCGAGGGGTTGCCCGTTCGGGGAGAGATGACCGCGCCGTGGAAACGCACAAGTGCTTTCGATGACAATAGTCCTGCTGAAGCGGCGGCTTGGGTGCATGCCACCGGGTAAATTGTGGCGATTTGGGCCTGCTGCAGAGTTCTGCTAACCCATTACGGGATTAGTGACTGATGCTATCTTTCACAGAAGCTCGGTCAAGCGAGCGGTTCGAAGTGTGAGAAAAGGCATAACCGTAGGCTCTGATAGAGTAAACACATGTTTTATTGGTGAAGTGCTGCATATAGGTTGGTTGCAGAAGTGATCGGATGTATTTAACGGGAGAACAAAGAAGAGAGGAGGTGGAGAGAGCTTAGCGCTAACTCGGGTCACAAGACGTAGCAAGGTGGTCAGAGGTCGAGCTTGGTGCTTATTCACACTTGAGTGCAAACATTAAGGGCTCGGTTGTGTTGTTGTGATGTCTGCTGACAGTACTGGCCGCCCCGGCCCAGTTTTGTGAATAGTGTACAGTGTAAATAAACCTGCACGTTTTGCTGTGAGGACATCTTGGCCCAGACTCCGTCCTTCAACGCGTTGCCGCTGTCGTCAGAACCATCAAGAGGAGACCATTACCAAAATTAACTCCCTATTCCACCTTTATTTCGGATAATCATCATCATCATCATCAGCCAATTTTATGTCCACTGCAGGACGAAGGCCTCTCCCAATCCTCGCCATCCTTGCCTGTCCTGCGCGAGCTGATTCCATTTGATGCCTGCGAATTTCTTGATTTCGTCCCCCCATCTTACTCTCTGCCGCCCACGGCTGCGCTTACCCTCTCTTGGTATCCATTCCGTCGTTCTAACTGTCCATCGGTTATCTAGCCTTCTCATCACATGGCCTGCCCATGTCCATTTTTTCTTCTTAATATCGTTCATTATGTCGGCGACCCCCGTTTGTTCTCTGACCCACTCGGCTGTCTTCCTATCCCTTAGTGTAACGCCTATCATTTTCCGTTCCATCGCCCGCTGCGCGGTTCTTAACTTCCTCTCTAGCTTCTTTGTAATTCTCCAGGTTTCTGATCCGTAAGTCAGTACTGGCAGGATGCAGTAGTTATACAGTTTCCGTTTGAGTGATAGTGGTAGGTTTCCGTTCATGAGTTGTGAATGTCTGCCATATGCGCGCCATCCCATGTTTATTCTACGGTGGATTTCTTTTATATGGGTGGGTTCTCCAGTAAGTAGCTGTCCTAGGTACAGATATTCTTCTACGACTTCTAATGTATGGGTTTCGACCTTGAATAGACGTTTTTTCGCCGTGCCACTTACGATTATCTTTGTTTTCTGCATGTTCATCCTTAATCCTACCTTAGCGCTTTCTCGGCTTAAGTCTTCAATCATCTTTTGCAATTCGTCGCCATCATTGCTAAAGAGTACTATGTCATCTGCAAATCGCAGGTTACTCAGATATTCGCCGTTAATCCTGAGCCCTGTCTCTTCCCAGTCTAACCTTTTGAAGATTTCTTCCAAACATGCAGTAAATAGCATGGGAGAAATTGTATCTCCCTGTCTGACACCTTTCTGTATTGGGATTTTTCTGCTTTTCTTATGGAGGAGCAGGGTGGCTGTAGAATCTTTATAGATGTTGGCTATTGTGTTTATATAGCTATCACATATTCCTTGAAGACGTAGTGCCTCCAGAACTGCTGGTATCTCTACCGAGTCGAAGGCCTTTTCGTAATCTATGAAAGCCATATAGAGGGGTTTGTTGTATTCAGCGGATTTCTCGATTACTTGATTGACCGCATGCAGGTGGTCCATGGTAGGGTATCCTTTTCTGAACCCTGCTTGCTCTCTCGGTTGATTAAATTCAAGTGTGGCCCTTATTCTGTTTGAGATAACCTTTGTGAATATTTTGTAAAGTGCTGAGAGTAGACTGATCGGCCTGTAGTTCCTCAAGTCTTTAACATCTCCCTTCTTATGTAATAATAGAATATTTGCGTTTTTCCAGCTTTCGGGTACATTTGAAGTTTTGAGGCATTGAGTGTATAGTGTCGCGAGCTTTCCAATAAGGAAGTCTCCGCCATCTTTGATCAAGTCGGTGGTTATGCCGTCATCTTCAGCCGCTTTTCCGCGGGACATGCCCTGTATTGCTTTCCTAACTTCGTCCGCAGTGACGCATGGGATTTCGTAGTCCTGCTCGGCATTTAATACACTCATGGTGGGGAGACTCCTATTTGAGCTGTATAGTTCGGAATAGAAATCCTCGGCCACTTTGGTTATGCCACTAAAGTTAGTAACGATGTTGCCCTGCTTATCTTTCACTGCATGCATTATGTTCTTTCCCGCACAAAGCTTCCTTTTGGTTGTTTTGATGCTGACTCCTTTTCTGACGGCTGCTTCTATTTCTTTCACGTTATGGTTCATTTCATTTCATTTCATTTATTGTACCCTCAGGGCCGAAGCATTACAGAGGGGAGTGGTTACAAACAGTATTATACAAAAAATAATAATAATGAACAAAGAATATACGTTACAAACAGTATTATACAAAAAATAATGAACAACAATAACACAATATACGTCAGCCAAAACTAATTAGTTACTATTAGTTAAAACTGTCCGAAAGATTTGATGGTTAGTAATGTCTGCGGTGAGAGCAGGAAGGTGGTTCCAGTCCTCGCAAGTCCTAGGAAAGAATGAATTATGAAAAGTGGATGTCCTGCAAAAGGGAACAGCAACCTTATGTCGGTGATCAATGCGTGACGATACATACTGAGGAGGTGAGATGAAGTCATTGCGCAATGAACGATGATGAAATATGCGATGAAAGAGACACAAACGGAACATTTTACGGCGGTATGATAATGATGGTAGTTGAA
This sequence comes from Hyalomma asiaticum, assembly GCA_013339685.2. Taxonomy (NCBI): domain Eukaryota; kingdom Metazoa; phylum Arthropoda; class Arachnida; order Ixodida; family Ixodidae; genus Hyalomma; species Hyalomma asiaticum. Next base: position 32,820,611 of record CM023482.1, read on the forward strand.
GGTTCGCCTTCATGTTAGTAACACTTGCGGTTCGTGCATAGTTAGACATAATGAATCGTGTTGAATTGTTCTGAATCATTTCAAGTAAGTAAGTAAGGTTATCATGGAATGGATCCCAAACTGAGGCGGCGTATTCAAGCTTTGAGCGAATTAGTGTTTTATACAATAGAAGTTTGATAGCTGGAGGAGCGCGGCAAAAATTTCTTCTAAGGTAACCGAGTGTTTTGTTAGCGCTATGGATTATGGATTCAATGTGTTCATTCCATGTTAGTTTCGATGATATAGTTACACCGAGATATCTGTAAGATGATACTACTTCCAGAGGAGAGTCGTCAAGAAAATATGAAACTGCCATGTTATCAGATCGAGTTACGCGCATGACCTTACATTTTTTAGTGTTTAATTCCATGCACCAATTTTTGCACCATATGGATACTGCGTCCAAATCCGATTGTAAAATAGTGGAGTCGTGAGTACTGGTTATTTCTCGAAATAATACGCAGTCATCTGCGAACAAGCTAATACGGGACGAGACACAAGAAGGTAAATCATTAATGTATATTAAAAAGAGGAGAGGGCCGAGTACCGATCCTTGGGGCACACCTGAGGAAACAGGACTCGGAGGAGAGTCAGTATTGTTAGCAGAGACGAACTGAGAACGATTTGTTAAAAAACATTCAAGCCATGCAAGGAGTTTAGGATCCAAATTTAGTAACTGTAATTAGTACAAAAGCAGGTTATGGGACACTTTGTCAAAGGCTTTCGAAAAATCTAAAAATATACAGTCAGTTAGAGATGAACGATCAAGGACTGCGTGAAGATGATGAGTAAAACACACAAGTTGCGTTTCACACGAGAATGTCTTTCGGAAACCATGTTGTGAAGATGAAAAAAACGAATTTGATTCAAGAAAGGATACAAGATTCGAAAACAAAATATGCTCTATGACTTTACATGGAATACTAGTAAGAGAAATGGGGCGATAATTTAGAGGTGCGTACGTCCCTGACTCTACTTTTACTGATGAGCTTAGATAGCTCGGCGTATTCTATCTTGTCTCTTGAGTTAGTTATTCTCATCTGTTGGCGTTGCTTGATTAGATTTTTAGTAGACTCCGAGAGTTTACTCACAACATGTCTTGGTGCTTTGCCCCCTACTTCGATTGCTGTTTCGGTGATCAGATTAGTAATGTCTTCGTTCGTCTTCTCTATATCCTCATTATCTTCCTGTCCTAGAGCCTCATACTTGTTCTTAAGTGCAATGCTAAATTCTTCTCTTTTCGCCCTGACGCTATAGAGGTTGGCCTGTTTCCGTGTGATTAACTTTGTCCTTGTTCGCTTTAGATTGAGGGATATCTTCGCCCTTATTAGTCTGTGGTCACTAATTCTAATCTTATTAACCACTTCTGTGTCTTGTACTATACCTAGATCAGTGCACATTATGAAATCTATTTCGTTTTTCGTTTCTCCGTTGGGGCTTTTCCACGTCCATTTCCTGTTCCTACGTTTCTTGAAGAAAGTATTCGTTACACGGAGGTGGTTTCTTTTGGCAAATTCTACTAGCATGTCCCCTCTGCTATTCCTATCTCCTTCTCCGTAATTACCGACGGCACGTTCTCCTTTTAGTTTCTTTCCTATTTTCGCGTTGAAGTCCCCCATAACAATCGTATATTGGGTCTGTACCTTGTTCATTGCCGTTTCTACATCCTCGTAGAACTGTTCTACAGCCTCGTCGCTGTGGTTGGTCGTTGGTGCGTAACTTTGTACTAGCTTTAGTTTGTATCTCCTATTTAATTTTATCACGAGCCCTGCTACCCTTTCGTTGATGCTATAGAATTCTTCGATGTTGCCTGCTATGTCTTTGTGTATAAGGAACCCCACGCCGTATTCGCGCTTCTCTGGTAGTCCTCTGTAGCAAAGAACGTGTCCCTCATTAAGCGATAAGTACCCTTCTCCTGGTTTCCTAACCTCGCTAAGGCCAATGATATCCCAATTAATACCCCTTAATTCTTCTAGTAGTTCAGCTAATCTGGCTTCGCCAGATTAGCTGAACATTTCGGATAATGGCAGCCTGCAAATGAGCATATTAAATGAAGCAGAGCGAAGCCAAAGTGAATCCATGGACAGACTGCTTGTCGTGGTGGGTACCACTGGCATGTTGCTCACGAATAGCTTTACAGACACTGAAGAAAAAGGAAAGATGGCCAGGCTTTTAATAGCTGAGCAGTTTAATGTCGAGGTTGATTCGCAGAAAGTGTGCACAGTTAACAGCGGAGCTGTCACAGAGAAGGGAAAAGCAGACCTGTGCTCGTCCTCGACCTACTTCCCTTGCTCTCAGACCACTGCCACATGACACCGACAGCGACAGTGCTACATCATGGTGATAGTGAAGCTGTCACCCTTGCCCTATCTCCGCATTTACGTAGAGTTCACAGCTGCAGAACTGGGTTTACTTTTTTTTAGCGATCTATGCTGTTCAAGGAGACGAAAAGAAAAGTGTATAATGAGGTGCAAGACAGAAAGCATGAATTCTACGACATGTAGATTAAATTTTTAAGCATCTGGGCAATGGTACTGCCCCTTAAAGGAACACTAAAGAGCAAAACGATTCTTCGTGTATAAGTAAAGTACCCTTTCACAGTACCAACGGCACCATTCTTGCCACAAGACAATGCTTAGCAAGCACAAAAACGAATAAAAGCAAAATACAGGTGGCGACACTGCCTTGATGTTTCCGCACCAACTCACAGTGACATATTAGATTTTGGAGGCTCCCACTGTGGCGCACAAAATTATCTCCCTCTAAAAATGACATTGTGTTGTAGGGGTGTCACAGACTTACCGTAGCAAACTTCATAAAAGATTTTATTGAGCCAACATAGCCAAAATTTCAACTAAGGGCTTTGAAAGTCATGATGTCATGCTAATGTTTGGGTGACAAGGTTTCAACACGATATTGACACGTGCAGTTGTTTTCATTTGTTAAAAGATAACGCCGTTATCACCTTCCCACGAATCGCGCAGTTGCTGCGATTGTTTGCGGGGAGCGCCATTATCACTTTTCTGTTACGCGCAACGCAGGCCGCGTTTATCTTGCATGCCACTTCGGGAACCGTGTCGATCATTCTTCAAACTTGACATACCTGACGCAAACATTTCAGTGACTTCTGGAATTCCAGAGATAATGCGAGAACGCGTTATGACGCTTGTATAAAAGCCGACGCATTACGCCGCTTGTCAGTCGTTCCGTCGACCGACGACTGTTCACGCCACTGTTGCTGTGAATTGTGATTGGCCTTGTTTTTGCTGGGCACAAGTTCACCCAATAAACAGTCCGCCTGACATCGCTTGAGTCCTGCGTGCTTCACCTTGAGTGCTGCGTGCGTCACTACCACATGACAATATTCAAACATGTAACTTTTACGTTCACCTTCTCTTCAAATAGTACTAAACTACCACAGCAAAATCAATGATAATGGAGTTCTCAAATGATAATCTATCAGTATAAGGTATTCAATGTTTCACCTTAGTGTTTAAGTGGCTGGCCGTCCTCACAGGCTTTATTAGACACCTGTACTCAATGCACATTACCAGTGCAAGCTAGCCAAGATACCACCTAAGCAAGGTCTGCATTGCTTTAACATACAGCTCCATTTGTGCACTGGCCAATGAAAAGTGTGATTCCAATGTGTTCAATTGCTTCAGTGACCTTCTAAAATGGTGTAGCCACATTACAGGTAAGGGCAGTTTTGAAAACGAACACAACAAAACTACATACACAAATGGAACAAGCATTAGTGAATGCTCGTACAGAATCTCAAGTCCTCTAAAAGAACTTGTTGTTGGGCTAGTTGGTAGATCATTTCCGAAACTTAGTTAGAGCGCAACCACACAACACATTCACATACACACACACCCACACACCCTCTGGTACGTGGTTGATGCCTGGGTGTGTATGTGAATGTGTCGTGTGGTTGCGCTCTAATTAAGCTTCGGAAATCTCAAGTCCTGTTTTGCGAAATGTGTAATGCCACTACAGAAAACATGCTTTATACACAGGAAACCGCTCAAGTTGCTTTCTTATGAACATGGCTGTTACTGCAATTGTGTAATGAAGTATAATTAACTAAAACGAAAACTTAATCATAAGGGAGCCTGCTGTAATGAAATCACAGGCCCTCAGCAGCCAGGTCATAGAAACCCTCTCCAGCCTGCGTACACTGATTAGAACTTAATTGCGACAAAGCAAACAGCTGCTAATGACTTGATGACTCACTTGCAGCCGGGTCCTCGAGCATGGAGACGAAGGACCGGTACGTATTGATCTGGGTTAGTGGGTCCAGTGTCAGAGCCATCTTGCCCGATGAGGGAAGGCCCTCCTGCAATCAACACGCATTGTTCTGCTTCATCGCAAGCCACAATGACACCATGTGGCCAAAGTACAATTCGTGAGCGAACAGTAGAACACAAAAACCCCAAACACAGTTTAACAGGGCCAACATTTAGTCTACTACATTGTTTATTCTAGCCTGGACGGTTTCAGGAGCAAAATTGACACTAATCACCTGACAAGACATTGACACTCTTCACAGACATAGACAACTTGGTAACAGTACTCTACATTGTGCTACCACCCTTATATCAGCTTACGCAAACCATGCACGACACCTGAAAGTATGTTACACAAAACTGAGGAGGAGAGAAATGCTGAATTTGTGCGCATTGTGTTCAGGCAGCTTGGCAGACCAGCTGTATCAGCAAACAAGTAGCAAACATCAGAGACGTGCAATGAGAAAGATGAAGCAGTTTACACCACAGATGTGAGTAACGAGTTGTAATACATTAGTCGAAAATAAACAGGAAATATGCACCGGTGCATAAAACAACCATACAACCATGAAGCACATTTGTTGTAGAACCCATCAGTTAAAGGCAGCTTGAAAAAGTTTTTACGATCTTGTACAAACATGCACTGAGCCGGTAGCCAAGGTCCTTCTCATCATTAGCAGGCCATTATCAGTGCAAACTTGTAGCTGGGCTAGTTGATTTAGATTCATTGTGCTTGGGGTACAGCACAATGACACGGACACAAAAAGGAAGAGTAATAGCACTGTGTTTTGTCGTTCTTCGTTCTTGTGTCATGGCATCAACCGCTTAGCTTGGGCAATTATACAATTTTAGAGGAATGGGAGTTGCCTCACACTAAGTGAAAAAGGCTTCTTCACTGCCGAGCGATTTTGGAATGGCTTACAGCACATCAAATCACTTTTGGAAGGTAACAAAGTTGTTTGCAGTTTGAGTGTGCTTCCAAACAACTTGTGCAACTGATGATCTAGCTCCGGATATAGAGCACCACTCATTAGATCCGACGTCAGAACCTTGTGCAGGCCCTGTTCTCAAGGCACTTGCAGACAAGTGCATCCCTAAAACGCAAACTTAATCAAAAATATTTGACGCACTCAGCACAAGAGAGTGATACAATATGCTGCCATAATACGAACATCAGCAAGCGAGACTGGTGTACAAGGCCATCAAATGTTTTTCTGTTATTACACCATGCTGTGTGACTCGGTATTTTTAGGAAGTTTATTGTTTTTCTATATTTTAGGTTTGAGATACTTGATGTAGGAAATGGTGGAAAGCTCTGAGTGAAGTACAATGACATGACATGACAAGAACTTTATTGGAGCCCCGAGGAACTTGGACCTGGGGAACCAGGGTCCACCAAGTTCAAGTTGGTGGCTCCGCCTACGATGGGACTGGAAGTCGAAGTACCGTCGCGATGTACCATGACAAAAAAATACGTTCAATGTTGTCTGGTATGTGTCATCCATGCATCACGACGTCACGATCTGGTACAAGGCCAGGATTCCTGTAGCTGGTCACTTTGCACCAACTTGGCTCCTTCTCATCCCTAAAACTTCAGGTTGAGTCCAACAACCACTTTTTGGCTACAATGAATTGTTATTCTCGTGCATTTATCAGCCATTTTTCCTATTATCTGCTCTCAAATAGTAAGCAAGCCTCAGGACCATCTGTTGTTTCTAAGCTTTCTTGCGTGTTGAACCGTTTGTATGTGTCATCGTTCTCACCGCCAATGGGCTGGTGTAAATCTATGCTACAATAGGTCAATGTGCTACAGCCTACGGTAGAGGCAGCTTTTTTGCACAACAGAATGATGAATATGAGTGCTTGTAGGCAAACATGACACTATCACGCAGCTGATGCTAACCGCAGTACATGCTGATTTAATGCGCAAGTTTCTAACGTTAATTCACAGTGTGTTGTCATGCGGCTGTGACAGAAACTGAGATCCACAACAAAATGAACCTACACTGCTCCTCCTCAACTGAATTTCACTACTTGAAGTGGGTCTGGTACACGACTAATCAATTTTTGGTCTGCAGCTTCAAGGAGGACCTGCTCCAGTTGAATTGTTGCTTACTTCCAAAATCATGCTAGCAAAATGTCTACATACTTTTCTTAACCTCTGTGATGCAAATTTATATATTTGCAAAGTTCCCCTAGTTTGAAGACCAAGCATGAGGAAAGAGAATTGATACTCCTTTGTTTTGCTTATTCTGAATAATGTTATTCATTCAGAATAAGCAAAACAGTCCTTTCAGTACGGCTTAGCGGTTCGTTCAGGGTGTTAACTTTGGAAATTATTGAACTCCTTATCAGGCTGTGAAGCAAACAGTGTGTGGGAAGAGAGTTTTAGCCATCTGTCCCCCCCCCCCCTTCCACTTACACGCAACAGCTCTGGGGTCCCCTTATTTAGTTTTTCATGCAACCCTGTTTTAACAATCATCAGTTATAACAATGCGATTTCCATGGCACTTCAATACCGTAATAAGTGGGTTCTACTGTATCACTTCTGCTCCATTTGGCACTAACATTAAATGGTGCCTTTGGCCACCTTAATCCCAAGTTCTGGCTCCTTTTCAGACCTGCCCGAAAGTGACCTTTCTTCATAGAGAAAAGCTCCCAGGAGCTTTGAAAAAGACTTAAAGCCATTTGCATTTGCCCATTTGGATGCTTTGTTCAGTCCAAGCTGAACTTCACATGCTGCAAAGCAGCACGACTTAAATCCTACCAGCACGTCGACACAATGTTCGCGAAATGTCTAGACAGGAGACTGACAATTCTAAAGCAGCTAGGCAGGTAGCCAGCTTTCTGTTATGTTTAAGGGGATAGTAAAAACATCAAGAAATGATGGACGCATATAAATTCTACTCAGATGACGCGACTGATCCTATATGCAGTGTTTACTTCCCATACTTCTAATAGATGGGCGCATTTTTTAAGGGTTGCGAGTGTGCTGCAGCTGCCCTATAGGATGCAGGCTCGCTGCCATGACGTCATGAACACAGACTTGCGGCAGCAACACAGCAAAGGGGGAACATTTCCCCCTTTCTCTAAGGCAGCAGCAGCAACACAGGTGGAAACCTGGCCACACACACCTGGCATGGGGAGATCCTGCAGCTGTGGTGTTGCAAGCAACACTGCCCATGCCACCCTATTCCCCTTCCTGCACGCCTCTTGCCAGAAGTGATCCCTTTCTTTCACCTGTTCCCTGTGTTATCCCACTCCTGTGTGTGTTGCTACTGAGGCACACCAGGGGTGAATACTGAACATATCCCATATCCTCTACTTTGAAACAGCAATCCCGCCTGCGCTTGCTTTTTCGTTTACACTAATACGGGCCTAAGTGTTCTAACTCAACCTTCAGCAGGATAGCAATTTTCACTGATGAACAGACAACATAGGAGGCAAATGAGTTCTGTGGAAACCCGCAAGGTGGACTAACGTTTATGAAAGGGAAAATTAGCATCCACCCATTTTGTAGCACAAGGCTACAAGGACAACATAGGTCTTGACAAATTCTTGTCAGCTGTTTTCTGACCAGGTGACAAGATGACGAAGTGCAAATCTGAGCTTTGCTGCCAGTTGTGAATCACAGCAAGTCACAATGATGATTCTGATGGAGAAAAAAGTGCACTATGCAAGGCTAACTTTTTTGCTTCTTGCAGCCTGTACATACACTCTCATGTCAAGCCAAAAAAAAAAAAAAAATACGGAACCCGCTCTATCACTTTGATGTTCTCAACCCACTGGCGCGAGAAGAACTTGACAGGAAACAGAGTATGTGCTGCGACAGTTGAAAGTCCTCTCTTCGGGCAGGTGCATCGAGAAACAACTTGCTTGTACCTGAGAGCAATTTGTCCAACCTCCATTTGCTTTTTTGTTTTGTTTTTTGTTTTTATGAAGGAGGGTTGAAGCTTTCTTAAGTGAAATTGCAAAGGGCTTACCAAAAATAAGAACTCAAGAAATTCAAGGATTTCCAAGGGATCGTGAAAATTCAAGGACTTCTCGAGGCCTTGAATACGAACTTTTGAAACAAAGTGTTTTCAAAGGTTTCAAGGACCCGCATGGTCAATGAGAATCCATCCATCAGATAACGCTAGTCGACACCAGCACGGCCGAATAAACGATGAGCCGAAAAAGGTTTTACTGCTACCACTGTACTACTACTACTACTACCACAGTAGCGGCGTTGTAGTAGTAGTAGCAGTAATTATTGTATTCTATGATATGCAGCGGTTCAGCACACGCGCTGCTGCCCCGTTCGGTAAATTAGCAATTAGCTCGAAGAAGCAGTTCAAAGACAGTAAAACAACGCCATTGATTTGATTAAACAAGAAACGGATTTCAATCCTTCCAGAGACGATAGCACTGAAGCTGCTTTTCGGAAGGAAGAAAACGTGTTAAACAAAAAGCACGCTGGTCACAACCGCGACGTATCTATCGGCTTGACACTCACAACACGCCTCGTCAAAAGTGGTGCAACATAACTGTGCGCGATCGTCGCGATCAAAGGGGCAAGAAATACGACGAACAACATACCTCGGGTCTTGCTCTGTTGGCTGGTAGCGTGCTACTAGAGGGGATCTCTCATATGACAAGGCATGCGGCACCGGTAGCTTCCTTCTAGAAAGCCTCGGGTTCGGATAAGCCTACACTAAATCTAAGACGATGTTCCGAGGCGACGAAAACGAGAACGTTCGTAAAAACGGCTCAAATACACGAAAACTGACACCGACAACAAACAAACATCATCAGCCGCCGCTACCGCCGCCGCCAGGGTTGCCGTTGGGCAGGTTTTAAAAGGAGCCAGAATCCAAGCTAAAAGTAGCCAAAAGTAGCCATGCCATATAATCTCTGCGCCAAATTTGTAGCCAAATACAACACGTGATATTATGAATAGAGTTTCTTTTATTATTAAACAATAAACAATATTCTAAATCAGCACAACAGTAAAGAGCACAAAATTCCTTCCTTTCTGCTTCGTCTTCAAGCCAAGGCACACTGGAAATAAATAAATAAATAAATAAACTATTTAATGGTTAGTCCGCGTGCACGTTGCTTATCTGGGATAGATCGAGTTCTTTCCAGAGTAATATTGGCACATTTTATCTAACAACTCATTAGGAACGACAAACGTTGACGCAGTTTTTCCTTGAAGTCGTAAACCAAACTTGATTCATAGAATCGCCATGAGCAAGTCCAGCTTCATTTTGTTGCGGATATCAGTTTTGGTCACGTTTACAGAAGAGGATACGCGCTCGGCATCGGCATTAGAAACTGGAAGTGTCAAAATTCTCAGTGCACCCAGCGCCAAGTGCGGAAAAGGGCATTCACCAGAAGTGTCCTTGTAAGATGCCGCTGCGTGCCAAAATGTCAAAGATGATGTGTGATCAAGTGCACCGCAAATTTTCTGAAGCTGCCGTATTTCTGACTCCAGCTCGATCGAGGAACATCCGAAAAAATGCGGCGGCAGCTTCAGTATGCTTTCACGGCTCTTCGTGCTGTCTATGTCATGCAGATTGACATGCAGCCTCCGTAGTGCAGAGGAAGCATTTGGAAGCCGCTGCTGGAGTTGTATCGCCATTTGCCGCAAGAACTGGAAGTAGCGCTCTCTCACGACCCCTTGGTATTCTACAGGGACTAGTGATAGCTCTTCTCTGAAGACGTCACCTAAGTCCGCTACCTCTGGTTGCAGGAATATAGGCTTCATCCTCACCAGGTCTAGCGATAGCAGGCTCGCTGTTGAGTTGTGCCTCAAAACTGATGGGTGCAAAATTCGTCGCAGAACTTCCAAATACAAGTTTTCAAGCTCTTGAAAGACAACCAATGGGTCGGCTGCGTTTGTCTGGAACATTATGTTCACCCGTCTCACGCTATGTAGGACTGGGGCAGGAAACACAAGGTAAGCATGATTCCTTCTGTCCCCATACATCTCTCGCAAAATGCGCACGTTGTAGCTACGCTCTTCTGCTTTTTCGAAAAACTGTTTGAGTACCTGATACTGCCCCAAAATTCTTTCGATACAGTCAGCAATAGCAAGCCATCTCGCCTGCGAAAGAGATAAAGGTTTTGGCGGCGGCTCTGCACTTTCATCGTCCGCTGACAGACTGGCATAAAGTCCCTTATAAGCACCTTGCCGGCAGCTGCTGTGCGCAAAGAAGCTGTACGTTTCTCTCACCAAGTGCTCGACAGCAGAGGGAATCGCTTCCATCGATTTGGACGCCACAATGTCCAGGCTGTGGCAAGCGCATTTTACCAAGACCAATTCCTTGTTGTCCTCACGAAGACGACTGAAGAGGGAATTGTGGTTGCCACTCATGGAATTTGCACCATCGGTACAGAGTCCGAGACAGTTCTTGACTGGCAGGCCGTGCTTGTCCAAAGTCTTCACTACGGTGTCGTGAAGCGTTTGCGCCGTTCCGTCAGACAGCTCTACGAGATCAAGCAGCGTGGTTGCAATCTTGTTTTCTGCTGAATTCAGAAATCGCACCACAATCAACTTTTCAAGGAACATGCAAAGTGCAAACACTCCGGCAGTTCTTTCACCGTAAGTCTGACATTGCTGCTTTCAAATTGCACTAATAGTGCTGTAGCAGGCAGGGTGGTTCACTTTGCACAGAAAGTGTGTTCAAACCGAAACCGAAACAGATAGATGCTTCTTGTGCAGCATATGCGTGACGTACGTCCCGAGTGTTCCCGCCATCAGAAATGAGGATCTGGTGCAAGAAAAATGGCAGTGGTGAGGTTATCCTCCGGCAATGTACTGAGTTATGTCAGCTTTCCTTGCCCCGCCAGCAACGATTTGAGCGCTGAAGTATCGCCGTGTTGCTTTTGACTGCCCGCCAGCTCGGCTGGTAATGACGTAAAAAACACAAGGTGGCCCGCATATGTGTCCGCTAATTTTTTTAAAAATTCATTTTCAGGAAAGCTATAAATGACTTGCAACTGCCTGGCTTGGTATATATTGTTACAGTGACGATGAGAACATATACTGAAAATTTCATTAACGATCAACACTGAGAAATCACCGGACTGGCCCGGGGGACTGGCCCTATATATAGGAAATAGGTCTGTGCAACGTCCTAACAAGTTTTGAGCCTGTGATAATCATACACCGCGAAAGTACCTTGGTGCCGTATATTTACGACGAGCACTTTCTGTTTGGAAAGCGCACGCACGTTTTCACGCTTTCTGGCCGAGCAGGAGCACCCTTTGGGGATACTATGAACTTCTTTTTTCTGCCATAGTTGTATTTTTGCGAATGGGGGCGTGGTAAATGTGGTCGTGCATAGGCACGCGGTGGCTGGTTTCGGTTACATTCCTCGGGCCGTTTCCGCTTTTTTTTTTCGTTTGTCCGTTTCTTTTTCTTTTCTTTCACTCAGTGACATGACTCACAGGCGTAATCTAGTGTTTGTATCACCAGAAAGGAACGGCAGAGGCGGGAACGAGGGTGAGGCACGCGACGATCAGCCGTCGGCTCTGGCGAACGGCGAGTCCGCAGGCGAGACATTGCAGGGACCTCCACCCTTTTTCTTTTTTTTTATTTTACCATACCTAACAGTGAAGATAGCTGGAGTTTCTGCCTCCTGTGAGGCAGGTCGCGGTAGCCGATATCAAGCTGTACGCGCCCGTGCTAACCCATGATCAGCCTCGGAAGTAAGCTCTACTCAGTGTGCTGCTGCTGAAAAGTTCACCCTGTAATGGAAAAAGCTAAGTTGAAGCTGTTGAAGAAACACTATTCGATCATTTAAAAAAGTACGTGTTTGCCGTTTTTCTCACTTCGCCGAACTGATTGATCGTTGCGGGACTTGTCGGGCAGGCTTCTTGCGGTCATAGCCGAGGTTGAGCATCGGTGTGTTCGCCATGAATTACTAGGCTCTGATATTCCCAAGAACTTCTTGGTGTGCGGGGCTTTTCCCGTTTAAGCACGTAATCCATGAATGTCGTGCCCCTTTTCAAGAGGAAAGCGACACAACTTGAAAAGTACCAAGCCGCAAACTCTCCGCGTCTTGTCATGCACGTCGCATAATTCCTTCGACAAAAGTTTGCTTTTCCTGTAGTTAGCCCAACGATGAAAGCTGCCCACTGGCTTTCTGCCAACCTTATATGTTGCCAGGCGCAAATTGTTCAACAGCTCCACACATCCAAGCATGAGCGCGCGCGCTCCGGACCGCCTGGCACACACCATGAGAGGAGGAAGGCGCGGATGCGCGGGTTGCCAGAGCGCCCCTCCTCGCCCCGTGAAAGCGGTCCATAGTGAGGGGTTTGTTTGACTTGGAAATAAATATAATTTTGTCACAGCGCCCAAACTGTGGTAGGGAGCCTTGTTTCCAGCAATGGTTAAAGTAGTCTGCAATATGTGTGATCGATTGATCGTCGAAATTACGCAGCACAGAGTTTGTGATTCTATCCTGTCCCGGTGCTGAATGCGTTCGGCGGGTTTGGAGGGCCATGCGGACCTCTTGCTCGGTGGTGTCGGTGTCCAGAGCCTCATTCAGGGCTTCTGTATAAGGCGGCAGTAGGGAGGCGTTGTGTATGTGGTCCTGAATTGGTCTAACAGGGCTTCTGGTGAGAGTGTGGAGTTGTGTATAAGGCGTGTAACGTGTCGTGATGCGGTGCGTGAGCGTGGGGTCGAGGAGGTGCCGCAGGAGTTGCCATGAATTCTTTGTCGAGAGGCCGCAAGCTCTGCCGTTACACACTTGACCCCAGTTTGAGCGACATATAGCTCCTCGGCGTGTGCAGTGATTTGTCCCTGTACCGCAGCCAGCCGGCGTTTTAGTTTTCTGTTATGCCTTTGGCGTTTCCATCTCTCTTGGATGCTATGGAAGGCCTCCCAAATATAAGCCAGGCGCGTGTCCAGTGTGGGGATGTCGGGCGAAGTGGTAATAGTCTGCGTGTGGGATGCAATGTCTTCCAGGAGGGATGTTATCCAGTGATCAATTTCTGGTATAGGAGTGTCGAGACGCTCTCGGCGTGCAGACCGAAGACAGTCCCGATTAATAAGTTTGTGGGTGAACATTTGACGGCGGTGTTGTGTGTGTGGTATGTGTATGCGTATAATGTAGTGGTCGCTTCCAAGTGTGTGTTGCGTACGTGGCCACGACAGTCCTTTAAGAGAGCGGCTTAGTATGAGGTCGGCACTTGTGTCCATGGTTACACTGTTGCCAATCTGCGTTGGTGAATGAAAGTTGTTGCGGACTGTGAGACGTAGGTATTGGATTGTAGTCCAAAGCCTGCGACCTCGTGCTGTGATATACCAATAACCCCAGTCTGTATACTGAGAGTTAAAGGGCAACTCTGGCGATTTTTCGGTGTCCACTGATATTAATGAAATTTTAAATATGTATTCACCTCCGGCACGGTAATAATATATTCTAAACCAGGCGGTTGCAAGTCATTTAGTTTTCCTGGAAACGAATTTTAAAATTTTTTAGGGGATTCCCATAGGGCCACCCTGTTTTTTTGACGTCATCACCTTCAACACTGCCTACCCGAGCCTGCGGGACTTCAAAAGCAAAACAGCGGTACTTAGCGTTCAAATCGTCGCTGTCAAGTTCAGAAAAGCTGGCATAACTCAATACATCGTGGGATACGACCTCGCCACCGTGATTTTTCTCCATATTTCTGACGGTGGGAAGGTTGTGACGTCATCACATACGCTGCAAGAAGCGTCTACCCGTTTCGGTTTCGGTTTGAACACGCCTTTCGGTCGGTTAGTTAAAATTATTGGTGGGTTTCTGAGCAAATCTGAACCACCCTGGCTTCTACAGGACTATCAGTATACTATTCGAAAACATGGCTATCAGAACATGGTGAAAAAAACCGCCGGAGTTGCCCTTTAAGATCGCCTCCTATAAGTAGATGATTATGACCCGCGATGCTGTGAATTTTCAGGAGTACTGCATCGAAGGTGGCCATGGGCTGGCGTGGGCTATCGTATATGTTGGCTATAAAGATCGCAAGTATTATGTTTCGTGGGGATGATTTCAATAAGGACACACGAAGTGAAGGTATTAGCAGTTGCAGCGGCGCGCTTGCCCCGAAAGCCGCGGCAGTTCCACTGGATTAGTGATAGATCAGAATATGAGTTATCCCGGCCCGCCATATTGGAGTGGGGGAGAAGCGAGGATAGATGGTTCTGGTGGAAGTGGGGCTGGGGTGGGAAGAGGGGGGGACTGGAGATAGGAAAAACCTCACACGGCAAGTTAAAAAGCGTTTCTATAGCCTCTGAAGGAGGGTTTCAAACTGCGTAAACATTTTCGTAGAGTTTGGCGTGAAGAGTGTGTCCATTTGTTGTTCAAACGGGTAGATAAGTGTTCAGCCAATATTGTGAATTCGGCTTCGATACGCGCCTCCAGGGCTACCAGTTTGGCGTTAAATTTGGCTTCCAAGGTTTGTAGATCAGCATGGTAGCCATCAAGTGCGTCGGCAATGCGTTTCTCTTTATGGGGGGTGGGGTGAAGGAAATGTAGGAGAGGAGTTGGGTGGCTTCTGGGTTGACGGAGGGTAGGATCCGGGTAGGGATGCTGGGGAGGGGAGGAGGGGGATACAGAAGGAGGTGTTAAAAGGGTCGCGAGGCGGCTTACCTCTGCACGTAGAGCCCGGAGCTTCTGGTCGCGGAGATCAGGGGTAGGCGGGCGTGGCTTTGGAGTGCTCTGGTCATCTAGGATGTTTTTAGCTTGTCGACCCAGGTCGGTCGGTGTGAGCTCTGGGAGAGTCCTGTGCGTTTGGGGTCTTCACGAGGTTCCGTGCGCTTGGTGCTTGCAAGGCGTGGCGACTTGTTCTCAACTCGTCGCCAGGACTTTGCTTGACGTTCGGAGGTGTGTTTGGTTGTTCTGGGTAGGTGTCGGTACTTGCATTCCCGGGACGCGGATAAGTGCGGGCCTTGGGAGATGACGCACACTGGTTAACACGTCGGTGTTTCATATATCGAATGTGACAGGCCGCATCTGCGGCATTTGTGAGCTCGAGGTTGGACACAGACATCCGTGCGTGAGGAACTCTTGAGCTGCTTCTACGAGCACGGGCTAACGTTGGATAGTTCTGCGTGAGGTGCTCGTTTGGCCCCGCTGTCGTTCCCGCGCTAGTCAGGCGGCCCACGAAGCAGTATGCGAATTCCTCGAGCACTCCGGCCTCGAGCAGTGACGGGGTGCGGTGCCGGGTCACAACTAGCTCGAAAAGGCCGCATCGTAAACAAACTGAAGCGTTTGTGTAAATATCTAAATAGTTCCTCTCTTCTATCTTGTCCTCTCCCTGTTATTATCCTTCAAACGCCCCTCCCCACTTCACTTACTGAAGTCCGCGGTGCAGGTGCCAGCTGATGACCTGGACAGTTACTCCAGTAATTAATATACTTTCATCCCTCCTATGCATATATTGCTACCGACCAGCCGTCTCAGCGCAGCTGCGTGAAGAAAGAGAAAGAAGACGTCCGGGTTGTTGCTGTTGTACCGGCGCTATCTTGCCAGTCCGCCGCGGTGGTGTAGTGGTTACGGTACTCGGCTGCCACCCAAAATACGCGGGTTCGATCCCGGCCGCGGCGGTCGCATTTTCGATGGAGGCGAAAATGCCAGAGGCCCGTGTACTGTGCGTTGTCAGTGCACGTTAAAGAACCCCAGGTGGTCTAAATTTCCGGAGCCCTCCACTACGGCCTTTCTCTCCTCTCTATCTCTTTCACTCCCTTTCCCCCACCCCCACGGACGCTTAGCCGTGCTCCCTACATGGCCTGCAGAAATTAGCGTCCTTTCCTAACCGAACCACAATAACAATCATCATCATCATCTTGCCAGAACATCGTGCCCACTCGATGTTGTGTGTGTATAAGCCAGTGATACAGTTGGTACCTTTCCTTCTGATTCTGAATAATTATGGAGTGTCAAATAAAAGGTGTATGCAAGAGGCATAACTCTATCAAGACATCATTTAAAAGCGTCAAATTTGATGATAATTAGGCTCAAACTATTTAGCAAAATCAGCCGAAGTAGCTATCGTGTTTTTGAAGGGTTGCGTAGACGGACATCTGGAAGGGATCTCGCTATACAACTTGACCCCGACGAAGCAATCGCCTGAGTTCGCGCGAAACTCCACGGAGCTCTCCCATAGTGGAGTACGCTGTGCTCTAAATTGTTTTCTATTCGTTCTAAACACACAAGCGCAATCTGTGACGTGCTTCTGTAAAGGAATTAGGTGCAAAAAATCACAGCATATTCACGGGGTGAATGATGATGAGTGGGGCGAAGCTCCGGAAGGAATCATCGGTAAACCGTGAAACTCTTCCGTGGAATTCGCCCCACAATTAAATGTGAAACACTTGAGTAAATGTCATCAAACTATTATAACATCTCGCATCTTTCATCATCAACTACAAGTACCGCCATCTAGTTTTATAACATCTCGCGCATGCTACGAATCCTCACGGTTCAACTATGCACAATGCACAAGTGAAATCTCCCACCGGCACTTCATTGCAAGTCAAGATGCAGTGCCTATATATATATATATATATATATATATATATATATATATATATATATATATATATATATATATATATATATATATATATATGGGTTGCCGGTGAACGCTTCTGCAACGCGAGCGGTCGGTATTTCTCAATCAAGAAACTCGCTAGGAGACGCTGCCTGCGCCAACGTTGTCTCTCGCGGGCGAGCGCGTGCCGGGAGCCACGCGCTCGCCCTCGGCGCGTGCGTGCCTCCCGGCAGGCACGCGCCGGTGGCTACCTACTACTAGGGACGCAAGACCCACGCCTTAAGGAGCTTCGCCCCTAAAAAATTGCGCCATCTCCACGAAGGGGACCATGGGGTGATGCGGAGCGTCGCTGGGACTTTCAACGGTGCATTTAACGGCGGTGTTTACAGGTTTGCAGTGTTTTCGGTGTTACCTTTGCGGTGAACCTTGCGTGTTATTACGTTGTTAACTTGGTTCGTTACCACGCATCGCGTGACCGTTGTCAGAGTGTGGGTTGATGCTGATGCGTACTTGCGTCAACCCACTCGCTGACGGAACTGTTGCTTCCATCACACAACACCACCAACTTCTTTCGTCGGAGAAGGAGTAGATACTACTGAAACAAAGCGCGCGCGCGCTCTCTACCGGCTTTATTTATTGCAGCAGCTGTTGGAGAGAGGGAAGGGAGAGGAGAGTTGCACATGCGTAGTGTGAGTGCGGACGCGTGACATACCCGCGAGCAAGAGATGCTCCGCATCTAAAAAAAAGAGAATGTATATTTACAATAGAAGTTTAACCCGGAAGTATAGCTGTCTGAAAAAATAAAACGCTCATTTGAGATTGAAAAATTCCACTCGCTGGGATTCGAACCCACCACCAGCCAGGGCGCGACGTGCAGTGCAGGAATTGTATAGTGAATGTGGCACTGCGATTCTGCACGCCGGTAAGCCGTCCGCCGCCGAGTCCAATGGATTTTGCGAATGGGACAAGGCAAGCCTACATGCGAGGTAAACTAGCGCCAGCAGGAAGGCGAGTTTCTTCTTTCCATAATATACTATTTAGTCGTAGACTTCAGGGCTTGTGGTAAGACGCGTAAAATAACACAGGTGCTCGTCTGTGATATGCTTGCGTCTGTTTCGCGCCCACGATGCACTTACAACCTCCCAGCATCGTTTCATTTTAGGGCGGTTATTCCGGTGTCTGCAACGCCACTTGTGCGTTGTCATCGCGAAAGTGTCTTTCCAGTCTGGGGTGCATGATTAGCAATGCTTCGCACAGCCCAAAAAAAAAAAAAAAAAAAGGTTTCGTTCGTACAGTTTGGTAGCTCTGCTTACGTTGTTTACGTTCTGTGCACAGTTTTCCTGGTTCATTCATACAATCCTACAGCCACATAAGTGATGTGAAACACTCGTTTGTCTGGCAAGAAACCGCAACGTGTGAAGCGCATCGACGCACGCTTAGGTTTGGAACATTATTGTTATACATCCTGTGATCATTCTTTCGGGCATAAATCTACGCCTATACAGAGTGGTAGCTCAACCACAGACCTGCTGTCGTCGGCACAAGGCAAGATCTGCAGATGTGCGACCATCGGCATTATAATATGTCAACATAGCGCTATTGTGCTGCAATGAAAGGCTGTTTTACGCAAGTCGTATGCTGCGTGAAATAAAACAACACTAAGCGGATTCAAAATCATGAGAAAACGCAAAAGATATTCGTGCTAGTAGTGCACTATTCGCATGAATGCATTAGTAGCTGTACATAACTGGAAATGTTTATGAAGCAAGGTATGAAGGCCGCTGTCGATTGTGTAGCGACATTCGGTGAAGCTGCTGTGATGTGGTAAAGAAAAATGGGTGGAACATGAGCTTGTCTGGAATGAAAATAGCAGTGTAAAATTGTATGAGGCCTTAATCCCCGCATTTTAGCGGAGGTAGAGAAGTTACTTAGCAGCTGAAAAAAAACAACAAAAAAACTCATGTCGTCAGTATATAACCTCAGCCGTCTGCTACCAAAAATGGAGCTATTTCTCTTTATAGTCAAATATAAGGTACGAACGGAAGGCTACGCGTCGTGAAAGAAAATGGCACATAACAATGTAGCAATATGAATGAAATCTGTATTTATTCATCTTTTATATGTAGGTATTCTGTTAATGCATATTGATGGAAATGTTTTAAACTGCGACATCATAATATTATTTGCGCCATGATGTTATGCACGCACGAATGTATTCTTCGGGTCGTTACACCCCACAAATCAATCAATCAATCAATCAATCAATCAATCAATCAATCAATCAATCAATCAATCAATCAATCAATCACGAATGCATTCGCACGCAGTTTACTAAAGGAGGTACAGTGGGGCGAACGCGGAACACAGGAATAAATACGATTCTCGAGCGAACGGCCTTGACCGTAACACCGGCGCGTGTAGAGGTGGCATCATCCCACAACATTGGACTGGAAGATGGCGGAGCTGGGCGCAACCCTGGCTCCCTGCGGGGAAACGTATACAGTAACTCTAACCGGCGGCTGTACTCCGCCCACTCAGGAGACTGGTGAGGAAGAGGAAAGGGCTGGTTGTTCCCGCCCTCCACAGCCTTCTCTCCCACGTGCCACGGCAGTGCGCCGCCTCTCGCAGGCCATCTACTAACGTTGGGCAACAGCTGTAATAAAACCAGTCTCGCCCCAAACCTCAAAGTGACGGGGCGCTTTCCCTTCAGCTCCCGCTGCGCCGAGATACAGCAAAGGCACGACCCTTCCACCCGCGCTTCAAGTTTTCCCAAGATTGCCGAAAGTGTGAACAAGGTAACTTTTTCCCCTCTTTTTTTCTGCCGCTCGAAATTTCCACAAGTCTAGAATTGCGTGCATCACCGTTTCTTGTATAAAAAAACAAGACAAAACAAATCATCGAGTATGGAGGATCATTGAGTATGGAGGATCATCGAGTATGGAGGCAGAAGTGATATTTTGCACCGAATTGCCTCAGCTCCAACACTGACATGGGTGTGACGTAAATGTTTTGTTTTATCAGCATTGCCACACCACCACTCCCGGAAGATCTATCTTTGCGCAAGATAGTATAACCCGGAGGGAAGATATCGCTACTTGAAATATCAGGAGACAGCCATGTTTCGGTGAATGTTAAAATGTCGGGTCGATGTTCGATAATGAATCCTGCAAGTTCTGTTGTTTCGTTGACAACACTTCTGGCACTTACGTTCACTGTGACTAATGCGAATAACGTGTTTTGTTTAGTTAGTTTCTTTTTTTTTCGACAGAACGTTTGTTTCCTATACAGGTACTTTGGCTCCTTCACGCTCGTCCCAGAAGAAGACTTGACGATTAACCTTCATCTTGTCGTACGGAAGTGCGACGTTTTCGCCCGTGCGTGAGCTCCAACAACTGACATGGTGTGACGTGTTTCCTTTTATAAGAATAGCCACACCACCATCGTTTTCGCCCGTGCGTGAGCTCCAACAACTGACATGGTGTGACGTGTTTCCTTTTATAAGAATAGCCACACCACCATCCCCGGAAGATCTATATTTGCGCATGATAGATCTATTGTTTTGTTTGCAACGCTTCTGGAATTTACGTTCACTATATGACTAATGAGAAGAACGTGTTTTGTTTAGTTAGTTACTTTATTTTTTCGACAGCAGGTTTCAACAACAGAAGGTTAATCTTGCTGGAAAGTGTTTTTCGGATACCACGCATGCGTAGGAAAAGATTTTCACTCGCAGATACATTGTAATTCTAAGCTTAAGGGTTGAAGGCAGACGGACTTAAACAGGTGGTGTAAGCGAACGTGGCTGTGAAATGGCAGAAGAGTTGAATAAAGCACAGTACTCGAGTTCTACGGTGCGTTTCTGTTTGGCTCTGTACTGACGATTAAGCATAATTTGGAAGCATTCCGGACATTTGTAATGTCGCCAAAGGAGGCGCCAAAGGGCCAAGAACAAAGTCGCCTTAGTGCCGGAGCGCCAAGAAAAGCGATAGACCAGAACAGCCATATGAGAAATGTTTATTGAGGGGAACGGGTGCGGAGTACACAAAATGCCAGGCCTATAACGGCGCACGTTTGAGAACAAAGCCCAAACTTGGTAAAACAACACCTCAGTCAGTTTCTTTTTGTCACACAGTAACACGATTGACGGGCGTGGACTAGTGTGTGTCACGAGAAGGGAAACGGGAGAGGCGGGAACGAGGGTGGTAAGGGATGCGAATTGCCGAGGGCGTCGGCTGTGGCGAACAGCTAGGCGGAGTGCGCAGGTGAGCCATTGCAGGAAATGTTGTATGGAAGCGGCTGTGCGCCGCGGCTCATTTTGTTACCACACCCAACAGGGAAGGTGGCTAGAGTTTCTGCCACCTGTGAGGAAGACAGCGGCTTCCAATATCAAGCAGTGCGTGCCAGCCCATGATGAGCCTCGGAAGGGAGCGGTGTGTTTTTTTGTTCTCGTCCGCTCTATGAAATGCCTTTGAAAAACTCACTCTGTAATGGCCAAAGCTAAGTTGCGTATTATCTGTTGAAGAAACATTACGCGACAGTAGAAGGTACTTGTTTCCCTTTTTCTTACTTCGTCGAGCAGATCGATCGTTGTGGGACTTGTCAGGGCTCGCTTCTTGCGGTCATATATGGGCGAGGTTGTGTCGGTGTCGAGTTGGTTGTGCTACTTTCGCCAGAAATTGAGGGATCTGATATTCCCGAGAACTTCCAGGGGGCACACGAGTTTTTCCCGTTTAAGCATGTAATCCATGAATGCCGCTGCTCCTCGTCAAGAGGAAAACGACACAACTTGAAGAGTATGCAGCCGCGAACTCTCCGCGTATACGCGTGACCATATATGGTCATGTAATAATTCCTCCAACAAGAGTTGGCTTTCCGTCTGACATCGCGACAAAAGAGAGAGAGAGAGAAAAAAAACCCTCCAAGTTAGCCTACAACACGCATAAATTGTTCAACAGCTCCACACACCCAAGCATCAGTTCGAGTCCCGTACGTCTCCGGAGCGAATGAGCAGCTTGCCAGGGATCCCGGGGAAAGTGGAGTCAAGATGACTATACGCGAACGTAGGCAAGCCCTTGTCTACGCTCGCGCACTACTGCGACGGCCGAAGGACCAACCTCGAAAAGAAAAACGCCAAGGGGTTGTTTACAATGCCTACGTTTCTCAACGCCGCATATGCGAAAGCAATAACCTCAGGGAATAATGCGCCAGCACAGGAACGATGGGCGGGAATGGAGCCGCAGCGCGGCGCCCTTTCGGATGACTTAGAAAAGCACGACCGCAAGATCAACTTTTACGGCGCAGTTTCATTATTGGCACCGAAGCGAATCGAGTAACTTGGACAAACTGTAGCTGGAGCCATTCCTGCTTCTTAAAAGAACGTCCACAAAGTACAGCGGAACAAGAAGTAAGGCACCGCTTTGGATGAGCGCCTGAAAAAGGCGTCAGTAGTTCAACTTTGTAAGCACATAACTAAGTCCAGTCATGAGACGGAAAGGCGGGCCAGTTGGTTTGGATTCATTATTGTAGATAGTGCACACTGAACGACGACGCTAAACAAGAAAACACAAGACCAGCGCAGTATTATTCTCTTCCGCATGATGATCTCTCACAGTCTCTGTGAGAGAGAAGAGTGGTTCAAAGGAAAGGAAATAGGGGCATTTTAATGCGTCGAAAGAGAATGCTTCCCCTGTTGTTCACTAAGCTAGGAGAGCGGCCACACCGCGTCGCGACGCTTAGTCGTTACTCACCTAGTAACTCTGCACAAAAATAAAAAGACGGCTAAAACTGCCCACGGAGATCAACAGTCGGCGCCCGCCTTCCTCAGCCAAACAGTGCCAAACCCGGCAA
Organism: Hyalomma asiaticum; assembly: GCA_013339685.2. Classification (NCBI taxonomy): domain Eukaryota; kingdom Metazoa; phylum Arthropoda; class Arachnida; order Ixodida; family Ixodidae; genus Hyalomma; species Hyalomma asiaticum. The sequence continues at coordinate 32,843,314 of CM023482.1, forward strand.
TTCGTGCCTGTTTTCACACTTTGTGAGTGTCATCAGCATACAAGTGGCTACTATACCGCATCGTGGTCGCAGTCAATTTGATCAGCACACGGAGATCCTCAGTAAGCTGCGGAATATAGAAAAGAAAAAGAAACCATGGGCGGGAAGCAGGGGTCTCAGAGCCCGCACATCAAAATACTGCAACCGGGAAGGGGTGGGGTGTTGGCCCACTGACACCACAGTTTCGGCGTCACTGTGTGGCGTCGTGTGAGTGAGACGCATTACAACCATTGAAGCCGCCATATTGCTGATCGTGACTGCTGTTCGTGCCTCTGCGTGAACGCACAGTTGTACCTCCGTATGGAACATAACGTAGCTATTTCCCTTACGCGCCGGTCTAGATGAAAGAACACTCAGCTCCTCTCAAGGCCCGCATATTAAACACAATACATACGTGCGCATACGAATTATTGGACGTGTGTTCACCGGGGAAAGAGAAGTCGTACAGCACAGTACCCGTTACCTTCTTACCGGTGCGTAAGTTCCTAATCCACGTCACCCTTCGCAGCTCGTCGCCTGCTTCCTCAGCGGGAACCGTGCCCGCCACGGTGGTCTACTGGCTAAGGTACTCGGCTGCTGATCCGAGGGTCGCGGGATCGAATCCCGGCCGCGGCGGCTGCATTTCGATGGAGGCGAAATGTTGAGGCCCGTGTGCTGTGAGATGTCAGCGCAAGTTAAAGAACCCCAGGTAGTGGAAATTTCCGGAGCCCTCCACTACGGCTTCTCTCATAATGAGAGCTGGTTTTGGGACGTTAAACCCCACGAAACAACATCATAGGGAACCGCAAAAACAATGTGTTGCTGCTTTTCCATCACGGTGACACGCTTGTAGGCGCACATCAAGTCTTTTCATACGACTTTCGGCATTTTTCGGGCTGGTGCAGGGCGGCATGGCGACAAGTAAGGCTGCTTTTTCAGCGCGTGATAATACGATAACGTGTTGCGTTTATAAGGACGACACTGAACCACCCGTTTCCAGGCGTCACAGCTAGGTGGCGCGCCTTTAGTTGGAATCGCGAATATCTGTAAATAACTAAACCCAGTCCTACCCAAGCATGAAATCTGCTGAAACGGAGCTTTGGTCCTTCCGTGTTTCCTTGCAATTTTGTATTATTTTATGTGATTGTTTTTTACCGCCTAGACGGCACAACCACAACTTCTTTCTTTCTTTTCTTGTCTTAGCATACTCACTATGACGTATTAGTGGGCTGAGCGGGCTCAGCACGGCAGCGGATGTTGCTTCGAGGGCAAGGCAACGCTTCACTATGACGACGATGATGATGATACTTCGTAGAAGGCGCATGCGTACATCGGGGGATTGGCCAAGACCTGAGAATCTTATCATTTAGTTGGTTTTTTGAGTATACGTGAACTTGATGAAAAAAAAATGACGGAATTGTAGGGGAAAAGCTACATAGACCATGCACTTATCGGGGTTCTTTCTTTGTTCCTCGGCGTTTCAGTTCATGCGTAATCATTATCATGTAGAAGTGGGCCGCGTGCAAGAATGGGTCGAGCCCCACAGAGGGTCGAGGTCAAGGCAATGCCCCACATGAAGCGTGACACAATACCACACCTTACGGACGCCAATCTCAGCCCTAGAACAGCTCTACCTTTAATTGAATAGAATATCTTATCTTACTTATGATGTGTGGTGAGAGTAGCCACATTGATATGGCTGACAGTATGTGAATTGAGTTTTTGCTAACGTTGCATATACGTCTGCAATAGACGTATATGCAACGGCAACTAGGAACTAGGAAGCTTTCATTTCTTTGAAATCCGTGTGGATTTCCTTGTAGCCTTGTGCTACAAAACGGGTGGATGCTAATTTTCCCTTTCATAAACGTTACTCCACCTTGCGGGTTTCCGCAGAACTAATTTGCCATATAGACCTTGTATGTTGCTTCTTGTGTTCAATCTCTGAGTCATGAATCTGAGTACTTTGATGCGTCTGATTTTATGTGAAATTAGTTGTTCTGAATGTACTACTAACAGTTTGAATGAACTATGCAGCTCGTGACCGCGCTTTCTGTTTCGGTTCAGTGTGAAGCTCCTTTTCTATGTACAAATAGCTATCAAGGGTGTTGTTCTATTTCCGCTCGAAATTTTATAGCAGATGCTGCATAAAATTTGAAATGAATGGCATATATGGAAAATATAATTTTTTTTATTGTGCTTCTTGTACGATATGCACAAATCTACTTTACACTGATGCGTCCAACATTGGAGGACCTCCGCACCATTTTTATACAACTTGCCAGGGACAAGATGTATGCAGAACGCACATGTCACAATGGTATGTGACATTCATAAAACTAACTCACTCTCATAGCCATCTTGAGCCATAGATGACTGGGAAGTGTTTTTCATTACAAACATTTATATGCGGAGTAAGACGGAGTTCTTGAAATTCTAATGCGTACAGGAAACTTCCCTGAAGTGTCATGTATATTACCTAGTGCTACATAACGTATAGCAATATTTCCATTACACTTAAGATTGAATCGGCTAAAAGTCGATGCATGCAAGAGTGCACTTCCAACTGGTGCTTGACCGATAGGTGCCTCGAGTTGCCGACCAATGCAGCACGTAATTAAAGAACGAACAGGAATGCATTCACAATTAGTAATTCCAAATGGTGAAAGTGGAATAGTAACCAACCAATTGCTCAAGCGGTGCTTTCTGTTGCTTGCCGAATGGCCATTTCGTGTGTCCCGTTGGTGATTAGATAGCCACACAAAAAACCAACCGCTTCCATGCAACCATCCTCGCGCCGATGGGCCAGTAAGGCAAGATTTTGTAGTGCGTTCAACGAGTGCCTCCTGCGGTCATTGCAATCCGAAACAACGGCACATTCTGGGAAAGTAATCATGGCCGTTCAGTCATACTTTTCTTTATTCACCAAATCGGTGCCGTGCCGCTTTATGCGCTCTATTTAAATGACACAAATTCTTTTAAGTAGTTTTATTTAGCAACATCGTTTCAAACATCCACATTTTCTTTTTTGGACAAACCGCAACATACAGAGAGACAGGTCCTGTCTGATTGCTTCCCCAATGTGCCCCTTCTGCAATAAAGAGGACACTGTTGGCCACTTATATCTTGCCGCCGCTTCAAAATCCAGCGAAAGAAAGTTCTCTAACCTATTATTCGTCAACTAGGCCTGGAGTTTACTGAAGCGACTAACATTTCGTTTGGAGGGCCCACTTTGGGCTACAGCCACAGGGACGTCTGCTTTGCAAGAACGAAATTTTTAATTGAAACCAAGAGAATTTTACCTTAATTTTTATCATTTGTGCTTCGCCAAACCACAGATATAAAAGTAATCTTTTAAGTGAAAACAGTATTGGCCAATCCCCTGTATTGGGTATGCACCAGCTTACAGAGAACAAGAAGAAGAGAGGCACGTGGCGCCACTAGTGGAAAGCGAAGACGAAGAGCCGTCGCCGCTCCTCCTGTGCCCTTCGTTGAACGTTCCGCAGTCGGTGAGGCTCTGCATCCTTGCTGACAGCGCCAACGGCGTCCGCTAAGCTCGTCTTCCAGTCGGCGTCGAGCCTACAAACTACGCCTTTCGCGCCCTCGACATGTCGTCGGGAAACAACCCGCTTCGGCCGCCGTATCGGAAACGATCCATGCTGAGCACCGGCCTCGGTACACGGCTCAGCGACGACGCGCCACGAGAACGTTCGCAGCAGGCGCCCCGCTCCGCTGCTTCGGTGCCTTCCGTTCAGCCACAACCACAGGCAGCGCGGAACCCGATGCAAGACCTGGTCGCGCTGAGCCCCGTGGGATTCCCGAAGGCTCTGGAAAACGAGCAGGCTCGGCGGCCACGGAGCTCCAACTTTGTGTACGGCTTCTGCGCGGTCCTCGCGGCTGCGACCATACTGCTTCTCACGGGATCGGCCATATTCACGGGTCACGAAGAAAAGCCGCCCACCGAGAGGAAGGAGCACGTCACCACAGTGATCCAAAACGACACCTCGAATGACACCGGTGGAAGTGAACTGGGCTTAAGCGGTGTCCGGCTCTATGCAATTCCCGAGGAGGACTCTGCCAGCTCAGTCGACGACAACGCTACGTACCTTTACTCGCGAGTTACTGGTGCACAATACACCACCATCGCGGGAGGTACCGCCACTGACTATCCTGACGTTGTAGAGAAAAGCCTCCCGTAGACGCACGAGGCATTTTGGACTTTTGGATTGCGGGGAAAATACTCGTAGAAGAATATCTGTATTGCACGCGATGGTGGACGATTTTTTTCTATATTAGGAACTGAATTAAAGAATTCGAATGGAAAGTTCTGTTGATCTTTTCGTTGCTGCAGCGCTCACGGGAGCAGGAGGAAGAGAGCACAAGACAGTCGCTGGCGTGTGTTTTATAAGCGTGCGTAAAGTTGGCGTCAGGTCCACTGCAAGTATTCTTTCAAGCTGGAGCACCCGTGGATTAGAAATAATGTGGACACTGCAGTTGTTCGATATCACATTCCTTCTCCTGTGCGTCAACCCCCTCACTCCCACAGTATTCTGTTCGGATCTTTTGGTATTTGATAGCGACCCTATATTATAGTCTACCCTGTGCCGTCGTAGTATAGTAGTTGTAGTAGTAGGCGTCACGCAGGTGGCCAAGTAGGATTTGATTCCGCGACTGTCTGATCCAGAGGCAAGGGCCATAACTACAACGGGCTAATCGCCCGCGCTTGCGCAACATTGCGCTGTACCGACGATTGTGCGGCAGCTGCAAAAGAAACCTTCCAGTTGCCGCGTAATAATATATATATATATATATATATAAGCTGCGCGCGCAGCCTCTCCAATTTCACCCTCTCCGGAACGGAATTTAATTTTTACTAGCACTGTCTGTTCGGAGGGGGTGGGCTGATAGCAACCCACCCCACGCCCGTTAAGGGCGGTTCGACCAGCTTATCGGAGAGAGGGTCCAAGCCTGATCGAATGCGAGCCCGGGACAAGAGCCGGGAGACGCTGGGGGGCTGACAACAAGAACTGCTTCAGTTTAATAGAGCACGAGACAATGCAACACACGCGCAAGGTACAACTAATCTGGCTGATGCAACACGACAAACAAAGAATACGTCTCAATGCGGGAAAAATACTCGCGACAATACACACTTAGAACACTACGCGGACATATCCATAGAAGGCTAACACGCGATGGTTAATACGATGGGGCGCGATTGGGTGGAGAGAGCCTTAGTGAGAGAAATTAGAGCCGCTGGGCGCACCCATGTGCCATAATGATTCGCTCTTCATCGGGCACTCTAGGTTTACAATGCAGCTCTTATATGCATATATATACCGGGTGTTACAGCGAAATCTTTCAAAAATCCCCCACATAGGCTTTTCGAGAAACAAGCCAACTTTTTTTTTTTGCATAAACCTTCTTGTACATAATTGTTATTAACGTTATTGTACGCTTGTATTTTTTGTTTGTCTTTTGAGAGTATTGTCAAAGGCGAGTTTGTTGGCACAAAGACGACGATGCCTTATCAGTCTTCAGAGCAAAGAAATATGTCATTCTATGTAGCACTGCGGCCCTGAAAAATCTGGCATTTTTTTTTCCTCAGGAAGCTGAGAGTCGCTGCACAAGGAGCATCGAAAGATACGTGCACGAGCACCGCCATCTGGTGGCGTGTACAAAAGCCTGCGGCGGTCAGTTCGAAATGTACAGGGTCTCAAAACTGGCGGCCGCGTGGTTTGCGATGATAAATATGGTTCTTCTTGTATACCGAGTGAATATGCAAAATACAACGTATGCAGAGCGTTGAGGCTTTGTATAACCTTATACGTGAAAATGGCACAAACAGTATATATCCACGACCGCTCGACCAGCGGCCGTGATATAACATATGTTGAATTCCAATGGCGGAGTCGGAGCAGCCGACTGACTCCGCGAGCGAGCACTCGACTTTGGCGTAGAGCAAATCCTCCAAATCTGCGATTGGAACGGAACCCGCGCCGCTGGAGCAAAGCGGAAGCTGCCGAGTTACCCACGATACCTTGCGCGTGGTCTCTTAGAGAACATCCTCTCAAATTCCCGCTCGTAAGCGTAAGATTCAGCGTCACTGTCAGTGTCCGAGGAATCACTCGTGCGGGAACTTGAGCTTTCCGACTCGGAGCTGTCGCTATCGAGTAGCAGAAGCAATGCCGCGCGCTTTGCCGAGGCACCCGAGCAGCCCATCCCGTCCGCCATTACCACAACCCGCGAGTCGCGACCGGCAGCGCCGCCGCGCCCCCAAGCAGGCAAGCGTGTTAAAGGAAATGCGTCACGCAGAGTTCCGGTCCAGGCAGAGTTCCGTGGAGCAGCTTTTCCTGCTCCACGGAGCAACTCCCGCTCTGAATCCCCTCCGGCTCTCTCATTGGAACTCTCGACTCCCCTCCTCACTCTGTCATTGGAACACACTTGCTCCGAAAGGAGCAGAAAAACTTGCTCCGACTCCGCCATTGGAATTCAACAATAGATCTCGAACTGGCCGTCGCACTCGGTGGACACACCTCCGGCGGTGATTGAATTTGCACGCGACTGACGTCGTCCTTGATGCGCTTAATTTCGTGTTGGTGGGGGAAACAGCCCATGTTTTCCCGCGCGGCGAGGCGTTAGACAACGACACTGCCCCTGTTTTCAATATTTACATGACAGCGTCATATCTGTGGCTTAAAACACGCCTTTGGCAATAATCACCAAGAGCCCTTAATTAAAGAAAAGATAATTAGTAGTCCGCAATTACCCTTACGTTGGTAAATAACCATCACTTTCTTATACTTCATAACATCCGCGTCAGCTCAGGGTTTTTGTCTTAAAGGGTTTTCGTTTTATCTCCAACAGCCTGGCACTCTCTAACATAGCTCAAGAGCCCGTTTTATTAGGTTACGTAGACTGAAAGACGGATGGAAAAATTCTGCAAGAACTACAGCGATAGAAACCCGCAGTCCGAAGTCTTTAGGCCAAAAACATTCAATGTACAAAAAAAGATGCCGACCTTCAAATAGTGTTTCGCAGGGTCAGGTGACTGCATTTGACTCGCCGCGTCCTGAAATAACGCGCAGCCAATGGAATTGGCTCGAAGCCCCACGTAGGAAAAGTTTGCGCAATAATGTTGCCTGTTCTTTCCACTGTACTGGTGGCGCCGTTGCCATAGCAACAAACAACGTGGAGTCCAAACTTGCCGTGCTCTAAATTATCAGTTTCTCTGAGGTTAGAGTGTACTAGAACTTTTGAGCGGAACGAACGGAGAGCGGTATAGTGTTAGCCGCTGACGCCTTTCGCTTCGAAAATTGCGGCGGCGCTGTCGTCGCCCGCAAGCGAAGAGCGCCCACTCGGAGCGAGTCAACGTGGTTGTCAAAGTTGTTGCGCAATGCTATTCGCGCTCTAAATTTTTTTCTGACCTGTCCACCACCTGTTATGCATATGAGCGGCGGGTAAGTCACTACTATGCGTCGCTATTATAAGATTGGAGTCGTTGAGCACAGATTGAAAGGAATATTAAATTAATTTCGCCCTTTTAAAAGGTGTCCCCAGATGAAGAGCGGCAACTTCTTTGGCAGAAACTCATGCTCTCTCGCTAAACAAGCCACTGGGCGTGGTGTGCGCAGCATGTGAATTGAATTGCTAACACCGTTTTGTATTAAGGCATCATATATGCGCACATTGTGAGTAGGCCTGTGCGAATATAGGATCGCCAACGTTATCCCTGATGGGGTGCCGACTTGACGTCACAGTCGACTGTAAATTGATAGAGAGGCAAGAAATAAAACGCCGGAAAATGGCGGTCTTTGCAAATAATTCGTATCCGCAATCGCTCAGAAGAAACGCGATTCTTTTCGCACTTCCTCAGAAAAAATCGACCGCGCTGCTATAGAAAAAAAAATGTGGATAATCAGAGGAATCTGTATAACACAAAAGTGAAACCTGTTTTCGCGAAATTGTGGAATGCATAAGCGGCAATCTGGAGAATCGAAGGGCGGGAGATGGCTTGCCTACTGCGAACAAGTGAACACGTTAAATCTAGACATCAGCGGCACCTCGACACGGCACAGGGATTGCCGACAGTTGCACACGAGAGAAAGTTTTCGAGCGACTTACATCGCTCTGGAAACACTGACTTGCACGCGCCGCTGCCCTGCGCAAGCCTGCCATACACGAGGATCGTCCGCGAATGGTGACGCCTTGAAAGAGAAACCGAACGGGTTGTCAGCGGATCGCTTTGTGAAATACAGCCCACTGCAACGAAAGGCCAATCATTTGCTTGTCTACGGCCGTCTTTGCTATTCTGGAGCAGTGCGCGTCGCAACTCAACACATCTGGCCACGCAAGACAAATTTTGTATAGCGGCCGCGTTCGTACTTTGCCCCTGGAACGCGCCGTTACGACGCCGCCACGGCCCTAACTTCCTCGGCGGTCGAGGCGCGAACTCTACCGAAGCGCTGACTGCCGGCGCGCATCAGCAGGACATTCTGCTTCGCTGTATATATCGTTCCTAGATGGCGGGACCGCCGCAGCGAATCTAAGCGAACCAAGAGTGCAGTATGAGGCGATTTTTTCTAGTTGCCAAGTACGTAGACTTCACGAAACCACTTGGCAGAAAGTGCGAGTTACTTGCGTTACGGCATGGCATCCCTTGTCGTGTTGCGCCATTTGATATAGATGCGCCATCAAAACTCGTCGATGAAGATGCCACCGTTGAAATTGAGACTTGAGCTAGTTGGTAATTGTTCATCTTGAGGTAGGTGCAGCGCACGAAACACTGGCAACGAAGAAGACGCTGTCCTGTGCACTAGCCACATCTGACTTCCTGCACTTGGCTTATCCGGGGAAAAATAGATGGTGCGAATCTAGAAGAGCAGAAATCTGGATGACTAAACTACCATGCCCAGTCCCTTCCTGAACTTTTGCATTAACAGGTCTGGTCTGCCTCAGTCACTATTGTGTCTGCATTGTGATGAGGATGAGTCCCTCGGACACTTCTTTGTATCATGTCGCCGTTTTAACATTCAACGGAAAAGGTTTCTACAAGTACCCCTGCGAAATATAAGCCTAAATTTGTCTCTTCTGATGGTACTTTCTTTTGATGCGACTGTGCTAGGATTTAGTCATTGCAACGTTTGCAAGGCCGTATGCGATTTTCTTCGTGAAACAAAAAGAATTAAACGCTGATTAGTGTACCTTTTGTTTCATTTCATCGTAGTCTTTATGGCAGTATATGAGAATCAATTTCTTCAGCCGTCACTTCTCCACTTTATTATTATTATTATTATTATTATTATTACTGTAGCTACAACATTTGCAGGGAATTATTATTTCAACCTCTATTTAATCGCTAAATTCATATGATGGTCCTTTTCTGTCTTGTCTGTTAGTCCTCCTTTTCAAAACAAATCTCTCGGTTCATGGCCGATGATACCCCTCGGTGAGTTGCGCCAAGATTTCAAAGGAACAACCAACCAACGATTTCTTGTTGTTGTTTTCCTCAAATCTCCAACCAACGAACTGTAGCCTCTTTGTCCGTGTTTCATGTAGCGCTGCACCCACCCTAAGATGAAAAAGTCAGGAGGGTGCATGCAGGGTGGCCGAGCGCATAGCGCATTCAGCCCCCGGAGCGAGAGGTCCCAGGTTCGATTCCTTAGTTTTTTCTTGTTTATTTGCATCTACCTTGAATTTTCGCTCATGGACAACGATGATTTTTCGCACACAACCAACGACGGGGACTGCGATATATCTGTGAAACGAGCTCTCTAAGGCAATCGCGTAAAAAAAAAAGAACAAAAAGGAATAAAACGAAGCAGGTGCTCAATGCGTTGGCTTTGATGACCTTCGCCACTTAGCGCCTACCACGTAGGCCGTGGACACCTCACGAGTTTCCAAACCCTCGGTTGCATAATAAACAAACCTTTAACCTTCTAGGAGGACGAAGTTACAATTATCGCAACAATGATATCGTGCTTTCCAGCAGGAGCTTTGAAATTAGATATATATAATTATAATCCGCACTCGGGAAGCTTAGGAATTTCCTGGGCTTCTTGAAGTAATGGGAGGCTTACATACAGAACGAGAACTACGCCTGGGAATCGCCATCACAACATGTACTTTGCCTCTCAGATGACGTACTATTTACTTCGCGCTTGCGCCAAGCAAATTTCAAAAGCACGCTTGAGAATGTCCGTGAGGCTGTAACGCCCGCACAGGCCCTACGGCAATTCTTGGAAACTTATAAAAGACTCAAGTTATTGTAATTTGGCAGCGAGCGTTATTGGATCAAAGGCATCAACACGCAGAATATAGCAGCACTCAGTCAAGTAGACCAGTCGTGCGTACAAAGCATTCACTGCACGGAATTTTGTTGGGGAACACTGTATAATTTAAATAAAATGTGTGCGTGTTGCGTTGCCGGGCACTTGCAAAGCAATGTAACACGTGCAAAGTTCGCTTGCACTGCTGGTACCGATTGTGAGGCCATTATTGCATATTTTAATCGGAAGCGTGCTTACAGAAAATACTTGTTCTCGCTCATATAAATTGCACGTTTCGGCATTGAGGCGCGCAAAACGACGAGAAGATAAAGTATATGCAATCACGACACGCAATGCACTGCAGGGAAGCTAATGGCGCCCACCACTTGCTTTCGTGCAAATAGTGTGCTTTATTATGCGTACTTAGTCGAGCACAGGAACCGGTCTATTTTGCAGTATCGCGGGTGTGAGCATTTGCCGCATGGGAGGAAGAACTAAAGGGCGTTATGCTCACCACTATGCATTGCGTTAAACTTGGTACAGTTCACGTTTCCACTTACAACGAACAACAGCTAGGTTTCACACTGCGCGAGCGTAAGCCAAATTGCCCGCGCTGAGAGGCAAACGCTGCACACGAACGCGGCAGACACGCCAGTCGCTTTCAGTTGCCGTCGACTGCAGCGCCATCTCCTCCATTGCTCACGTGGTGGCCCTCTCCACGGCGGCCGGTCACGCCACTTAGAAATTCTAGTACACTGTACTGACGTACTGGCGTTCAATGAAAAATGACACAAGAGGAAAACAAAACCAATTATTACTGTTTTACGACATGTTAATTATGCCGCAAGCAGGTTGTGACGGGTTCGGCAAGCAAACGTGGGCAGGTGATGGCGGTATAGTGCTGAAAGGTCGTTCTACTCGGATATTTCGCATTGAAAGGGGGAGGTGCAGAAAGTGCAGAATGGCAAGGTTGCCATTCGACATGACGTATATGCATAATTTTTTCTTTCAAGCATCGCATCACACGCACACAAACAAGGTTTTTTTTCATGCATAAATCCTAACAGCGATAGGCAGAATGGTCCATTTACCCACCATTGCAAAGCGGGAGAGCAACATCACAACGTCTTATTGCGAAGCTACGAGTCCATTGACAGCATTTAAAACAGTGACGCGTAAGATGCTTAGCATATATTATTTTCGCTACGAGTACAAGTTCTTTACGTTTTCTTTAGATTATGAATTTATCTGTTAGTTTAATGTGTGTGTAACATGCTTTTCTTTTCGCTTTTTGCTAGTACTGTTCCTTTTTTGCACATTTATCCGGTCATTGATGCTACCGGCTGGACGGTGCTTAGTCAAGCTGCAGAACCCGCAGCTTTTTCGCCGTCCCTCTTGTTTGACTACTGAACCTGTTCTGGTGAAAATAAAACTGATCGATTCACTCATTTTCCCATTACGTTCGTGGCGATGCATAAGCGTAGCATCGAGCGACAGTGTCCAAGTAGTGCCAGTGTAGTGCCAATAGTGCCAATGCCGGAAAATATTCTGACAATGTAGTGTCGATATTCAGTGGACAGATGAAAGCCTGTGCAGCTCGCAGCAATGAGGAGTTACAATGGAAGTACGCACAGTTCCTCCTTGAATAGATTACGCTACTGGGGAGTTTGGTATCCGAGTGACGTGAACAACATCGCAAAAATATCCTCGTGAACACATCCATAGGTTATCGTGAAAGGTAAGAGATGCATGAAACAATAACTCCCAACAAGCTTCGAGATCACATGGTCCACCGGCAGCTGTGATTGTATCTCATGGTTGTTCCAGCACGTGGGCATTATATGTCCTCCATAATGGGCTTATACCGTTGAGCGGTCGTGTTCGTCAGTAAGTAAGGACACTCCCTGGAGAAGATGGGAACGACGCTGGGCAAGTTTTCGCTGGATCTTGTCGACCTCCACGCCTTCCCAGTGGCTGCTCGTTGGTTTACGGAAAAATCTGTAACAAGCGAGGACATAAAAAGATATGGAAATAAGACAAGCACATTGTGTAACACCGCAGAGGTGCACTCGGTGGTCGGCTAATTGTTCTGCTATTCCAAGGCTACGCAGGCGCTTCGTGACACGCCGAACTATCAGCGAGATTGAATGCACCTTATAAACAGGCGACCACTGTTAGAGTGATTGCTGTCGATGGGGTAGTATCCATAGTTAGCCGAGTAATGAAACGGCCGAGTGATAAAACGGCAGAGCACCGAGTAATAAAACCTAGTAATAAAACGGCATAGCCCTGACACGCTCACGAAACTATGATCCTTCAGGTATCACAGGATATATATATAACAACGTCATTGCACGCCACACCTCTTCGAAATTGCCCCTAGCACTCTCCGATTACTTCGTAAATGTTCGGACAATGACTTCGTTGAATGATTGTCCTAGTAATCTAGTAAATGCGAATAATTTATGTCACTTGACAATGTATGCCTGTCTGTCTGTTGTGGGAAACGAGATGGCGCCCATTTGCGCCTCGTCCCACAAGATAGCCTGCGGCGTAGGCCCTATAGGCTCCGTACAGTCGACAGGCGGCGCTGCTTAAACAGGATTGCCGCCGCGGCGTTTGGCGCCGCCTGTGGTGAGCGGCTCGTCACTGAGAAGGTGCGAGACGCGGGGGAGATGGCGAAACCACTCGAAAGTACGCGCGAAACTCCGCACGCATGCCCGTGCTCCGCTGCTTTTTAAGCGTTACGGTGCAAGGCTGCTCTTTGGTGGTGCCGAAGATACATTTTTGCGCGGTTTTGGTCGATTAAAGGAGTCAGAGGGCACTTTCATGCTGCCGCGTTAACCAGCGGAGAGAAGCTGTATCACACGTGCTCGACATGAAGGAAGTGGACGACCTAAACGTTCACGCCAAGTGCCGTTCGCAACAAGGAAAAGCAATTCTATGAAGTCATCCCGCACGTGAATGAAACCCACTGTGACAATAAAATTAAAGCGACTAAACTTTCACCATGAAAACGTTGTGTTTTGATTATAGGTTGACCGAGGTTTAAACGATGCCTCCCTGTTGGCACATTTCACCTCGGCGCTTTGTACGCCAGGGCCTATCATTTCATCCCCCCGGCCACTGTCACGGTTACTTTGGATCGCGATTTTGGTCGATCTGTTTTCAATCATTGGCAATCCGCGCGTCGAGATGGAGCCTTCGCGATCGTATGCTGATAGTCAGCACCGTCATGTCGAGGAAGTAAGATAACTCGAATTCAGATTATTGGCTCGTGTTAGCGGCGACATGCTTGATCGAAATTGAGAAATTTGATCCGGGTCGGGTTACTACCTTGATTGAAAGTGGCGGTGTGACGCCGGCGCTGTGCTCGCATCGGCGCAGTCTGGCATGCCGCCAGACAAAAGCTATTGCAGCTCTGAAGCAGTTTTAGCATCCTATTACAGCTCACTGCTGAACACAGAACAGGACCTATCCGCCAGCCTACGGCACCACTACGAGTCACTTCTCTCAGGAATCATGAACAAATTGCAAATACTATTTAGAACAGGGAATGTCGCGGGAGCCAACGTTTCGACAAGCGGACTTGTCTTCGGTCAGGGCGGCAACTTTCATGCTTGCCGCTCTGACGCCTACAGAGCAATAAAATAAATATCATAGTATGATCAGCGAAGTGTGCACATTGTTTGTGCACACTTCGTGTGTGCACGCATTATCCTTAAAATAGCTTAGATTTCGTAGATTAGATTCGCCTGTGACATGGCTTGATTTGTACTTGGCTGGATTTCCAGAGCTACTATTGGCGGAGCTTCACTGCGCGCCGAAGACCATATCTACCGAAAGGCGTGGTTTTTTTTATTTTGCCTTCGCTTGAGAGAGTTCTGATATTAAAATTGTTGAAATACCTACTTGCAGTGTTTTTTTTTTTATTCGCAAGGTTGCCATTCGACATGACGTATATGCATAATTTTTTCTTTCAACCATCGCATCACACGCACACAAACAAGGTTTTTTTTTCATGCATAAAACCTAACAGCGATAGGCAGAACGGTCCATTTACCCACCATTGCAAAGCGGGAGAGCAACATCACAACGTCTTATTGCGAAGCTACGAGTCCATTGACAGCATTTAAAACAGTGACGCGTAAGATGCTTAGCATATATTATTCTCGCTTCGAGTACATGTTCTTTACGTTTTCTTTCGATTATGAATTTACCTGTTAGTTTAATGTGTGTGTAATATGCTTTTCTTTTCGCTTTTTGCTTGTACTGTTCCTTTTTTGCACATTTATCCGGTCATTGATGCTACACGCTGGACGGTGCTTAGTCAAGCTGTAGAACCCGCAGCTTTTTCGCCGTCCCTCTTGTTTGACTACTGAACCGGTGAAAATAAAACTGATTGATTCACTGATTTTCCCATTACGTTCGTGGCCATGCATAAGCGTAGCATCGAGCGACAGTGTCCAAGTAGTGCCAGTGTAGTGCCAATAGTGCCAATGCAGGACAACATTCTGACTACGTAGTGTCGATATTCGGTGGACAGACGAAAGCCTGTGCAGCTCGCAGCAATGAGGAGTTACAATGGAAGTACACACAGTTCCTCCTTGAATAGATTACGCTACTGGGGAGTTTGGTATCCGAGTGACGTGCACATCGCAAAAATATCCTCGTGAACACATCCATAGGTTATCGTGAAAGATAACAGATGCATGAAACAATAGCTCCCAACAAGCTTCGAGATCACATGGTCCACCGGCAGCTGTGATTGTATCTCATGGTTGTTCCAGCACGTGGGCATTATATGTCCTCCATAATGGCCTTATACCGTTGAGCGGTCGTGTTCGTCAGTAAGTAAGGACACTCCCTCGAGAAGATGGGAACGACGCTGGGCAAGTTTTCGCTGGATCTTGTCGATCTCCACGCCTTCCCAGTGGCTGCTCGTTGGTTTACGGAAGAATCTGTAACAAGCGAGGACATAAAAAGAAATGGAAATAAGACAAGCACTTTGTGTAACACCGCAGAGGTGCACTCGGTGGTCGGCTAATTGTTCTGCTATTCCGAGGCTACGCAGCCGCTTCGTGACACGCCGAACTATCAGCGAGATTGAATGCACCTTATAAACAGGCGACCACTGTTAGAGTGATTGCTGTCGATGCGGTAGTATCCATAGTTAGCCGAGTAATGAAACGGCCGAGTGATAAAACGGCGGAGCACCGAGTAATAAAACCTAGTAATAAAACGGCATAGCCCTGACACGCTCACGAAACTATGATCCTTCAGGTATCACAGGATATATATAACAACGTCATTGCACGCCACACCTCTTCGAAATTGCCCCTAGCACTCTCCGATTACTTCGTAAATGTTCGGACAATGACTTCGTTGAATGATTGTCCTAGTAATCTAGTAAATGCGAATAATTTATGTCACTTGACAATGTCTGCCTGTCTGTCTGTTGTGGGAAACGAGATGGCGCCCATTTGCGCCTCGTCCCACAAGATAGCCTGCGGCGTAGGCCCTATAGGCTCCGTACAGTCGACAGGCGGCTCTGCTTAAACAGGATTGGCGCCGCGGCGTTTGGCGCCGCCTGTGGTGAGCGGCTCGTCACTGAGAAGGTGCGAGACGCGGGGGAGATGGCGAAACCGCTCGAAAGTACGCGCGAAACTCCGCACGCATGCCCGTGCTCCGCTGCTTTTTAAGCGTTACGGTGCAAGGCTGCTCTTTGGTGGTGCCGAAGATACATTTTTGCGCGGTTTTGGTCGATTAAAGGAGTCAGAGGGCACTTTCATGCTGCGGCGTTAACCAGCGGAGAGAAGCTGTATCACACGTGCTCGACATGAAGGAAGTGCACGACCTAAACGTTCACGCCAAGTGCCGTTCGCAACAAGAAAAGCAATTCTATGAAGTCATCCTGCACGTGAATGAAACCCACTGTGACAATAAAATTAAAGCGACTAAACTTTCACCATGAAAACGTTGTGTTTTGATTATAGGTTGACCGAGGTTTAAACGATGCCTCCCTGTTGGCACAGTTCACCTCGGCGCTTTGTACGCCAGGGCCTATCATTTCATCCCCCCGGCCACTGTCACGGTTACTTTGGATCGCGATTTTGGTCGATCTGTTTTCAATCATTGGCAATCCGCGCGTCGAGATGGAGCTTCGCGATCGTATGCTATTGTCAGCACCGTCATGTCGAGCGAAGTAAGATAACTCGAATTCAGATTATTGGCTCGTGTAGCGGCGACCATGCTTGATCGAAATTGAGAAATTTGATCCGGGTCGGGTACTACCTTGATTGAAAGTGGCTGTGTGACGCCGGCGCGGTGCTCTGCATCGGCGCAGTCTGGCATGCCGCCAGACAAAAGCTGTTGCAGTTCTGAAGCAGTTTTAAGCATCCTATTACAGCTCACTGCTGAACACAGAACCGGGACCTATCCGCCAGCCTACGGCACCAACTACGAGTCACTTCTCTCAGGAATCGATGAACAAATTGCAAAATACTATTTAGAACAGGGAATGTCGCGGGAGCCAACGTTTCGACAAGCGGACATGTCTTCGTCAGGGCGGCAACTTTCATGCTTGCCGCCCTGACGAAGACGAAGACAACTTTCATGCTTGCGCCCCCGGGAGGCACGCGCCGGGAGAGAGAGAGAGAGGCACGCGCCGGGAAGCACGCGCCGAGTGCGAGCGCGTGCCTCCCGGCACGCGGGTTACGCCTGACGACTGACGCGTGACAAGGTTAGACTAAGAGGAGCTTCGCCCCTAAAAGTTGCGTTTCGTAAGAACGACCATGTAGATGCCCGTGCTGCTAAATGATAAAGAAGAACTCATGTTTTATAAAAGAGACTACATGACAATCCATAAAATGATACGCTGAACTCCGCAGCACATGCTAATTCAAGGAATTTGTCTGTAACTTGGTGGGCTAGACGGCTCTCTAGATTTAAATATGGGAATTATGCAAGCTTCCTTCCAAGTATTTTGGACGCATCGCGTGTCGATAGACTGCTGAAGTGTGGCTAAACTGTTACACATTGCTAGGTTTTGACATTTGACGTATATCTTAGCGCAGATGCCATCAGGACCAGTAGCCGGGTTCGCCTGAAGACGATCGATATAAAACTATATTCCTTCTAGAGTGATGTTGATGTCGAGCATGCTGATTGTATAAGAGGGACATGAAGCCTACTTGGTGCACAGGTCTCATCCGTGAGAACAGACAGAAAGACTCGTCGAATTCAGCAGCGACGCGTGGCGGAGAAAGAATGCTGCCATTCTTGTGCAACGACACCGTCGGGTTTCATGCATAATTAAGGTTCAGGACTTCAAGAGCTTTTTTGTGCCATTTAGAATCATGACTGACACGTGTGTCAAGAATTTATCCTTGGCTGTTGTTATTTGGGTTCTGCATAAGTGCGCGTGCAGGCAATAAAGCCATAAATCCTCCTCAGATGCTGTTAGTTTAGCTTTGAAAGAAACGTTTCTTTTTCGTAATAGTGCAATTAACATTAGTCGTAAAGCAAGCGCTCTGTGTGCAAGCGGTTATTTTCATTCTAAGGATATGCCTTTTGTTAACTTTGGTCAGCTTCCACGAAGAATCCCGCCACGGTGGTCTAGTGGCTACGGTACTCGGCTGCTGATCCGAGGGTCGCGGGATCGAATCCCGGCCGCGGCGGCTGCATTTCGATGGAGGCGAAATGTTGAGGCCCGTGTGCTGTGCGATGTCAGTGCACGTTAAAGAACCCCAGGTGGTCAAAATTTCCGGAGACCTCCACTACGGCGTCTCTCATAATCAGAACTGGTTTTGGGACGTTAAACCCCACAAATCAATCAACAAATCATTGCCACGAAGAAGTGCCCAGTCTATGTTTGCGTCGTAGTGATCAAATAATTGTAAAAAAGGTGGGAACGTCAATGACAAGCCCGTGCACATTCACCCGGTTATAATCAAATATTCGTGCACTCCCCGGGTTACTACAAAGCATTCCTCTTATTTCCATGTTTCTTTTTTGTTCTTGTTAGAACCCATATACTCTGAAAAAAAAAAACAAAAAAAAAGAAACATGGAACAATGCAAGATAATGACGTCGCCGACGCCATCCAATACATTTACCCGAACATTATTTGGTTCTGTAATTCATGCGAGGTTGCAAATCGAATAGAGGCCCCTTGATTGATCAATTTCTGGGGTTTTATGTCCCAAAACCACGATATGACTAAGAGAGACGACGTAGTTTAGGGCTGCCGCAATTTCGACCATCTGGGGTTATTCAACGTGCATGAACACACGTAGCACTGTACACAGGCCTCAACATTTCGCCTCCCTCAAAACGGAGCCGCCACGGCTGGAATTTGATCCCGCGACCTTCGGACCAGTAGCCGAGTGCCAGAGACCACTTAGGCAAATCAAACGACGAGAGACCGTCAAGAAAACAATGACATTCACGTTTTATTGTGCCATGCGGTGGTCTGTATGATTGCCAACCAGTATTAAGATAGCTGAAATCAATATTAGGACAGTAGATCGCTCCGAAAATTTGTGCCACCTGAGTTATACGTGGCCTGGTGCCGCAAAGTATCCGGGACAGTGACGTTTTCGCCTCCATCGAAAATGCGATCGCCGTGGAAGAGATCGAACTCGCGTCGTTTTAATTAGCAGTTAAGTACTACAATCACGATACTACCAGGGCGGTTTTTAAAGGAAAATTGAAAGCTGTAGCCGTGTAAGGTGAATCTGTATTTGCGTTTTCTAAACCGTTGCCTCGCTCTGCGAAACGACCTCGCCGGGAAAGACGGTTCAACAGCTTTTGTCACATCAGATTAACCGGAACTGACGTCTTTCGTGTATCACCCAAATGACAGTACACATCCAGGAGACGAATGGGCCATCACGGTTTTTGCCGTCATGACATTTGACGAAAAAAGAAAAGAAGAAAGGCGGCAAAAGGCTACTTTGAAAGTAGTTCAGGAGTTCTCCAAACCACAGATTCAGCGGTGCCACCGCTCATTAGCACTCCAGTGAGCTTCACAATTCACTAGTCATATGGGTATCGCATGAGGAAGTGAACCACTCACTTTGCCTTAACGTCCCTGGTGATGTCCTCTTCTTCCTTTGTAACCGTGCCCAAGCAGGAAATATTCTTCCGAAGCACTTCTGTGCTGTATGCGAATGGATGGGCGATAAATGAACTTCAGAAGGAATGACAAGTTAGGCGACTTGGTAGTTCATACTAATGCAATGGTGCGTGAACCAAACACAAATACAAGGAAGTACACGAAACACTGCGCCGTCTTTCAAGTACTTCCTTGATTGATTTGTGGGGTTTTACGTCCCAAAACCAGATGTGATTACGAGAGACTCCGTAGTAGAGGGCTCCGGAAATTTTCACCACCTGGGGTTCTTTGAAGTGCAATGACATCGCACGGTACACGGGTCTCAACATTTTGCCTCCACCGAAATGGAGCCATCGCGGCCGGGGTTCGATCCCGCGACCCTCCGATCAGCAGCCGAGTACCACAGCCACTAGAGCACCGTGGCGGGGTGCTCTAGTGGCTGTACTTCGTTGTTTTTGTGTTTGCTTCACGCGCCGTTGAATTAGGTTGGGCGATGTGTGACAGAGTGGCACACGCACTCGAATGAAAAAAGACCGTGTGTTCTGTTACGTGGGTGTGACGTAAGCAATCGTTTTGCTTCATTTCGGACGGTAAGCCCCTGAACATCCGAGCGTGGTGATTCAATTTACGCTTGGACATCAATGTGTCTTTTCGTACTTCGGACACATTGGCTCTAAAAGAATTTGTGAATTGATGTATATTAGGTACTAGGCCTCCTGAAAGTGTATATTATGCACTCCAATATTACTAATTAAGTTTATCCTAGCAGGCACCATCCAAATTCGTGACGTTATGGTGAGTTGCTTCGCAAGCTTAAAGGCAGCGTCAGCAGCTGAATTTTTTCATATTTTCTGTCTTAGCGAGTGTGTTCTCAGCGGAATAGGTTGTTGTCTATATTCTTAAGGGATAGCTTACAAATAGGAGCCTACATCAAACAGTTTGAGGCAAGTGTAACAGTAGTGCCAACTGACATGAACAGATTTCGGAGGCAGGCATCTCGGACGAGTTGGCAGACGTCTGATTTACACTGCAGCAATTGTTTAATTGCTGCAGTGGAAATTTAACAACTTTTAGCACCTGTAAAAGTATGAATGGTGATGTAGGTGTCGTGCTAACCAAGACATCTAGGTGAACTTGCGCTCTTCAGCTTAGAATAATTGGAATAATTTTTATATATACGTGTGTCTCAGTGTTTGTCACAGCTATAGGTTGGGACCGTAGTTCAGCGGATATGAGGTTTGTCTTAAGGCTAGAGTTGATATTACTTACAGTGTAATAAAGAAAAAAAGCACGTCTCCAAGTAACTTAAAAAGTTTAAAACTTTCTAGAAGGACAAAAAAAATTGGTTTACTATGCAGGAATTCCTGCTAGAAAGAATTTCGGCATCGAGGCAGTAGCACTATTAGATAGAAGCAGAACACACAAGAGCAAACCAAACAATAATCTAATACAGAATAAAATAAATGACAGAAAAGCACGAAGAGGTTTTCTATTTTTTTGTGTGTGTGTGTTGGCCTAAGCAGCAATATTATGGAGATCACTCAGACCTCCGGCACATTACTTTGCAAACTATACATCAACACTGAAGAACGCAGGAAGCTTGATTTACCTGCTAATTCCTACTATAGTCGTGTGAACGCCAGGGAACTTGGTCAAACTGTACTGCAGGCCAAGCCTCTCTATGCTGTAACCGGCCTCCTGCAAACAGTAATGGCACACGATTCAAAATATTAGGAAGCAGGTGGGGAAAGTAAACGGCTAGAAGGCGATGCCTAGCAATCACCTGCTTGGCCCTTTTGATGGTGTGAAGTTCAACCTCCAGACTCAGGTCTCGGAGTATTGCTTTCCGCGCTTCGGAGTAATGAACAGTCAGAACGACATGGGGAGGTAGGAAATCTTCCCTGCACTCCCATATGACTTAGGAAGGCTATCGTCCACACATACTTTGAAATATTTGGGGAGTAACTGGGTAGTTTCCTGCAAAAGGACACTTTCTAGGTGGCGTATGCAAAATCATCAAGGTGGCTGCATACTCCCAGGTTTTAAAGGGAGCAATGGGTGTGATGAATGATGCCATTTGTTCCCCTCGGGCCTTGAAAGCACGAACGGCATTCCTTGAAAGCGATGAAAGTGTTTTATAGGTGCAAGTGTGGTGTAGTAGGGGATATCGAAAGCAGGCACGCATGTTTGTGTACCCGCGTGTGTTTCCCAAGGCACACGCGAAGGCCGCACCCAGCAGTGAATATATATTCAGAAGGGGCCTAGTAAAGGTAACAACGAGGGCAACATTGAATTATTTCAACTTAATAATTACCTGCGCACGTCATCCGAGTAGATCAATGACGCATAATTGTCTCAACATATAGTGACATACAGCATCATGCATGGACGTGTACCCTTTGCGGAGCGGCGTATTATCGCCATGACCCTCGGAGTGTCAGCACCGCCCCTCCACCGCTTTCGTTACTCACGCCTAGTATGCACGCTCACACATACCTGACGCTGGCACGGTCGCAGTAACTTTAGAGCACCATTACTGCAAGCCTGCTGCATGGTTTTCAACTTCACAAAAATTAGCAGCAGCGCACGGTGTGCGTGGTGCGTCCCTATTGAGTCGTACGTTCCGTACGTACTTGGTACGGAAACATGCAGCTATTGGAATGGTAATACGGAACATCTCAGGGAAGGCGCGGCTGAAAAGTTGTTTTCGTAAACCATTAGTATATGTGTGGACTTAGGCGGAGGTTTAAAATTCTCTAGCTGTAGGTAGATAAGAGAATGTACAGTAAAGGTGAAACCTTTCGATTTCTTCTCCAAGCATCCGTACGACGGTGCGACATTGCAGTTGAGAAATAACTTCTCTTACACTAGCATTTTTTTTGTCATAATAAACGTTCTGTAAGCATGCCATGTTGTTTACGTTAGTCCGGTAAAATGCGACGCAGTTCACGTTAAAGGACCAAAAATTAGCTCTACTTATCAGACATTGTTGGTGAAAATGATATCCCTTCGAGGAGAGGCTAGAATTTCAAGATGGCTTTGTCATGAATGTAATAACTGTGACCCTTGTGGGTTACTTCGCCCCATAGTAGAGATATTATTAATATATCGTAGCTTAATTAACCAGCGTTAGTCATAATATTATTATCTTCAGTATCTCTCTTTTGTGAATGTCGCGCTGAGAGATCTGAGGTGTCCCGACCTACCCGACAGAATGCCGCGGCCTCAGCGCATGCCTTCTTCAGGTCTTCTGCTGCAGGGTGCCATACGGGCGGTGGAGATGAGGTCAGCAGGCCCATGCCAAGTGGTGCCGCGTTCGCCACGCCCAGGTTCATCCTCTGCGGGCACACAGCGTCCGCTGCCAACGTTGAAGGATGCAAATCGGAGAGACTCGACGCCAGCCGCTCATCAGAGCCGCTGATTGCTTTCGCGATTGAAAAATATCTCAATATTTGTCTGGTTGCAAACGGTTATGATGTCTACAGGCTACTATAGAGTTCCTTGAGCTTAAGCAGTGGCAGCAATCTAAGGAGTCCTTCTTGTGCCAAGTCTTGAGTTAGCATAATTGAGAACAACTGTAAGCGCGTATTATTCCTGCCTAGCTGTTCAAGTGTGCTAGCCGAGTTTCTGTGAGCATCGCTTTCTCGTGTGATGAGCATCTACCGCGAAAAAGGGAACCGACAGACAGTCTTTTAAAGCGTTCGGCCTGAGCGAAATGCTTTGCATCTCAGTGTGCCATTTCTGCATCTTCCGATGACTCTGATATCATCATGAAAGCCAGTGTTTCAATGCAGCACTTCTATATTCGCGTCTAAAAGCTTTAATTTTATTGCTCTCCTACCTGATACAACAAGCCACTTGCTTCTCGAAACTGCTCGCCTGTTGATACTCCAATGAGCTTTAACTGGTGACTTTGGAAAGCAGGCGCGTTCTTACGGTTTTCTTGTGTGAATATCGTGACATTCCATTGCACAACGTATACGAAATGGTCATTTGTAATATCTGGGAAATTTGTAAGAAAATTTTTATTCGTGAACAAATTGCATGTGTTGGAATGCGAAACACTCAATTTATTCTGAGGCTTCACTTGTAAGGAGAATTCAAATTTCCTTGAAGTCTTACGTTGGCTTAATTATGGTAGCTAAGTAAAAAAAAGTAATTATTTCTTCTTTTGAGCAACACAGTTTTGAAAGCTTCAGAGCAAGATATTAACACGTCGTAATAATCGTCGTTATCAGTGTTGTATATTATTAAGCAGGCTCTGATTCCCTACCCGGGGGAGACGCTCTCGAATACACAACTTGTTTAATCACGCAGACGTACATGTCTGCTTTAAGGATACGCTAGCCCCAAGGAATCATCATGCCGAACAATTAGGCTGACAGATAATGTGATTTAGTTTCGTCAGCGGAAGCGGACCCACCTGAAAGAAAGGCAAGTAGGTGGCCAGCGAGTCATCGAACAGCGTGCCGCGGCAATAGCTCAGGACAGTGTCCACTTGAACAGGACTTCGCTCGATCACCTCCCTAAGCGAATAAAAAAAGAACAATAGATAGGCTATTAGTACAATAACGTTGCATAAGTTACGTAGCAAAAGATGGGAGAGTTATTGCTGAATTAACAAAGATTTGGGAGAACACTCTTTACTCTGAGGTGCGAAGACTCCGCAAAAGCGATGCTGACAGTCCTACCTAGCTTTACCTCGCTTGGGCTGTTTTCACGACGTTTTTGGTGGCATCACTAGCAACCGTAAAGCACGCTCAGACATCCAAGTCTGTACAATAATTTTTTCTTTGCCAGTCATCCCCCTCGTAGACGTCCGCTGGTGCGACTCGCAGGCCTGAATCATTGTGGCGACGCCTCTGCTTACACAAACGGTTTTGCTCATTTTCACGGGTTCGGAACTCCGGATCTGAGCATCGTCGACGTTTCGCCGCTGCTTGACGGGCCCGATACACGGGATCGGTATGAAGTCGTTCACGCGCTCTGAAGTTGCGGAGCGGTGGCTTTCGTACCGCTTTTCCTCTTCTTCTTTGGGAGAGACGCACTTGTTTGGTCGCCCCATCTTCATGACGATGTGCTCGGATCGGAGCGGTGACGTCATTTGCGATCCGCAGCCGTGGCAAGACTTCGCGTGGTAGGCGCTGCGGATAGGAGAAGCTAGGCCTAGGCCGAGCTGTGGCGCTGCTATGTTGCTCTAGCGTGATTGCCTTTGCGTAGTAGTGGGCCTTTAATACTATTAGAGAGGGAAGCGTTGCGTTTGTGCCTTGGCCTCCTAAAGTTCGTAGCAAATAATATTTTGTATATGGAAGCACGTTTGCCATGCTTGCGAATTAGGTTCGAACTTCTTACGGTTCAGACATTTTTAAAGATACACAATTATCACAGATGATCAATGTATGTTTTCACTAATGCATCCAACTCATTTTTTGGAATACAGTGGTCGAGGCTCCATACTCCTCAGATTGTACTCGTACAGAGCTAGAGCCTCTAAAGGTAGAAATCAGACATACTGCAGCAGTTATAAATGGCCGATTACGCCCACATATTGAGTTTGATGACACTTGCCCTCTAAATGCCAAACAACTGTCTTTTCGATATTTGAACAGCCAATTAGAGGAGAACCTTGCTCACCTTGACACCAATAATATTATAGCAACAGACGCATCGGTATTAAAGGAAAAGGCTGGAATGGGAATTTTCTCTCCTCCTCTTGCCTGGTCCTTCTCATTCAGGCTTCCAGATTACACTCCCATTTCTATGGCTGAGTTATTAGCGCTTCGTAAACTTCCCTCACATGATTCGGCAGCAGTCATAATTACAGACTCACGTTCAGTATGCTCAGCTCTTCACGCGGCAACAAATTCAGATCTCCTCAACATGTTTCATTCTCTAATACCTGCCAACTTGCAAACTATTCGTCTGCTATGGGTACCAGGCCACTGCGGGTTATATCTAAATGAAATGGCAGACTCGTTAGCCGCATCATCTTTAAATGGTCCTATAACACCCGTCTTACCTGACACAGATTACGTGACAGCACTTCGGTATAGAAACGCTTGTTTACAAAGTGAATTTTACTCCTATCTAGACAGACTAAAAGACTTCGAATATTTGAGATTTTGCTGGAATAAACAGTGGTGTGCATCCCGGTAATTAGAGGTTTCATTAACCAGACTACGCTGTCGAATTCCGCACCTGAACCTTTAGTTGCACAGAGCCGGTCTACGGACGTCCACACTATGTCTGTTTTGCAATGAAATCGAATCGATTGACCACTTCTTTTTAGACTGTCGCTGATACTCTCTCCAGAGGAAAATTTTCCTCGAAACTCCACTTCGAAAGATGAGGTTGGAAATGTAAATTCCTGCAATTTTATCATTTGGGGCCACGGTATTCGGGTACTGTCACAGGGATGTTTGCTCCGCTGTCTTCGACTTCTAAAATGAAACAAAAAGGATTCCTTGCTAATTCTATTTGTACTTCCAAATCCGTTTTGTGCGAAAATCAGTCCTCGTGGTCTTCATATCGAAACGTTTCACTACTCTTGCATTCCTTCCATTCCATCTGTTAGCCTGACTACTGGACCGTTCAGTTTTGTTTTCTTTTCTTTCTTTCTGTAGTTTTTTTCTTTTTCTTTTTTCTTGTGTAGGCACTGATTCGGACTTCGCCTTCATCACCTGTACAAAAACCATCATCAGTCATCGTCTCGTGGGTCTTCTTCGTCAGTGCCATCTTGGCTTCACGGAATAAAGCGTTCCCTGAACAGTGGTATTTCAAGCGGTGGAAGTGCCGGGTAGTCGTGAGCAGGTACAGGAGCTGGACTTAGAGATGATGCAGGTGGCATTGCAGTAACCTGTGCGTAGGAGGCCGGTTGCGCGCAAAGAGAGGCGGTAGAATGGTGGGGGCTGTGAAGGGATGACAACTCTTCTTTAATAATACCGCGCAAGTCGGTACAGTCGGGTTGGACGTGAGCGCTGTTGCAAGGTGGCGAGCCGTAGGCTTGCAATTCCTCACGGATTATTGCTCGTATGATGGATCGGAGCTCCATGATGTTTGCCAAGGGGTTGTCTGAAAAGTCCGATCGCAAGCGAACATGCAGAGTGTAGGGCATCGAGGCGTTGACACACGGAGATGACTTCCGACACCGTCGACGTGTTCTGCGCAGCGAGGGCGTTGAAAGCGGTAGGCCCTATGTCTTTAAGGAGATGTCGCACGCGGTCAATTTCGGGCATGGCATTGTCGACACGGCGGCGAAGCGCAAGAATGTCCTCAATATACGAGGTGTACGACTCACAGTAATGTTGGACGCGCTCAGACAGCTTGTTCTTCGCGACCTCTGAGCGAACCGTGGGCGCGCCAAAAATCCGCCGTAGCCGTTCCTTGAAAGAAGGCCAGTCACGGAAGTCGCTCTCATGATTTAGGAACCATGTCTTGGCTACTTGGGACACGTAGAACGGCACGTTGGTCAGTGTCGACGGCTCGTTCCAGTTGTTGTAAGCGCTAACACGATCATAGTTGTCTAGCCAGTCTTTGACGTCCTCACCAGGCAGGCCAGAGAAGATTTCCGGATCGCGGTGACGGTTGTTGGCAGCGCTGGGAGGAGTGGCGGTTTGGCCTTGGGCCGAGAGGGAGGACGCTGCGGGCTCGTCTTGCGACATCGTGGGCTGCTGGTGTAAGCGGCGTCCTGAACGTAGCTCCAGGAGAGATGTTGAAAAGGCGAGAGGTCGAAGGGATCTTGAAGCGCTTCCACCACTTGAAATACCCCTCTCATATAAGAGTGGTGAAACTCATCACTCTAATAAGAGTGGTGAAATACACCACTCTAATAAGAGTGGTGAAATACACCACTCTTATTCTTATTGGCTCAGTCCCTCTTCACACAACCCTAGATTTACTGACTACTTCCGCCCGATTCTTGGCCTATCCCGCTCAGTGGGTGAGCGCCATAAAAGAGGCTTGTCATCATCATCATCATCATCATTAAGCATTTGAAGAGCGTGCATGCGCACCTGGTTCGTGATGATTTCATCGTGGTTCCTGCAAACGATCCTAACTTTTTGCAGGCTTAAATAGCTTCGCTGTTATAAAGGTTTATGGAGAGCTGGTAGAATATAGCATGCTTCAGAATTTTACGTCTGTTTTGCTTAACATGTAACGTGACAAGGAAGCAATCATGTGATAATAGGGTTTATTATTTCCAGGAGGGAAACTGGAACTGAAATGCTGTTGCATTCCATGGAAGTGCTGGGATATGTCTGATTCTGAATGGCATTGTTCACGAAGAGCTCGAACGGACGCCTTCGAAGACGCGCCTGTCTTGGAAGGTTCCGTGCGTCAAAACGCTAATTTGTACTGAAGAAGCACAAAATGACGTATTTTAAAGCCACGCCTTGTTTATTTTTAGTTGCTGTACCTGTATGTAGCGTTTTATGAGACGTAAAAAAAGGGGGCGACGGATCTCTAAGGCTGGAAGGCAGGCGACAACGCCAGTTTTCACTCCGCGACCGTTTGTCGTCTGTTTATTCCATTCGCCCTTTCATTATGCTCTGCAGGTGGGTTGCGTTTTATTGTAAGGTGCACTAAAGCGGGGTGATGTCTATTTACGAAGGCTTTGTTTTAGGGAAGCTTTATTTATTAAGCCTCATCCATGTTTTATCCAAAGCATCGGTCAACGCCGGCCAACACAAGTCTCGCAGATGCATATACGGTAATTGTCATCGCGGCAGGGTGCCCCTTAAGAAACTCCCATATACGGTGGCACCACATTAACCTCTAGGTAATATCGTTACATGCCTGCTACAGTCATTTGAGAATTTGAGTACCAAGTGTCACACGCCTCTATGGAATGTCTAAAAAAGCGTTCTAACGTTCTCTTTCGGTTTGCAGCGCCTGGTGGAGCACTTAGCAAAATACAATAAAGAGAATATACGAAAGATCGAACGCATTAACAAATTATAAAGGAGAAACCAGAGTGACAACAGTCCTTTCTACATTGCGGGCCCCGAGGTGAACTGCTACTGCAAATAAGATGCTTTAGTTGGCATAGCCAAGACTCCGGCACAGAGTAATGGCGGTTCAGACAAAAGCAGGCTTCTCAAATACTCGTACCCAGGTCTAAAGTACAACTACGTTTGCTTGTTCTGTGGGAGAAATTAGACACCATGTTCCCCAACCCCCCAGATAGGAGTGGCTGGACGATTAGACTGCATGCGTAGGCTTGCAAGATGGGAACATGTATACGAACCATACGAATGGCTGCAGTTCCGCTGTTCGCTGCAGCCTGCAGCCATTCATATAACAGAGTTTCTCACAATTACCTATAGGGAAATGTGGCGCCGCCGTCTATGCGACTTTCTTAAGGGACGCTGGGCCGCGATGAGGATTGTGGTATAATGTGACGTAGGGTTACTATACTGACTCTAGAGGCAAAACTGGGCCGCGGAGGGGGGTCCCGCCCACCCTGTTGCAATGTGTCAATATGGCCAGCCCAAGTATTACTGAAAGGGCTAAAAAGAAGTGTAGGTCGTCTTATGCCGATTCCTTTAAAAAACGAATAATCTTGCGAAGATTAAGTATTCATATTAAGCATATTCCCAAGAACGTAACTATTACATTTCATGATGCACGCATTCGCTCAGTAAAGCGTGGTTTCGGATGCTCATATTCGGTTCCCTCAGTTTGGATGTTGGATATGACATATGTGATCACGCGGTGACATCGGTTGACGTGATGGCGCATTCGTGCGGTTACGTTGTTGCTGTTACGACCGGCCCCTCTCTTCTTGACCGTAGCTGGGTAGCGACGGACGGGTTGATGCGGTGTTGTTCGAGGGCACCGGCTTGGCAGCCGGGCCGTTCGATCATGCCTCAGACCGCCTCAGCCGCAATGTACAGACAAAGGAACTCGGACTGGTAGGCTGTGCGTCGAAAGAGCTTTCTGCGCCCGAAAGCATGAACCATGCTTAAACGTACGTACGGTTATATAGGTGTTCTCTGTACGTATACGTTGAATATCGCGCACGGACCGCTCAGACACAGCGATAATCGACAAGTTTGCACTGACAACGGCGGGTGTACCGGGTGCACTGACAACGCCGCATACTCAATAGAACAACTCAATAGAACAAACGCGGCGGCGGAGCTATGGCTTAGGAGCTGAAACGCTTTGTTGCTGTCTAAAAGCAGCTCGGCTGCGAGAGGAAAGCGCTTCGGGAATGTTAAAGACGGTGGTCTTTCTTGGGCTGCAGTCCGCCGCGGTGGTGTAGTGGTTACGGTACTCGGCTGCCACCCAAAATACGCGGGTTCGATCCCGGCCGCGGCGGTCGCATTTTCGATGGAGGCGAAAATGCCAGAGGCCCGTGTACTGTGCGTTGTCAGTGCACGTTAAAGAACCCCAGGTGGTCTAAATTTCCGGAGCCCTCCACTACGGCCTTTCTCTCCTCTCTCTTTCACTTCCTTCCCCCACCCCCACGGACGCTTAGCCGTGCTCCCTACATGGGCTGCAGAAATTAGCGTCCTTTCCTAACCGAACCACAATCATCATCATCATCATCTTGGGCTGCCTAGGTCCGCCGCGGTGGTGTAGTGGTTACGGTGCTCGGCTGCCGCCCAAAAAACGCGGGTTCGATCCCGGCCGCGGCGGTCGCATTTTCGATGGAAGCGAAAATGCCAGAGGCCCGTGTACTGTGCGTTGTCAGTGCATGTTAAAGAACCCCAGGTGGTCTAAATTTCCGGAGCCCTCCACTACGGCCTTTCTCTCCTCTCTATCTCATTCACTCCCTTTCCCCCACCCCCACGGACGCTTAGCCGTGCTCCCTACATGGGCTGCAGAAATTAGCGTCCTTTCCTAACCGAACCACAATCAATCATCTTGGGCTGCCTAAACGCGTCTGTCTGTCTGTCACTCGGTTCAACCGCCCGGCCTCAACCAAGCGAGCTACTAACACTGATGGTGCAGGGTCATACATGTCAGCATTATACAGCGCAAAGGAAACATCAGGAATATTTGAGGCGAAATGTAGTACACAACCGTGATCCGTGCGTTTATTTAATTAAGAATACACATTAGGGTGGTTTTTACTTTAGGAAATGGAAAATCAGCGCGTTAGAAATGGTGTAGGAGACGCCACGCGTTAAAAACAAGCCGACAGAAGCTTCAATAGGGTTTCCTCTTGGGCTTGTTGGTAATGCATGAATAATAGTAGTGTTGCGCGTAAGACGCGGACAACAAAGAAAGAACATGTTGCTTCCGTGAAGAAACTGTTGATAGTCTGCGCTCTGTGTGTGTCACCGTGTTCTTTCTTTCTTGTCCGCGCCTTACGCGCAACACTACTATTATTCCGACAGAAGCCGAGGCTCTGTATGTAGGCGGCTTTAAGCAAACAGTAGTGAAATGTCTCAACATATGGTGCCGGAGCAGGGCGAACGCGGGAAATTGGAATTGAATTCAGCAAAACCTCCACTGCATCCATCATAGGAGGAGTGAGAGGGGTTGGGACCACATGAGGGGTGGGAGGGGGGGGGGGGAAGAGACAGTGAGGGGCGGCAGAAGATTATCGTCTTCTGCCGCCCCGTGCGACCACGTTGCGCAGGAAGAGTAGTGGCAGCGCGAGGACCACGATCGAAGCACGGCGCTGGACAAACGGCACATGTAAAGCAATTGAGCACGTTATAGCTGTATCATGTCGCAATTTGTTAGAGCCTACGAAATTAAAGTCAACACAGATACCACGAAGGCTATCCTTGTACTGCCCAGCTTGTCGACTTCGCAAACCACCCGGTCCTGGCAATAGACAAAAGGCAGAAACGGTGTTTGCCTTTCCAGAAATTTGTAACGCTGTTGACGTTGTAGCTCACGGCCTAATTATTAGTAAGTTACATGCCTACAACCTGCATTAAAGTAAATGACAATTTGCAATATAGTGCGCGACTTGTACCGAGCAGCGCCCGAAACACTTCGTGGTTAGAATGCGCATGGGCAGGCATTGATCGCTGTCGCTACTCTCATCTTATCATTGTTTTTCAGTGGCGTTTCTTGTTGCATTCATTTGTCGACATCATAAAGGAATATGCAATACTATTTTCCTTTTCGGGGATCGGACAGACAGGTCTTTTTTTTTTCAGTTTTGACCATCGACGCCGTTTGGCGATAACTGTACGCAAATCTTTCGTCAGGCACGTCTAGGATGCGTGTAATTATTATGTGGCTTAGCCTTGAAGAAGGACGACTGCATTTACAGCAAAATCTATACGACAGCATCCGCATGCTAGTGCGTCTTGAGCCGCGGGACGGATTAATATGGCGGTGGATAGTCACGCCCCCCTGCTATCCGTGGCTGCGAGTCTGTGTAGGCGGACCGTACGATATAGCGTTGACTTTTTTGCAGCGTGACCTCACTAAAGCACTAAATTTTATGAAAGTGAAGCATTGTCGCTTAGCCATCGTGTCACGCAGGCGATTCTTATACCGCTCGCAGTCGCGCCCTCTCTCTATCCTTGGAGGTCGGTGCTCAGCAAAGTCTGTCAGGATATTGTTGAGATGTACAGCAGCATAATTTTCCGTTGCGAATGGGAACTGCGACGTAGGCTGGATCCTGCCGTGATCGAAAGTGTCTGTGTGGCGCCCGTAACGAAACGAACTGAGTGTGCAAGCACGAAAGTTGCATGTCGATCTGGATCTCTGCTTGAAATGATGCGCATAGAGACAGCTTGTTGTCATAAGCAAAATAATCAGGTAACCTAGACAGTTACTAGCTGCATTACAAAAAGAAAAGAATAACTGCCTGTAATTAAGTGAGTTACTTTTCTTTCGGTTTCCCTGGCGTATCTGCCGCTTCATGCGACTGCTACCGCTCTGCTCAGTGGTTCCCTCTCTACCCAGTTATTCTCGCTTAGAAATATAAACAAAGCTAACCTCGTTGTTCCTATAAAAATAATTTTCACAGCCGGGAGCACCAAACTGCTGAAAAGGAAGCCGCTGCCTCAGACGCCTCGTTGCATCTCTCGGTTTGTCCTGTCACCGGGCATGGCGTCTGAGATCGGGGAAGCGGGTGTATATAATTAAAGGTCAACTCCGGCGATTTTTGAGCACCTCAAAGCAATGGCCATTCTGTGTTCCTGAGGCGCTGCTATCACAACCCTTATGAAAAATTGTAATGCGTTTTTTAGAAAGCCTTTTGAACTTGCTCGATAGAATCCTATGGTGTTTATTTTGACGCCCTATAGAATTTTTCTATGGAGTTGCAAAAGTTATTTGGCCAGCGCATTCTTATAGAAACTTTATAGATGTTTTCCTATAGAACATGTCTATCGAGTTTCTTTTAAGATCGTACAGACATATTTCAATAGAGAATTCATACCTAGTTCTTTTTGAGACTGTAAAGACAAATTTCTATAGAGATGTTCTATGGTGTTTCTTTAGGATGGCAATAGAAACCTTTCACAATAATTTTTCGAAAAAAAAAAGCCTTCTATGCCACTTGCTCGCCAAGTTGGGCGATGTCCTCTCGAGAGGATACTGTACTTAACAGAAGGCGAGGTCGGGCGCTCCGCTTTCCTTAAAGGGTCCCTGAAACGTTTTTTTTTTGACATTGCGTCACTGATTAGGCAACACAATTGTGAAATCATTCACATCATAAATAAAGCGAAGCACCATGCGCTAAGGTAGCTATGGGCGTATTTCTGTCGCCTTCCTCCGTACCACTCCTGTTCCTCAACTCGATCTGCTGCGGAGTGCGCGCTAGCGACGACAGCGCCTCCCGCGTGAGCCGCTCTGCCGAGCCCTCCGTGGCGACATAGAGCCCCGATATCCTTACTGAGGTCGCCCGCCTCGGCAGTGCTAGCCTCTGTAATAGAGCGCCGGCGACTCGTGTTTACGCCACCAGATGCCGCGACGATACCGTTGGCTGAAACGAAGGGGTACGTTGTAGAAGCACGTTGCTCGCAGTTAGGTTGGGAAAATTACGCGCACGTGATGGTTAAGGGCCAATCAGCGACCTCCCATTCCATCGGTCGTCGGCGAGGGCGTTTGAAAGCGCGTTTTGGCGAGCCGCTGCGATCTTTTCCGATGCACGTGTTGAAAACCTTATTGTAAATTCCACACTTCACGCACAGTGCTGAAATCTGCCCTCAAATGATCCTAATGACTCGCTCTACTGGATCACCATGTTTGCACAAAATCGTCAAAACCGTTTCAGGGTCCCTTTAAGAAAAACCAATTGTGCTGGGTCCTGTAGTGGGATTCGAACTTAGTACCTCTCGTGCTGGACGCCGATACTCTACCACTGCGCCACCGCTGCGTTTGCTTTTCCTTACGCAATATTTTAGTCATATGCTAGTCGAAGTCAAGGTCATGAAATTAGCATATGGGAAGGAAATGTAGTGCGAACGGTAGGTAACCAATGGTCATTAAGGGCGACAGATTGTATTCTAAGGGAAGGAAGGAGTGGCGGCAGGACGCTAGCTGGTCGGATTAGATTAAAATGTTTGTGACGACAACATGGCCGCAGTTGCGACATGACCATGTTAATTGGAGTAAAAATATGGAAGAGATTTTTGCCCTGCAGTGGGCGTAAATAGGTCCCTGATGAAACATATTTTTCATAAGAATGTTACATGTATTAATACACCGTCTATAGATCCCTTATAGAGGACATATAGAAATGCAGTTTATAGACAGGTAGCGTTAAGGTACTCCATAAAGTTTACTTTATAGAATTTAGTAGATACATCCCTTATAGAGTGCGTGTGGTGAACCAGTCTATAGAAAGAAATTGTTAAATGTTTTAAAGACGCTCTATAAAAGTTACATTATAGAATTCAGTACATATGAGGTAAGAAACACCCAAACGGTGCTAAATCCGGAGCCCTTCCGCCGCGGTGGGCCCTGCGCAGCCCCAGCCTCGGCGACCAACTCTGGGCCGTCCAGCAGGCCCGCGAGGCGGCGAAGAGGCAAGACCTCGACGTCCCCACATGGGAGACCTAAGGCCCGGTCTGCGAAAGCACTGCAGAACTATAAATAAAGTTGTAACCAACCAACCAATATGAGGTCAATACGCTTTCTATTGTGCGTGAAATGATGTGTTTCTATAGAAGGTATATTTAGACTTTCCATAGTTGTCCTATGGAAAACATTCTATAAATGGCGAGTTCCTATTGAGTTTCCTTTAGACTCTATGGGAACTCATTGGGAGTTCTAAAGAAACTCGAAATCCATTTTCGTAAGTGACTCCTCATAGTAGAAATGATTATCAAACGCAAAAATAATTTTTAAGTCTTAAAGAAGCGGGAAAACGAAACCGAATTCCAACCCAGTAGTGCCTCAAATCAGCCAAGTCGCCTTTCACATGGTGCTACAGCGCATGCGCTTTTTCCCCTGGCAGTAATACCACGAAGGTTGGCGGCAAGTGCAGATCTCAAGGGCTATGCTATGGTACCGGTGCGCTTCTGTCGCATTGCCGATTATGACGTCAACATACATTGTGGGCAATAATTGCAGGAAGCCAGGTGGCCGGTCTGAGATAATCAGTAAAAATTGAATTGCAAGCAATGCGCGTATCTCTCGAGCCTGCAGTCTTGCACAATGTAAGCAAGTGTGCCAAGGAACGTACCCAGCGAATTTTAATGAGATCTATTGACCTCAGAAAATCGACCGAGTTGGCCTTTACCAAGCAAAGGGCGCGTCTAGCGAGTGGCTTGCAAATATAATAGCATGGACATCCGAATATCTTTACATAGACGGCACCCCGTATTTCTCATTCTTGCTTCAGTGATATCTGGCGCACCCGGCTTCCTGTTGGGGCCTCTGATTTTTATCGTATATAATGCATATCACTGGAGTTAATAGTCAACTTTCGTAATGTTTGCAGATTAAAGGGTCCCTGAAATGTTTTTTTGACATTGTGTCATTGATTGGGCAACACAATTGTGAAATCATTCACACCATAAATATAGCGAAGCAGCCTGCGCTAAGGTAGCTAAGGGCCTATTTCTGTCGCCTTCCTCCTTACCACTGCTGTTCCTCCTCAACTCGAACAGCTGCGAAGTGCGCGCTAGCGCCCGACTGCGCCTTCCACGTCAGCCGCTGTGCAGAGCCCTCCGTAGCGACATAGCGCCGCGATGTCTTTACTGAGATCGCCGGCCTCGGCAGTGCTGGACTCTGTAATAGCACGCCTGCGACTCGTAGGTGCGCCGCCAGATACCGCGACGATACCGTTGGCTGCCCTTCAGTGCTCGTGACGTCACGTGGGTCCGCTTCGTAGCACCGATCGCACGTCCCGTGGGCAGGGGTGATTGAAAACGCTTCGAGTCGAGTCGATCTCTCACGATATGCGTGTTTAAAACTTTGTAGTAAATTACAAGTGCTGATATTAGACATTTTTAGTTTATCGGGCTTAGCGTAATAGCGTAGTTACCGGAATAGCGGGATGGAAATGCGCATGCGCAGTGCCGTAAACGGCCCATACCGTTTAGCGTTCACACGGTATTTCGCAGACTTACCGTTACCGTGTTTACGTGTTTATCGTAGTTCACGTAAAACATGGCGGCGGTTTCGGACGCCCACCTCGAGTTGAATTTGACGTTGCTGTGGCAGGATTCACTTCGTTCGCAGCAAATGACTGTTCAGAATGGCTTCGCTTGCCTTCAGGTAGCTTCGACGACGCAGTATTAGGGATAACTTAGCCGAATTTTCGAGATCGCTTCCCATTTCGAACGTTGCTAGGCCTAGCGAGAGAGCATCTGTTTACGTTTCTGCAACATGTCAATTTATGCTCTTGGTGCTTGGTTCGTATATATTATTTCTCTTTATTCTCGAAAAGTTAGAATGCCGCTGCACGCGGGAGTGTACGTGAGCATTTCAAGCTTTTTATTTTTTCACCTTTTTTTTAACGCATATATCCTTCGCTAGATGGCGCCACAATCACAGCTATCGGGCCGTAAACGCTTCTCCGATCAACTAAAGCTCGTTTCTGCAACGAATGTTTGCGGTGCGGTAACGCTATTCCCATAGCCCCGCTATCACGCTAACGCGCTAAACTAAAAATGTCTATTGTTACACTAATGGTCAGAAGGACTCGGGCTAACCGGTGCAATGCATTTGTACAAAATCACCAAAACCGTTTCAGGGTGCCTTTAATGAACAGCGTATGGTGCCATTGAGAGTGATCGTGATCTTTATTCCCGTCTCAGTGACTTAGATGAAATTTCATCTTCGTGCACGAAATGGGAAATGTCGCTGACGACGTTAATATGTTTAGCAGCACATTTACAAGAAAAAGTTTATGTAATCCATGTGAGTACAAATACAGTCCCGTTGCTGTACGCAGGGTTGCGGAATACGGACACATGGGCGTACTATTTAGATTTAAGGCCAAAGCTGTATGTACAGGAGATAAAAAGAGCCGAGGTACGCAAGTAGGGCTTCCAACATCGAAATTTCGGTCACTTACCTGGTAAATCGAAAGAACGGCTGTATTTCACTCATGTACGTTCTGTACTTGAGTGCGCGTGTGTTAGATAGTATCATGCTTGCCATTTAGTCGACTTAACTGAAAAAACCCAAAATAGTGCAGTTCGATTTGCTCTGGAAAATTAGGAACAATATGCTCAGTATCACTAAGTGTAAGTGCCCAATAGTAGGATTTAGAAGACGGGACAAACGACCTCATACTCATATTTTTTTGCAGTGTATGTTATATAAAACAGTCATGGGAAGAGAAAAAGAAAGGATATTAGGTTACCGCAGTGTATCTCGCACAAAAGAGACCATAAATTGGAACATTGTGAATTTCATTTATTGTTGAGCCTTGCAATATTGATTTTTATAGGACCGCTGCAGAGTGGAATGTTCTTTCGTCAAAAATGTTTGTATGCAATGCGACAACGGGTTTTACTGTGCGTGGCATATTGAATAACAATTGATGTAAATGTATATACTCCGTGCTGTGATGCCTGCTGTGGCGACGCCGATACAGAATGACTGACAAATAGACTAACTAACTAACTAACTAACTAACTAACTAACTAACTAACTAACTAACTAACTAACTAACTAACTAACTAACTAACTAACTAACTAACTAACTAAATGTGTAGATTATGTACTTTTATCTTCCTTTTTAGCAAAGCACCCTACTTCATCCTCTTGAAACGGCCACCTCTAATCATTTTCCACGATGTTCACGCACGCACGTGACTACTACAGAAAAGTACCACAGCACACCCGGCTAAAGTACGTGAATGGCACTTTTCGGATGAGTAAGGAAAACCGAGCCAGCTAAGATATGCGGGTGACGAAAGGCTTCGCTTGTCATTCGATACGAGCCCTTGTGACCCCGAGTCAGGTGGGAGGCCCGTATATATACATTTCACATGAGAATTGCATTCTTTACATGTCACTTCTAATTTTACGTTCGGCCTGCGTGGTTTCTCATATGCTATGCCGATATATTGATTATCGGGGTTTTATGTCCCAATTCATTGATTTATTGGGTTTTACGCCCCAACAAAACGATATGATTTTTAGAGACGCTGAAGCGGATTTGGGGGAGGGGGGGGGGGGGGGGGCTCCGGAAATTTCAACGACCTGGGGTTCTTTAACGTGCAGTCACATCGCAGAGTACACGGGCCTCATGATATCGCCTCCATCGTCCGTACGCTATGCTAGCTCTTAGTTTGTGTGGCTGCAGCGAAGCGCGTTTATAAGGACCCACGCAACCTGGCACTTCAAGTATGATGGCATTCGCAGTGAAAAGCAGAACAGAGCTGTAGAATAGAATCGCTGAAGCAAATATGACCTTCTGAATAAGGTATGCGGGAGCACGTGCGCTGGTATTGCTCATAAAGTGCCAAAGAAACTTACTTTAGCGTGTGCAGCGGATAGCCAGTGATGCCGATGTACCGTATTATTCCAGCCTGCCGAAGGCTTTCGAGGGCCGGCAGAGTCTCGTTGATAACCACGTCGATATCTGGCGCAAACTCGACGTCGTGAACCTAACCAACAACAAGAACGAAAAAAAATTAGACTGAAAAGTAAAGAAAATTGAGGGAAACTTTAAAATCGACAGAACCAAGAAAAACAGCACAATTCAATAAACCAGTGGAGAGCTTGCAGCACGGCGGTTGAGGAAAATAGAGGAAATTGTAGAGTTATGAAGGCACTGAGGCGGTTTATCACACTGTGAGATAGCAGAGAGGTGTGCATTTACCATGCACACTGGCAAACTGCGGATGCGAAGCCCTCTTCAAAATCCCAGGCACAATAACACGTTGCTCAAGAAGACAGTGTTCATAACAGATAAAAGTGTTTAGTCCGCTTTTCTAAATCCACATATTATAAGCTGTTATTAAGAGCCGAGCGTGGTGTGGTCGGCTTTGTAAAAATGCGCCACCACGTCAGGATACTGCACTGCCAGCGACGTCGAGCGAATTTCGGCGACCAATGTGCGCCACAACTCCCCTGCTTTATTACGACGTAGCGTTGGCACGGACGTTAATACAAATCACAGACGTCTGTGTAGTCGCCCCGCCACGGTGGTCTAGTGGCTATGGTACTCGGCTGCTGATCCGAGGGTCGCGGGATCGAATCCCGGTTGCGGCGGCTGTATTTCGATGGAGGCGAAATGTTGAGACCCGTGTGCTGTGAGATGTCAGTGCACGTTAAAGAACCCCAGGTGGTCGGAATTTCCGGAGACCTCCACTACGGCGTCTCTCATAACCAGAGCTGGTTTTGGGACGTTAAACCCCACATATCAATCTAACCAATCTACATAGTCGAAAAAAATAGGCTGTGCGGTACGTTGAGGCGCTATCATAAGCGTCGTTCGTTGAAGTATTCCTGCGGGATTGAGCAAGGTTGCACAAAAGCGTATATATGGCAGCAGTGTTTTTCTATTGCTATGTAGTGCATATCACTTATTAGGAGCGCATTTGACGTTACACAAGCACCGTCATTACAACTCAGGTGCGATAGGCTTATTTATTACATATAACCATGTAAGGAAGGAACCATGGGAGGAACCGTAGTAGCCTAATGGTGGCGGGCTTGCTTGGCACGTTGACGGCCCATGTCCGATAGCCCCCCGCCCCCCCTCCTACCGCTTGTCAAGTGGCATGTGTGTGGTGGTGGCGGTGGTTGTGGTTCGGTTGGGAAAGGACGCTAATTTCTGCAACCCTTGTAGGGAGCACGGCTAAGCGTCCGTGGGGGTGGGGGAGAGGGAGTGAAAGAGATAGAGAGGAGAGAAAGGCCGTAGTGGAGGGCTCCGGAAATTCAGACCACCTGGGGTTCTTTAACGCGCACTGACAACGCACAGTACACGGGCCTCTGGCACTTTCGCCTCCATCGAAAATGCGACCGCCGCGGCCGGGATCGAACCCGCGTATTTTGGGTGGCAGCAGAGTACCGTAACCACTACACCACCGCGGCGGACGCATGTGTGTCTGCGTGCTCGCTGTGTCTGTATTTTAATCACAAGCAAGGACAAACGGTGTTCCTTATTTTAAGAGCGGAGTTGTTAA
Source organism: Hyalomma asiaticum (assembly GCA_013339685.2). Classification (NCBI taxonomy): domain Eukaryota; kingdom Metazoa; phylum Arthropoda; class Arachnida; order Ixodida; family Ixodidae; genus Hyalomma; species Hyalomma asiaticum. The sequence continues at coordinate 32,883,234 of CM023482.1, forward strand.
AACTTAAGAGCGGAGTTCTTAAGGGAACACCGGCGGTTTTCTCACCATATTCTGATATCGCTGTCCTCCAATAGTACTGATAGCGCCGAAACAACCAGGGTCAGTCAATTGGCTGAGAAACTAACCAATAATTTTAAACGATCGAATGAACAGTGTGTTCAAACTGAAACCGAAACGGGAAGACGCTTTGGCAGCGTATGCGATGACGTCACAGCCTCCTCGCCATCAGAAATATGAAGCTTGTGAGGCCGGCGCCAAGAAGAAAAAAATGAAAGTGGCGATATATATCATCCAACGATATATTGCGCTCTTCTGAACTTGACAGCGGTCACTTGAGCGCCGAAGTGTCCCCGTTTTGGTTTAGCGCGTTACAGATAATCATAGAGTTTCCTACTAAAATACTAGAGGGAAAACTGGCGCTGCGATCGTGAAGATGCCAAGGGAATGATGAGTATGACATGGGTTTGTCTGGTCTTCTTGCCTGCGGCTTCAAACGTTCTGGTGGATTTGTTTATATCTGTTTTTTAGCGTCGGTGACGCGAGTGACATTACTACACTTTTTCATTACGTGACGAAGGCAGCGGCTGTAGAGTACGCTTTACCGCTAGATATAATCAGACTGTCGCATGCACTAAAGTCGTTTGCAATGGAGCGGTGCCGTACAGTCTGTTTTGCTGTTGTGTTTGTTGATGGATGGTTAGACATATTATTTGCAGTGGTATCTTACCCAACTTTAGAAATATTTGCGCTGCGTCTCGCGAACCTTATCGACGTGATTTTGCTGCTCTTTTCGTTTGGATCAGGTGAGAAAGAATCTGTAAGCATAGGGTCGCTTTCACGGCTGACATACATCCCTTGTGACAAGGCTGTCCGTATATCCTGTACTAGATCATTTCAATTTCGCTGTCTGATTAATTCAACGCTGACCGAATGCGCCAAGCAGACGCACAGTTATCGTGCGTAGTAGACACCCAGTGGGCGATAGGCAGACGCGCCTGCGGTCGACGCTAAAAAAGTCAGCTCAGATCGAAGCTCAGGCGCAGTTTCCGACGCAATTTAACGGCATGCTTTTTTATCAAATATCACGTTTTTTTTTTTCACATAACCAACCACCAAGCGATGGGCGATATTGCGCTCCTGCTACGGCCTTGCGCAGGTGCTCGACCCATGCATATAGTTTGTAAAAATACGGTGGAGCACTTGCCCTGCACTAAAAGAAGCGAGCGAAAGCCCGTTTGTTATATTTAGAAGACACATCTACATTTTACACACTTGAAAATGTCAGCACATCACTTACAAGAGCAAAAATCTTTAAGTTCGAACTCAAATATATCTGGGACTTAAAGCCGTATGGACGCTGCTAAATCTGGGCACAAGCAGAGGAGGCCATATCGCAGAATATTGCTAAATTTCTGAGCATTCATTATTTTTCTAACCGCGAAAAAGCAACTGGTATCTGCGCACGCACATAGTTATTCCAAAGTCTTTTAGTGCAATATTTTGTCGTAAACGACCTATTTTTTCGAAGTCGCAAAGCCATATGAAGCCAGCAGAACGAAGACTAGGCAAATCCATGTCATGCCCATCATTCCCATGCTGGCTCAACCGCCTTGTTTGAAACTCCCGTAGACACTAGCGCCAATTTTCCCTCTAGTATTTTAGTAGGAAACTCTATGCAGATAATGACCAAGGTATATGTAAACTGGTAGCGCAACTTCCATAGAAGCCCATGTGTCAAGAAGGTGGCTAGTCGTTGCAACTGTCGCCATCTACGTATGGGGGGGACAACTAAAAAATGACGTCACAACCGGAACCGGAAACGACGTCACGTTTTAATGCTACATGGCGCGAAATTATGAAATGTCTTGTGCGGGCGTCGCTTTTCATTTCTTATAGCTGCGCGTTCTTTTCCTCTGTTTTTGTTTTATTACGGCTATGCTGGCTGCATAATGGCAGCCTGCAACAAACTAGGAAGACAACAAAGACAGATTTGAAATACAAGCTGTATTTTATTGGCGAAATATTGCAGTTGTATAGAAAAACGCATAGAAAAAACACCAGATAAACATCGAAGTGCACAACTAAAGAACTAATTTACAAATTGGCTGCTGATTATTGCACGACCTACAGCTGGAGATTGCCTCAACTATATCAGAAGTGGACAGCATGCTGCGTTGTCGTTGCAGTCGCTTCCCTCTGTGCCTGTTGTTGAAGCTTCCAAAGCTTTGCTCGCAGCCGGTCCATCTTTCTTTTATCTTCAGTAATGGAAACACTGGGTGGCGCTAAGGAAAAATGGATTCCGTTAGGGAAACTATCGAGGTTCACGGGACAGAGAAAAAGAAACAACATGTAAGCAAGATACACTCAAGGGGAAACGGATACTTCACGGGCACAATAAGGAAACACAGAAGGCCTAAAATCACATTCTATGCTGTTTGAACCACCCTGTAGAAAATCAGTCATGTAGAAGATAATTTTGGTATACCCAAGTAAAGCTTACCCACGCTAGCCATAATGTTAATGCTGCTTTGCCTATGGCCATCTTTCTTGGTACTGTAACCAAAAAGAAATTCAGGACCAATTTGTATTAAAAAAGTGACTTTTAAGTCAGCTACCAATAAAAGTAAAACAGGTGATACCTCCATAGAGAGAAGACAAAGAATTTTCTGTAGGCGCATTTAACAGGCTGCTGTGTTATTTCGTTTGTCTTAACCACTCGTAAAAGTATTAGTGTTAAACGACCAAAATAACGCTACCATAACATCGAGAAAGTACACCAATTTTTTTTTATTTTTTTTTATTTGTGGGGTTTAACGTCCCAAAACCAGTCCTGATTATGAGAGACGCCGTAGTGGAGGGCTCCGGAAATTTTGACCACCTGGGGTTCTTTAGCGTGCACTGACATCGCACAGTACACGAGCCTCAACATTTCGCCTCCATCGAAATGCAGCCGCCGCGGCCGGGATTCGATCCCGCGACCTTCGGATCAGCAGCCGAGTGCCATAACCACTAGACCACCGTGGCGGGGAAAGTACACCAATTATCCACCCTGAAATATACAATTATAATTTCAACTTTACCTGCTACACATCAAGGTATATTCTAGCAGAAATTTGATGACTTTGTTCGTGGAACATTTACTGCGTATTATTAGCTGCTCTTCCACATAAATATTACTGTCACGGAGGAACTTGCTATATAAATTGAGATCAGTTATTTCCCTGGTAGCCACTTAGCACTTAGTTTAAGCTCTAACCAAAATAAAAACGAACTTCTCCGTCAGCTGCAACTTTTCACCTTCTTACACTACATCACTGAGCAGCTCAATACTGGCAACATGAATCGACACATACATTGATGTGAAAGGCCCGTGTTGGCCAGACAGGTGCCTTGGCGACAGTCTCGCAAACGAACACTCCATGCCTGCCATGCTAGTGCTGGATGCTCCAACGGGGCTGTATGGCTCCGAAGCATCTGTGTCCAGCTGAGAAAAAAAAACACAATCAATAGTAGAAATTTCTCATCAGAAAATACTAGGATCAGCTATTTATCTTAACTTAGAACGTTACTCTTTCGTATCTAACCTAGTTAGAAAATGTCAGCCTAATGATGTGTTAGGGAAACTCAATGATAACTTCAAAAGCCTACAATAACTTCATCGAATAAAACTTCTAGAAATCAGGAATTGTAATTCTGCAATAGTAAGAAATATTGAACGAGTTAGATCAAAATTGCTGAAGGTTGACAAACTTCTAACGCATGGAAAAATATTGGGCAATGGGTGCTATGTTATCCCTTTTATCTGTAATGCCGCATTTTTATCAGAAACACTGAGCCATCATGACGGAATAAAAATTATTGCGTCGCGTGATCCGAACAATAACAGCAGCCGCGCTAACAAACAGTGGCTTGTTTGTTCTTATAAAGCGTAACTGCTTTCAAAAACATGCTAAGACACTTCTAAAACAATTTCTTTATTACTTTGTAATGAGAAAAGTGTAATCTTGCGGAAGAAGGAAAGTAGATACATTACACCAAACGCAGTACAAATGCTACACACCTCTAATTGTGCAGCATCAGTTAGGCCACTACTCTACTCATCTCCGCGTATTGCTTTCACAAGTATTTTCTTCTGTGCGCCAGAATGCTCTCAGAAAGATAAATCAAAACAGAAGCTGAAATAATTGCACAACCGGCGTATTTTTTTCCAGCAGAATATTTAAATGCCGATACAGCACCTCAATTCTGTATACAAGGAGAAATAGTTTTAAACACAGGAAAAATTACGTATACGTGAAAGGCAGTACACATAAGCCTTTATGCCCTCATACTTCATTGTCCTTGGCTGTGCCATTTCCCTCAGCCTTGAAAAAAGCTTTAATATCTTAAACAAAATTTCAACCTAAAGATAGACTATTTTTACGATTTTTTAAACTCTTACGCTGATCAATAAAGCAGGCTTTCGAGAAGTGTAAGCATACAGGTACAGATCAGGATAAAATCACTAATCCTACTCGTAGCAATGACCATGCTCCTCCGAAATAATCGTCTCTGGAGAAGATGGGCATGCGTCACCCAAAGGAACTGGTTAACTTGTCTCTGTACATTTAATTTAAAGAGGGTGCAAAATCACCGCTTCCCCTTCTTGTGTGGCAAGCCTGTTAAAATGTTTACGGTAGAAAATAACCTTGCTTCAAAAGGAGTTCTTTACCAAAAGACTGCTCCTCATGACAGCAGCAGTTCCATGCACAATGGAGGGCAGCTGGTGACGGCTGTGAAGGTGTGCCTGCACAAAGAATGAGAAATGATACTCTTGGAAATTTACTATTCCCTATTAACACAGCAAACCTACAACACATCTGCTGTAGACGGAATTTCAATTTTTGCTGCGCTGTTGCCACCACTGTTGCCGGGGTTCTGCACGTCTTGACTGGAAGTGGATGCCGCAGATGCACATCTTGGAGCTTCTTGCGGAGTTGCCTCTGCACATGAAAGATATAATCATAGAGGCAGCTAAATGAATGCTGATTATGTGGTAATAACAAGGATCCGGAACCAAGCTATGCACACAGACGACAAAACCACTTAGATATTTTCTTGACCATATAATGTGCCCCTACGCATACTAGAGTTAAAGTGAAACTAGAAGTGTGTCAGTTCATGCTGCTATAAATAACTACATTGTTTAAAGCGTGTGGGTAAACTGAACCCTACCACGACACCCAGGGTAGAGCAACTGAGAATAAATGAGTCATCTGCAGGTTATCATGCGTTGCACGACTTAACAGTCAAACAAGCATGGTATCACACCTCAGCCACAGTGCTCGACTCTAACAACAGAACTAAAAGGACACTTACAGATGCAATCACCTTCACAGCATCGCACACAAGGGACGAACACGCAGACGAAGTAGAAGGTCCACATGTAATCCTGCACAGTAAAAAATCAAACAGAAGATAAGAACAAATGTTATCAGAACGCAGCGCCAGTTGCTGGCGTGGAATGGTTTTGCAGACAGACGCAACATGACGTGCGCAGTATACAATTTAATCGAAAGCTGAACCCAGCATCTATATATCTTTTTCGAAACCTACGCGGCAGCTTTGCTACACGAAAAACTTGACAAAACATTCAGGCACAATCGGCGTAGTCTAGCTTGGAAGCGGTTCACGTGTTTGACTCTGACCATGGCCGGGCATGAGGGGACACGTAATAAGAGCTCTTAATCGCGCCTGTCGCGCCTCCCCCTTTAATTAGGCCCTCGTCAAACACACGAAACGCTGCACTCATTGCAACAATAGTAGCGAGGACAGGATGCACCGCCACTTTGCATGAAAGCTATCGTATCGGTTTCGGAACTCGTGTGTTATCTTTACAATGGCTAACGAGCAACAGTTCGAAAACTCACCTTCCAGAATCGAGGGGAAACCGATGGAGTGAGACGCCCGGCGTGAAAGGGTTGCTCTTGCAGACGCACACAGAGCCGCGTTTCTTCTCGTAGCTTGGCTGACTTATCGCCCAAGGGCGACAGCACGCTGTCCGTGCGCTGGCAAAAAAGTCACTGAAACGGTTCCCAACGGCTCCGACGGGTTAGATTACCTTCTGCCGAGTGCCACGACTGGAAAGCAGCGCTTATGCGAGGAAATTGCGTACGAAGGACACGCGCAAACATACTGCGCAAGAACGAGCGACGCCACTTTCACCCGAAAATGAGCAAAACCGTTGGCGAGGCACGCAGAGTTGGGCTAGGCAAGAAAAACACAAGCCCACATTACCAGACTGCCTGCATGCGCCCGCTGTTTCTGGAAATAAACCAAAAAAATTCGCAGTCAACAATATATCAAAAACCTAAAATTTTATAAAGTAATCTAATAATTTATTTTGTGACAGATAAAATTAAAGATATTGAAAATAAACGTTTAATTGAATTTTTTGTTCTCGTTATTTGTCCCCTCCTCACCTAGTCGCGCTTCAATCGGCACAAGGTGTTGATGTCTGTGGCAATAGGTTTCGGACCACTTTTCGTTCCAACTTTCGCGACCCATATAGATTGACCTTGTAATGACATCAAAAACACAGGGTAGCTTGCTTGGGAATCCGCTAAAAATATTAAAATTCATTTTGAGGACAACTAAATGACCTGCGACCGCCTGGTTTGGCATAAATTGTTGAAGTACCGAGGAGAACATACACTGAAAATTTTTTTGAGATCAGTAGAAAATCAAAAATCTCCAGAGTTGCCGTCCGGTGTCGGGCGTATACTAGAGGAAGCGCACCATGTGAGGCGCAGAAAACTACGCGTGATTGCAGCGTCGGTAATTGTGACGTACATGAGGATTATGTCTTGTTAGTGATGTAAAGATCAGTGATTCATGTTCATCATATATTTGTGCCCGACCTCCCAAATATTTGGGAATGCGAGGTGAACCAGGCAAATAGGAGAGCACCAAGACGTAGGAGGATAGATAGATAGATAGATAGATAGATAGATAGATAGATAGATAGATAGATAGATAGATAGATAGATAGATAGATAGATAGATAGATAGATAGGAGCTCGCTGACTCATATGCAACACAATACCGCGCCGACGGCTATCGGTGTCTGCTCCGTGAGTCTAGCTGCCCACGTTACGCATTCCTCCTTCCACGTGGGATCCCTTCTAGGAACAGCATCACGCGCTCTGGCGTCGTGGTATCTGGCTGACCGGCCCCAACGACCAAGGCTATGTTACGGACGGCGCGATATCTTCGGCGCGTGTTCGGCCGTGGCCTCAATAGTCGAGAGGTAGGTTTTGGGTATTTCTTTTTGCAGTATAGTGCATGACGTCGTTCTTATTCACATGCAGTGTTATGTTCTGATATGGTATATTTTTGTTCAGTGCTTTAATTTGTATGTCGATGTCAAGCCCTGCCTAGAGTATGCTCTCCGGACCTCGGTCAAGGTGCAGACCGTAGCTTTTAGAGCGGTCCACCACAAGACTTGTTGGACAATAAAGAATACGAATCGGAATTTGAGTGTGCCGTCCTTTCATTTAAAATGAATGTGTGATGTCAGTCATTTGATCACTTGAAACAGCCACTAAACGTAAGCTCTGCGGCAAAATGAGCGAAATTCAGGACTTCTTCAAATTATAATCACATCGGTTAATAACTGCTCGGCTCCGTCAGCGCATTATGGCCAAAACAACCAACATAGGCGCCCGTTCATGGTTTCACGTCTGACCAGTCCCCTTGTTAAGGTCCTTTGGTTTCACGGCGCTGTTCGAAAGGAAGACCCAGAGGAAGACGCTAAAGAACGTGAGTTATTTTTTGAGAAAATAAAGGCACTAACCTTCATACTGAGCGGTTATTAATAAATCTAGCATAAAAAAGTAGGTTCGGCTTCCCAAGCGGGCGCGCGAGAATAATGTATAGTGTTCATTTAAGCTTTAAAATTGAACAAAATGTACAAAAGAAAAATACATGAGTGTTTTCCCGCATGCGAATCTGGACGCACTTGCCTTGCATTGAAAACGGCTGAAAAATCCGAAGTCATTTTTTATAGAAATGCTTATAATGGTTCCCGTTACATGGCATGTTTTTCGCAAAATTTCTGTAAGATTTTGCCATTGGGCTGGCTACCCGTCTTATTTGCATGTATTTTTCTCGCTTTCGGTGTTGTGGTCGGCGGAATAATACTTAAGCAACTCAGCAAAGGAGAACGCTACCCCGGACGAACAGCTGGCCTGAAGCGTCACGGTGCGTGTGCTTGCCTGGACGACGTCGAAGAAGCTGAGCTTCATCTTGTCCAGTCCCTCCCGGACACTCTTAAGCGTCCGGCGGCTGCTGAAGTCAAACATACGCTCGCAGTCCGGCTCGTAGCGGCCTACCTTAGTGGCTACGTAGAAGGTATCTCGGGCCAGGCCTTCGAGAGCCTGCAAAAAGAATGGCGAGAAGAAAATTGGCCTGACAGCGTAAGGTTACTGACAGAGTGCTTCTGGTTTCCTTGCCTCACTAACGGTACACCTTTCATACGTTACGTTTTTCAAGCTTTCAGACTCAATGTAAGCTCCGCCACGATGTTCCAGTGGTTATAGCTCTCGGCTGCTGATCCGAAAGTCGCGGGATCGAATCCCGGCCGTGGCGGCTGCATTTCGATGGAGGCGATATGTTGAGGCCCTTGTGCTGTGCGATATCAGTGGAAAGAACCCCAGGGGTGGTCGAAATTTCCGGAGACCTCCACTACGGTGTCTCTCATAATCGTAGCTGGTTTTGGGGCGTAAAACACCGCAGCTAAATAAACGAATCAAATAAATAAATAAATAAATAAATAAATAAATAAATAAATAAATAAATAAATGACTCAGGGTAATACAAACGTGAATAAGACCGCGCTGTGAAATCTGAGTAAACAGCGGATATGGTTCAAGGGCGCCCATTTCACTATCGTTATGATGTAGCGCTATGATTATCGCTGTCAGCTATTATGCAGCAGTGGGCTAAGTGAGGTGTCCCACCCACGCGCAAAGGGGGAGCCAATTCTAGGGGCTACACAACACTTCAGAACTACCACAACTACCGCACCAAGTCGTACGAAACACAACTACCCTTGCTCCCGCCCTTCGGCCACACATTTCAGTCATCGACCAAACCACACGGATTCGTGCTGGGGTATGGAAGAAAAGAGGCAGCAGACGTTGTTAAGTTTACAGAAACATGGAATTTAATTGATAAGCACAACCTAACATATACAGCTGACACTAAGTAACCAGTAGAAACCTAAACAAAGAAAAAAAATAATGGAACACCATAAATGCGACATACGACAGAACCTTGGCTAGCATACCTGCATTCGTCACTATTAATTACAACACATATCAGCGAGTGGCACGACTCCCACACTAGTGGCGCAACGTCTCAAGCATCGTCTCAGTCAATAAAAAAAGAAGTTTATTTCGGACTCCCTGGGCGCAATCGTCCCGTCGCCATCTCGTCGCAGGCAGAAATAGCATTGGCCGAGTTCGTGACCGCGCAAAGACGATCTGCCGCGCTTTATTTGTTCTTTTTGAATTCCGCAAACGAAGAAAATGTGTGCATCTATCTTAAAGAGCAAAGAAAAAGGTCAGGCGACGCAGACGGTGACCCGAGTGACGTCATTCGCTGAAAGAAGAGCGGGCACTCTCCAGCTGTCTTCGAAACCAAATTGGGAAATGCCTAGGGCATACCGTGCAGTGCAGTCATATTTAGGTCACATGCTTACAGGAACGTCCGCGAGTGATCGACACCGTTTTATGACAATGTTGAAAAAAGTGTCGCAGGCATAGAGTTTCATACTAAAATACTAGAGGGAGAACTGGCGCTGCGATCGTGAAGCTGGCATGGGAATGATGCGTATGCCATGGATTTGTCTCGTCTTCGTGCCTGCGGCTTCAAACGTTTTGGTGGATTTGTTTATTCCTGTTTTTTAACTTCAGTGACGCGAGTGACGTTACTACACTTTTTCATTACGCGACGAAGGCAACGGCTGTAGTGTACGCAGATCATCAGGGGGGCTATCAGAGATGGCATTTTAGCGAGAGCGTTCGGAATCGCCGCACGCGATTGGCCAGCGCCGCTCCGCTGTCGTCATCCGCGGGGCGTGCCCACGGTACACCTACCTATAACCACATTAGAGAAGAGAAACTGTACCGTTGACAGTGCAACGAAAAATAAAAGTAGCGGTGGCGTCCTAAACTAAGACACACGATGAAGAGATGGCACTGCGTGTACTATCGTCATTATTGTTTAGATGCATCATGTTTGTTTTGTTTTTGACGCCTACGCCTTCTGGCCTTATTGAGAGCCCCTAGCAGGAAAATTTCAAACTAAAATATGGAGCTAGGTTAGTAGTTCCACTCTACGCGCAACTTGATGGAACGCGCCGCGGCTGGTTTTTTTCGCCACCTGTAGCGACTTGTGGAACGTCGAACCTTCCGGGGCCCCGAGATTTCGGTGTCGTCAAATTGACGTCAATTCCCTGTCAATCATTTTCAAACCGAGCGTGTCGTCTGCTACGCGGAGAACGATTCCCGAGGCCGCTCGCTCAGCGAACGATTTACGAACACTTTGCGAACAGCGGCCGCGGCAGCGGCTCCGCTTGGATTGAAACGGCGGCTGCGGCTGCGCAATGTTGCGTCACAGAGGGAAATGGCGGTCCACTTGGGCGCTGAGTCCTCGCATTGTCGTCGCTGAAATAGGACGCGGAGCAGCTGAAGGTTCGCGATGTATTTGAGGATTTGACAGGAAGTGAATTCCGGCGTCAGTTTCGTCTGTCGAAGCGAACAGTACGTTGGCTGTGCGCCGAACTTGATCCCGAGAGAGAGAACAACTTTATTTTAGGAAAAAAAAATCCTCGCCGCCACCTCCTCTGCTCGTCTGATAGCCTAGAGTTGTTTTCCAGGC
>CM023482.1:32894256-32917514 GCA_013339685.2 Hyalomma asiaticum
CGTGAACGAATTTAAAAAAAGAAAGCAATGTGCCTGGTGATAACAAAGACTGGTAAGGCGAATTCCGAGGCCATGGAACAGGAGAGGGTACTCGCAGTTGTGAAGCAAGACCGTATTATAATGCATAACTTCTCAGGCTTAGGGCTTACACAAAACGCTTTCATATTCAGGCAATGCTGTTTCAAGAAGAGGTATAGGTAGTGAACTACACAGCGCTCACAGTCAAACACAGCCGTAGGAATATATAACATAACATACCGGCAGTTCTGCGGACGCCACCAAACGATCCTAACTTTTTGCAGGCTTAAATAGCTTCGCTGTTATAAAGGTTTATGGAGAGCTGGTAGAATATATCATGCTTCAGAATTTTACGTCTGTTTTCCTTAACATGTAACGTGACAAGGAAGCAATCATGTGATAATAGGGTTTATTATTTCCAGGAGGGAAACTGGAACTGAAATGCTGTTGCATTCCATGGAAGTGCTGGGACATGTCTGATTCTGAATGGCATTGTTCACGAAGAGCTCGAACGGACGCCTTCGAAGACGCGCCTGTCTTGGAAGGTTCCGTGCGTCAAAACGCTAATTTGTACTGAAGAAGAACAAAATGACGTATTTTAAAGCCACGCCTTGTTTATTTTTAGATGTTGTACCTGTATGTAGCGTTTTATGAGACGTAAAAAAAGGGGGCGACGGATCTCTAAGGCTGGAAGGCAGGCGACAATGCCAGTTTTCACTCCGCGACCGTTTGTCGTCTGTTTATTCCATTCGCCCTTTCATTATGCTCTGCAGGTGGGTTGTGTTTTATTGTAAGGTGCACTAAAGCGGTGTGATGTCTATTTACGAAGGCTTTGTTTTAGGGAAGCTTTATTTATTAAGCCTCATCCATGTTTTATCCAAAGCATCGGTCAACGCCGGCCAACACAAGCCTCGCAGATGCATATACGGTAATTGTCATCGCGGCAGGGTGCCCCTTAACAAACTTCCATATACGGTGGCACCACATTAACCTCTAGGTAATATCGTTACATGCCTGCTACAGTCATTTCAGAATTTGAGTACCAAGTGTCACACGCCTCTATGGAATGTCTAAAAAAGCGTTCTAACGTTCTCTTTCGGTTTGCAGCGCCTGGTGGAGCACTTAGCAAAATACAATAAAGAGAATATACGAAACATCGAACGCATTAACAAATTATAAAGGAGAAACGAGAGTGACAACTGTCCTTTCTACATTGCGTGCCCCGAAGTGAACTGCTACTGCAAATAAGATGCTTTAGTTGGCATAGCCAAGACTCCGGCACAGAATAATGGCGGTTCAGACAAAAGCAGGTTTCTCGAACACTCGTCCCCAGGTCTAAAGTACAGCTACGTTTGCTTGTTCTGTGGGAGAAATTAGGAACAATGTTCCCCAGCCCTCCAAATTGCAGAGGCTGGACGATTAGACTGCATGCGTACGCTTGCAAGATGGGAACATGTACGAACCATACGAATTGCTGCAGTTCCGCTGTTCGCTGCAGCCATTCATATAACAGAGTTTCTCACAATTACCTTATAGGGAAATGTGGCGCCGCCGTCTATGCGAGTTTCTAAGGGGCGCTGCGCCGCGATGAGAATTATGGTATATGTGTCGTATGGTTACTATACTGACTTTAGAGGCAAAGCTGGTCCGCAGAGGGGGGGGGGGGGGGGGGAGGGGTCCCGCCCTCGCGCCGCCCTGTCGCAATGTGTCAATGTGGCCAGCCCAAGTATTACTGAAAGGGCTAAAAAGAAGTGTAGGTCGTCTTATGCCGATTCCTTAAAAAAACGAATAATCTTGCGAAGATTAAGTATGAATATTAAGCATACTGAAAGCGCTTCCCAAGAACGTAACTATTACATTTCATGATGCACGCATTCGCTCAATAAAGCTTGGTTTCGGATGCTCGTATTCGGTTCCCTCAGTTTGGATGTTGGATGTGATATATGTGATCACGCGGTGACATCGGTTGACGTGATGGCGCATTCGTGCGGTTACGTTGTTGCTGTTACGACCGGCCCCTCTCTTCTTGACCGTAGCGGCGTAGCGACGGACGGGTTGATGCGGTTTCGTTCGCGATCACCGGCTGGGCAGTCGGGCTATTTGATCATGCGTCGGCCCACCTCACCAATGCACAGACAAATGAACTGGGATTAAGAGGTTGTGCGTCGAAAAAGCTTTCTGCGCCCGAAAGAATAAACCATGCTTAACACGTACGTACGGCTATATAGGTGTTATCTGTACGTATACGTTGAATATCGCTGCACGGACCGCTCGGACACGGCGATAATCGACAAGGCTGCACTGACAACGCCGGGTGTACCGGGTGCATTGACAACGCAGTGTGTAGTCTCTCGCTTTGTTGCTGACACTGACGTTCCCAGCTCCACGGACGGCCACCGTCCCATATTCTAAGGTTCCATCGCAGGGACTAACGAAACGTGTCCTTTTAAGGCCTTGATCAACCAGCTCTGATTGTAAAGAGGAACGCTTCTGTCATCCGTTTTGATTGGAAGCAGCGTGCACGTCTCGGGATCCCGATATCTGTCGTCTGCTTTTATTGTGAATTTGTAAGTTGAATAACTTGATTTTACTAGCATCGATCTCGAAAATTCTTTTTGCATTTACCTCAGAAGAATCCAAGGAGCCTGCTTCGATGCAAAACTCGGTGAGTAAAATATGGTTTCAGGGCCCCTTTAACTCTATGATATGTGTCTGCGAGGCTTGTGTTGCCTGGCGTCTAGCGGGGCTTTGACTCATACGTCGATACGGCTTCATAATTGTAGCCTCTCCAAAACAAAAAACTTTCGTAAACGAATCTCATGCATACATACTAGATCGTACAAATATTACTCACCTACAGGACATAATCAAATGGTTAAAAGAAGTGAAAAAAAAAAGAAAGGAAACAGACAGACGGACGCTGAGTGAGCGCTGACATTTTCTTCTGTCATCCAACCTTAGCGGTCAGTCGCTGCCTTTTACTCTTATAAAGGAGTACAAAGCAGTAAGGTTCTCAAATGTTAATGAAACTTACTTTTGAGATATGCGAAAAAAAGGCTTATTAATAGCTGCTTCAGCACAAAATTAACCATTATTACGCGCGGAACGCGACCAAGCCAGATGCGCATCGGATGCATCGGACCTTTTAGTAGACGACGCCAGTCCGAATCCACCACATCCCGGCATTGCCATGCATACAAGGGCGTCCTAGTGCCAGTTTTCCGTCTACAGTAAGAAACTCTGATTTATGGTTCAGTGTGGCCATCTTCACTGCTAGCTGCAGCTTCGATGTGACCATCTTCGAGGAGTGGATGGGGCCTGTTGTTTTATTTCGCGTCCTGTATCGCATTTTCTCCTGGTACACGATCGATAAGGCGTAGCCCAGCTCCTCCGTAACAAAAGGTGCAGGTAATCGAAGACGCTCAAATTTTGGCAAGTGGCGTCCGCGGCATTTATTGCTTAGGATGACTGTCCGTGACCTCGAGGCAGACTCAATAGAACAAACGCGGTTGTCGAAAATCGTACAAGGACGGAGATATGGCCCAGGAGGTGAAACGCTTTGTTGCTGTCTAAAAGCCGCTCGGCTGCGAGAGGAAAACGCTTCGGGTGTGTTAAAGACGATAGTCTTTCTTGGGCTGTCTAAACGCGTCTGTCTGTCTTTCACTCGCTTCAACCGTCCGGCCACAACCAAGCGAGCTACGGGCACTGATGGCACAGGGTCATACATGTCAACATTATACAGCGCAAAGGAAACCTCAGGACTATTTGAGACACAACGTAGTACACAACTGTGATCCGAAGCGATCATTTAATTGTTGTTGTTGTTATGTGGATTTTAACGTCCCAAAACCAGTTCTGATTATCAGAGACGCCGTAGTGGAGGGATCCGGAAATTTTGACCACCTGGGGTTCTTTAACGTGCACTGACATCGCACAGCACACGGGCCTCAACATTTCGCCTCCATCGAAATGCAGCCGCCGCAGCCGGGATTCGATCCCGTGACCCTCGGATCAGCAGCCGAGTACTATAGCCACTAGACCACTGTGGCGGGGCAGCATTCATTTAATTAAGAATACGCATTAGGGTGGTTTTTACTTCAGTAAAGGGAAAATCAGTGCGCTAGAAATGGGGTAGGAGACGCTGCGCGTTAAAAACAAGCCGACAGAAGCCGAGGCTCTGTAGGCGCCTTGAAGCAAACAGTTATAAAATGTCTCAACATATGGTGCGAGAGCAGGGCGAAGGCGGGAAATTTGAATTGTATTCAGCAAAACCTCCACTGCATCCATCATGGGAGGAGTGATAGGGGGTGGGACCGCATGAGGGGTGGGAGGGGGGAGAAGAGACGGTGTTACGTGTCATTGGCGGCATGAAGACTATCGTCAGGATAGTGTTCTGCCGTCCCGTGCTTATGTTCGCGCTTATGCGGAGGAAGAGTAGGGACAGCGTGGGGACGACGATCGCAACAAGGCGCTGGAAAAACGGCACATGTAAAGCAATTGAGCACGTTATAGCTTTATCACGTCGCATTTTGTTAGTCTAGAAAATTAAAGGCAACACGGCTACCACGAAGGCTACCCTTGTACTACACAGCTTGTCGAATTCGGAAACGATCTGGTGCTGGCAATAGACAAAAGGCAGAAACGCTTGCCTTTCCAGAAATTTTATTGCTATAGCAATTATATGGACAGTCTCGGCTGGTTTTTCCGTCCCCGTCGCCGCCACCGTCATGCACCGTATATGTAGAAGCATGTATATATTGTCACGGCGCTTCTGGAAAGCAAGGTGGAGGGAAAAGAAGAAGAGGAAGAAGATGAGTTCATTCCCTGGCCTCGCTCCATCCTGTCGTTCGGCTCGGAGCCTCCTGAATAAACGTCACCTCTTAAACGACTTCGGCCTCGTAACATCTTGGTGAAGGTGCTGGGTATCGGTGCCGTACTCGTCCAGCGACACGCTGAGAAAGAACACGTTATCGCTTATGCCAGCCGCTCACTAAGCAAGCCTGAGTGTAACTACACCGTAACCGAGCAGGAATGCCTTGCCGTCGTCTCTGCAGTTTAGAGGTTTTAAATGCGAGGCATTTCTCAGCGAACTTCGGCGAGTTTGAGCGTATCTATCTATATATGCACCATCATGTCGAAAAATAAGAAAATTTGTAAGCTACCCCTGTTGTCGTCCTTTATTCATCTTGGTTCTGTCAGAATTTTGCGCTGCTTTTTCCCTTTTCTAACAGCAAACTCCTTTTCTTTCTATGAAACACGTTCACCTTTCGACAAATCACATTACTGCTAAAGAAAGAGAGATTCCTGTGGTAAAAAAAAATTACCCGGCACCGTTCCAAATTGGCCCGGGTTTTCTTTTTCAACGGAAAAAAAGAAGCACCTCCTTTCTGTTCTGCTGCACGGCAGTGCAAAGAAAGGGTCATTACTTGGAAAGTGCGCTTTTGTGGCGCCGCGCATATTTACAACAGTTCCATAAGTAATTACAGCCGCACCAAGGAAGCGTTAAGCAGATACAATGAAGAATTCCCCACGCTGTGTGCGAGACAACCCCCTTCACGTTTGAAAAGTACATGCGAGATCTGCTTTGAAATATCCGGAAAGCAGCACTTGCCGTGTTTCACTGTCCCGTGTCGGGACCTGTCTTAAATCAAGCACTTAATTTTAACGTGTGTCACTGTGAATGGACGCATTTCTGGAAGACGTTTATTTACCTAAAATATCTTAGAGTGCCCGTCAGTCTGGGTGCCATCATGATGTGCCGTAAATTTGAAGAGATGTTTAGCTTCCGTCACCCATTGACAGAAACAAAGACGTCGAACAATATCTGTGCAGCCCATATAAACAGATCAAAACGAAGTGCGATCATGCCATGATTTTTTTCCAACATGCGCCACGACGAAATAATGTGAAGCCTTGACACAACACGGCATGTTATTCGTTTTATTGATGTGCTAAAATACATGCTCAGGAAGTTCAGAGGACTGGGTGATATGGGTGACATATTTATAACTATACTAATGAGCAATAATGAGGACGTAAGCTACCTTGACCTGTTGTCTTTAATGACACCAAGTACCCTTCGAAGTGTTGCACGAGCTCACGATGAACTGCCTCACGCAGCGCACACAGCGAGCGAGATGCGAGTAGCGCGAGTCAGCCCGCGACGGCCAACACTCGTCGCTGCCGTCGAAGCGAAAAGCGATCCAGGTACTTCAGTTCAGCACAGCTCACCGCGGCTCATTGAGCGAGAGAGCACCGCCTTCCGCCCTCGGCTGTCTGAACGAGAGAAAGCACGGCTCACCTCGGTTCACTGAGCGAGAGAGTCCCAAAGAACCACCACTCATTTTTACTGAGCCGGCTCACCTCGGCTCTCTGAGCCGCACGGTTCACTGAGCGAGGGAGAACCGCCGTCCGCTCTCCCAAAGAACCGCCGCTCAGTTTTGCTGAGCCGGCTCACCTCGGCTCTCTGAGCGAGAGAGAACGCACGGTTCACTGAGCGAGAGTGAACCGCCTCCCGCCCTCGGTTCACTGAGCGAGAGAGAACCGCCGTCGGTTCTCCCAAAGATCCGCCGCTCAGTTTTACTGAGCCGGCTCACCTCGGCTCTCTGAGCGAGAGAGAACGCACGGTTCACTGAGCGAGAGCGAACCGCCTCCCGCCCTCGGTTCACTGAGCGAGGGAGAACCGCAGTCGGCTCTCCCAAAGAACCGCCGCTCATCTTTACTAAGCCGGCTCACCTCGGCTCTCTGAGCGAGAAAGAACGCACGGTTCACTGAGCGAGAGCGAACCGCCTCCCGCCCTCGGTTCACTGAGCGAGAGAGAACCGCCGTCCGCTCTTCCAAAGATCCGCCGCTCAGTTTTACTGAGCCGCGGATCACTCGCTCTTTGGAAAGAGCCGCTCAAACGATCTGGATCACTCCTGAGCGACCCATCTCTAATTTGCAATGTAGCGCGCGCCTTATATACCGAGCAGTGCCCGAAACACTTCGTGGTTAGAATGCGGTGCAGGAGCTGCCTATGGGCAGCTATTGCTCGCTGTCGCTACTCTCACCTTCTCATTGTTTTTCAGTGGCGTTTCTTGTTCCATTCCTTTGTCGACATCATAGAGGAGTACGGAATACCGTTTTCCATTTCGGGGATTGGACAGACGTCTTGTTTTTTCAATATTGACCATCGACGTCATTTGGCGATAACTGTACGCCAATATTTCGTTAGGCACGTAGGGGATGCGTGTAATATTAAGTGGCTCAGCCTTGAAGAAGGAAGACTGCATTTGCAGAAAAATCTATACGAGAGCATCCGCATGTTAGTGCATCTAGAGCCGCGGGACGGATTGATCTTGCGGTGGGTAGTCACAGCCGCTCATCTTTACTAAGCCGGCTCACCTCGGCTCTCTGAGCGAGAAAGAACGCGATTCGTGGATGCGATTTTCGTGGATGCGATTTTCGTGGATGCGACTTTTCGTGGATGCGATTCTGTGTAAGCGGCCCGAACGATATAGCTTTCACTTGTTGCAGGATGACTTCACTAAACACTAAACTTTATGTAAGTGAAGCATTGTCGGCCTAGTCATCGTGCCACGCAGGCGATTCATATATCGCCTGAAGTCGCGCCCTCTCTATATCCTTGGAGGTCGGTGCTCGGCAAAGTCCGTCAGGATATTGTTGAGATGTAAAGCGGCATAACTTTCTGTTGCGACTGGGAACTGCGACGTAGGCTGGATCCTGCCGTGGTCGAAAGTGTCTGTGTGGCGCCGCCCCGCCACGGTGGTCTAGTGGCTAAGGTACTCGGCTACTGATCCGAGGGTCGCGGGATCGAATCCCGGCCGCGGCGGCTGCATTTCGATGGAGGCGAAATGTTGAGGCCCGTGTGCTGTGCGATGTCAGTGCACGTTAAAGAACCCCAGGTGGTCGAAATTTCCGGAGACCTCCACTACGGCGTCTCTCATAATCAGAACTGGTTTTGGGACGTTAAACCCCACAAATCAATCAATCAATGTGTGGCGCCCGTACACGAAACGAACTGAGTGTGCTAGCACGAAAGTTGCATGTCGATCTGTATCTCTGCTTGAAATGATGCGCATAGAGACAGCTTGTTTTCATAAGCAAAATAATCAGGTAACCCAGACAGTTACCTGCTGCATTAAAAGAAGAAAAGAAAAACTGCCTGTAATTAAGCGAGTTAGTTTTTCGGTTTCCTTGGCATATCTGCCGATTCATGCGTCTGCTACCGCTCTGCTCAGTGCTTCTCTCTTAACCCAGTTATTCTCGCTTAGAAATCTAAATAAAGCTAATCTAGTTGTTTCTATAAAAATAATTTTCACAGCTGGGAGCATCAAACTGCTGAAAACGAAGCCGCTACGTCAGACGCCTCTCAGTTTGCCCGGTCATCGGGCATGGTCTCCGAGATCGGGGAAGCGGGTGGATATAATTAAAGGCCAACTCCGGCGATTTTTGGGTATTTCAAGGTAATGGCGATTCGATGTTCCTGAGGCGCTGCTAACACACTCCTCATAGTAGAAATGCTTATCAAACGCAAAAATAATTTTTAAATCTTAAAGAAGCGGTAACATGAAACCGAATTCCAACCGAGTAGTGTCATCAAATCAGTCAACTCGCCTTTCACATGGTGCGACAGCGCATGCGCTCTTCCCCTGGCAGCAATACCGCGAAGGTTGGCGGCACGCACAGGCCATGTTATGGTACCGGTGCGCTTCTGTCGCTTTGCCGATTATGACGTCAACACACATTGTGGGCGATAATTGCAGGAAGCCAGGTGGATGGTCTGAGGTAATCAGTAAAAATTGAATTGCAAGCAATCTGCGTATCTTTCGAGCCTGAAATCTTGCGCAATTGACGCAAGTGTGCCAAGGAACGCACCCAACGAATTTTATTGAGATCTATTGACCTCGGAAAATCGCCGGAGTTGGCCTTTAATCAAGCAAAGGGCGCGTCTAGCGAGTGGCTTGTCGCGCATGCGCAGAGGTGTTTTTGCAAATCTACAATTGCATGGACATCCGAATATCTTTTACATAGACGGCACCCCGTATATCTCATTCTTGCTTCAGTGACCTGTGGTGTACCCTGTTTCATATTGGGGCCTCAGATTTTTGTCGTATATAATGCGTATCACTGGAGTTAATAGTCAACTTTCGTAATGTTTGCAGACTAATGAACGGTGTATGGGGCCATAGACAGTGATCGTGATCCCTGTTCTTGTCTCAGTGACTTAGATGAAATTTCATCTTTGTGCACGGAATGGGAAATGTCGCTGACCATGCAAATATGTTTAACAGGACCTTTACAAGAAAACATTTATCTAGTTCATGTGGGTACAAATAAAATCTCGTTGCTGTGCGCAGGGTTGCGGAATAAGGACACATGGGTGTACTATTTAGATTCAAGGCCAAAGCTGTATGTACAGGAGATAAGAGCGGAGGTACGCAAGTAGGGCTTCCAACATCGAAAGTTCGGCCACTTACCTGGTAAATTGAAAGAACGGCTGTATTTCACCCATGCACGTTCTGTACATGAGTGCGCGTGTGTCAGTTAGTATCATGCTTGTCATTTAGTCGACTTAATTGAAAAAAACTCAGAATAGTGCAGTTCGGTTAATAATATGCTCAGTATGACTAAGTGTAAGTGGGCAATACAACAGCAGGATTTATACGACGGGACAGACGACTCATGTTTTCTTGCAGTGCCAAAACAACCGCACGTGTCACTATTATATAACAGTCACGAGAAGAGAAAAAGAAAAGATATTAGGTTACCACCGTGTATCTCGCACAAAAGAGACCATAAATTGGAAAATTGTGAATTTTATTTATTGTTGAACCTTACAATATTCATTTTTATAGGACCGCTGCAGAGTGGAATGTTCGTTCGTGAAAAAGTGTTTGTATACAATGCGACAATGGCTTTTACTGCGGGTGGTATGTTGAATTGAATAACAATTGACGTAAAAGTATATATTCCCTGCTGTGACTCCTGCAGTGGCGATGCCGATACAGACTGACTGACTTACTAACTGACAAACAGACAAAATAGATAGTTAAATAAATAAATAAATAAATAAATAAATAATAAATAAATAAATAAATAAATAGCTGATGTACTTTTATCTTCCTCGTTCGTAATGCACCGTTACACCATCCTCTTCAAATGGCCACCTCCAAATAATCTTCCACATTGTTCACGTACATAACGAGTACAGTAAAGTACCACAGCTCACCCGGTTAAAGTACGTGAATGGCGCTTTCCGGATGAGTAAGGAAAACAGAGCCAGCTAAAATATGCCGGTGACGAAGGGCGTCGCTTTTCATTCGATACGGGCCATTGTGACCCCAAGTCAGATGAGAGGCCGTATACACATGTCACATGAGAAGGGCATTCTTTATCTTTCACTTCTAATTTTTCGTTCAATCTGCGTGGTTTCTCATATGCTATGCTGATATATTGATTTTGGGGGTTTTATGTCCCGATTGATTGATTTATTGGGTTTTAAGCGCCAACAAAACCAGCTCTGATTATGAGAGACGCCGTAGTGGAGGGCTCCGGAAATTTCGACCACCTGGGGTTCTTTAACGTGCACTGACATCGCACAGCACACGGGCCTCAACATTTCGCCTCCATCGTTCGTATGCTATGCTAGCTCTTAGTTTGTGTGGCTGCAGTGAAGCGCGTTTGTAATGACCAACGCAAGCTGACACTTCTAGTATAAAGGCATTAGCAGTGAAAAACAGAATAAGGTGAAGCGAATATGGTCTTCTGAATAAGATATGCGGGAACACGTGCGCTAGTATTGCGGATAAAGTGCCAAATAAACTTACTTTAGCGTGTGCAGCGGATAGCCAGTGATGCCGATGTACCGAATTATTCCAGCCTGCCGAAGGCTTTCGAGGGCCGGCAGTGTTTCGTTGATAACCAAATCGATATCTGGTGCAAACTCGACGTCGTGAACCTAGACCAACAAAAAACAGCAAATGAGAATAAAAAGTAAGGAAAATTGAGGGAGACTTTAAAATCGACAGAACGAAGATAAACAGTACAATGCAATAAACTAGTGGAGAGCTTGTAGCACGGCGGTTGAGGAAAAATGAGGAAACCGTAGAGTTGTGAAGGCACGGTACCGGTTTATCACACTGTAAGATAGCAGAAAGAGAAATAAGGTGTGCATTTACCGTGCATACTGGCAAACTGCGGATGGGCAGCTTTTTTCAACATTCCAGGCACAATAACACGTTGCTGAAGAAGACACTGTTCATAACTCATTAACGTATTTAGTCCGCTTTTCTAAATCCATATATTATATCCGCATGCCACTATGGTGAGCCGAGCGTGGTGTGGTCGGCTATGTATAAATGCGCCACCGCGTCAGGCTGCTGCACTGGCAGCGACGCAGAGCGAATTTCGGCTACCAATGTGTGCCGCAACCCCTGTACTCTAGCTCAATCCGAAGTAGATCGTCGTTCTTTTCTTTCTTTCTTTCTCTCTCTTCATCTCACAAGTAAAATGACAACGGTAAAGCTGTCTTAATGTAAGGGGACTTGCGCATAAGGACGGTTTCGCGCTCCAGCGCCACATAATGTGACACACGCGCTATTAATGTTGAGGATCAATGTAGTTGGTATTCACGCGTATGCAAAAAGAGACACGTAAGTGCGGCTTTATTAATCACAGTTCTCGCAGTTATGTGCAATGAAATTAAAATGAGAGGTGATGTTGAAAGAAGGGCTATCGCAGATGACTGAAGGTGAAAACACAAGGCGAACAGAAGTGGGAGACAACCGTGTGAATTCGGACGTGGATCTTAATAGTAAAGTGCAGAAACGGTGAACGAACACTTTCTTTTGAAAGTGAGCCAGAGGCAGGAAGCGAAAGTGGGACGAATGCGAGGTTAACGCTACGCAAGTTACTTCATTACCCCAGCCGACATGCTTCAGCAATGTATACCAATGTCGCTCGCGTTCTCCAATACCACGCTTCCGTACTTTTTACAAACTGCAGTCCTTGAAATATAACCTTCCGTTAACCTTCAACAAATGCAAACACATACCGACGCTATCGCGATCATCACTACGTCAACAATTCTCTTGAATCGTAAATGCGAACACTCGACAGTTTAGGCTACACACACCAGCAACTGTTTTATATGAGAAGCATTTTTTGTGGATTATGAGTACCCTTCACTTATCTGTATATCTGGTATCTATTTATCTGTCTACCAACCACTTGAGTCGCTGTGTCTCGTCCCGGTCGTCTCGTTCACCTGGTATACAGCAACATTTGGGTCGTATGGTGTAAGTGCATGACGAACATGAATCGTTCATCTTTACATAATTAACATGATATACTTGTCATGTACACCACTGTTAACAGTACCGCCACGACGTGTCGCTCATACCGGTAATGTTGGGCCCGTGCCTGAGGGTATGCGCCATAGGTGTTTGAATTATATAGAGCCTAGTCAATCTGAGCAAACTAAAATAGACACTTAACATATCGTCAGAACACGCCTAAATTAAGAAATTCATACCGTTTGTCGTAGCCAACGACTAAAATTGTAGACGTAACAAGCGCATCGATACATACGAACGCGCTCTAATCACAGAAGGCAAATACCAACAGGTATGAGGGGAGATATGGAACCCGGAATAGTGAACGGGGAAGCAGTTTAGAAAAGGTTGACATTCCATCAGTAATGACAAGGAAGTAATGAACGCTTTGAAAGAGATGCAAGGGAGAAAGGTACCTGGTGAGGATCAGACAATAGCAGATCTCTTAAAGGATGGTGGGCTGATTATACTAGCAAAACTCGCAAGCCTGTATACGCAATGCCTAATGACTGTGAGCATACCGGCATCTTGGAAGAATGTGAACATCATCTTATTTCATACGAAAGGCGACTTGAAGGACTTGAAAAATTACAGGCCGATTAGCGTACTGTCATTCGTCTATAAGATATCTACCAAGGTAATCGCTGACAGAACTAGTGCCATCTTAGATTTCAGTAAATCTAATAAACAAGGAGGGCTTCGTAAAGGCTACTCAACAGAAGACCATATTCACACTTTCAATCAGGTAATGGAAAAATGCGCTGGCTATAACCAACCATATGCATAGCCTTCATAGATTACGAGAAAGCATTTGACTCGGTCGATGCCTCAGCAGTCATGCAGGCATTGCGGAATCAGGGCGTAGACGAGCACTACGTGATACTTCTGGAAGACATCTAAAATGGCTCCATAGCCACCACAGTCCGGTATAAGGAGAGCAGTAAAATATCTTTAAGGAAGAGTGTCAAACAAGGGGACACAATCTCTCTAGTGTTATTCACAGCACACTTACAAAAATATTTAGAACATTGGATTGGGAACAGGTGGCTGTAAGGGTTACTGGGGAATGCTTCATTAACCTCACTTGTTAGAAACAACTTAATGAGCAAACAGACAATTAAGCCTAGGAAAGCATAGGGGAAGTTACTTGTATTGTAAATGGGAAGAAAGTAGAAAGGAATTAAAGTGTACGAAAAGACAAACCTGCCTTCGGTGGGAATTGAACCCACGACCTTCGGATGTCGCGTCCGATGCTTTACCAACTGAGTTACGAAGGCGGTCGTCCCCCCGTCCACTTTATTGTGTATTTATGTACGTATTATCCTGAGAGTGTTAGGCAGCGCCACTCGTGGCCAAGGCGGCGTGTGTGGAACATTTTATTGCCAGGAGGCGTCACGTAGAACGTGAACTTAGATGAGATGGCTGCTGCCCAATAAGCCCTCGCATGCTACCTAAGGCACCAAGTCTGCCGCAACGAGCCCCAAGCTGTCAAAAATAACGAAAGGGAAGGGGGGTCAAGGGCTCGTTCTTTATTTGTTAGAAACAACTTAATGAGCAAACAGACGAAGGCAGGTTTGCCTTTTCATCCACTTTAATTCCTTTCTACTTTCTTCACAATTACAATACCACAAGTAACTTCCCCTATGCTTTCCTAGGCCTCATTGTCTCTTTGCTCATTAAGTTGTTTCTAACAAATAAAGAACGAGCCCTTGACCCCTTCCCTTTCGTTATTTTATTAACCTCATGTTTGCTAAAGACATTGCCTTGCGAAGTAACTCGGGAGATGAATTACAAAGCATGATTACTGACATAAACAGGCAAAGTAGAATGGTGGGCCTGAAAATTAATATGCAGGAAACTAAAGTAATGGTCTATAGCCTTGGGCGAGCACAGCGGTTTGAGATAGCTGCCGAGGCATTTGAAGTGGGAAGTGAAAATGTCTACTTAGGCCAGATAGTAACACCTGATCCGAACCATGAGGCAGAGATAATTAGGAGGATAAGAATGAGGTGGAGTGCACTTTGCAAGCGTTCTCAGATAATGAATGGTAGCTTACCATTGCCTCTGAAGAGGAAAGTGTATAGCAGCTGCACCTTATACCAACACTCACCTACAGGGCGGAAACTTGGAGGCTAACTAAAAGGGCTCAGTTTAAATTGAGGACGACGCAGCGAGAAATGGAAAGGAAAATGGTAGGTGTAATATCAAGGGACAAGAAGACAGTGGAGTGGGTTAGGGAACAAACGCGTCTTAAAGACATATTAATAGAAATTAGGAAGAAGAAATGGACGTAGGCGGACCATGTAATGCGAAAACAAGACAACCGTTGGTAATTAAGGGTAACAGAGTGGATTACTAGAGCGGACAAGCGTGGCAGGGGATGGCAGATGAGATCAGGAAGTTTGCGGGAATAAATTGGGCACAGTTAGCACAGGAGAGGGATAATTGGAGATCCATGGGAGAGGCCTTTGCCCTGCAGTGCGCGCAGACAGGCTGATGATGATGATGATGAATTTCTTTATCAACTCCTGCATAATTATTATAAAATAGATATTTCAAATTATATTTGCTACTCACAAACTCGACCTACCAGGCACAAACATTCAAACACATTAGTAGAGTACAAATGCAACAGTGGTGTGTTTAAACATTCCTTTTTTCCTGTTGCCATTCGTGAATGGAACATGTTAGCGCCTCTCGTTACTAACACTGAGTCACTGGCTCAGTTTGAGTCAGAGATTGAAAAAAATATCTTAGTATGTTAAACCGGCATTAGCGTCATTCATGCAACAGGCATATGTACTTGTACATTTTGCATGTAGTCGTGTGTTCAGTTTCTAATGTTCCTCTGCCATTTATATCTACTCGTATCTTGTTTATATGTTATGTATTGTAAGTTGCACATGTATAATGAGCAAAGTTGATGTTACTCTTTTTTGTATGTATTGCTGATTGGTTCATATGATGAGTATTCATAGTATCTGTACATAGTGCCCACCTGCTATGGTCTCAGTAGAGACTGGCAGTATTGTAAATAAAAATAAAATAAAAGGATGATGGAACCCGGGCCCCCGTAGTGCCAAGCTAGCACGCTACCATTGCGAGAAGCTTCGGCACGGCGCTCGCACAGGGATGATCGATTAAACTTTTCGATCAATTAACAGTTAATCATTCGTTGATTTCACGTTCAATTGATCAAATTTTTTGCAAGGTCACCAATGAATTAATTGATTAATCGATATTTCTGTGGTTTCTTGAAGCACTTAATGCAGTAGAGTTAGTAAGTTACTTAGTGATTCAAAAATTCATTCGTCAACTTTAAAGAATCAATAAAACGTATGTTATTGCTCAAGAAAACATGCTAGCTACATTTAGCTTTAAAGGCTGATATAAAAGGGGATGGAATAACAAAGTAAGGAAGAGTACTTAGGCCAGATAGTAACCCCTGATCCTAACCATGAGCAGGAGCCATAACCAATTCCAACTCGCCCACTTGACCAGGATCATTTGGGCGATATGGAGCTGGTTATGGCTATTCCCGGTTAGCGCTGTGGTTTGTGTCCTGCCTTGCATTTTGTCTTCCTGTTGCCGTCAATATGATTAAGGAAATGTATCTGGAACCGCTGAAAGGAAAGGAAGCACAGTGCATTGTTGCTGTGGTTAATTTCTTGTCGGCAGCACAAGAGAAGGTAATCTTCCGTCGAAGCATATAGACGACCTTATTCTTTTAATTAACCATTCTAATGTTTAAAGAAAGGTATAGAATACACCATGAGAAATGGTGACGCTGACGACGTAAGCTGCTGACACTCGGCGTGCACTCCTACGGTGGCGGTATCGGCAAAGAGGGTGTGTCATTAATGGCACCGAAGCTGTCGCCTATTGCTCACCTTCAGCCCTCAGAATACCGGACCCTTTCACCTCTTCCCCTTTGGACGTTGCGAGGCTAGCACGACAGATCCCACCATTTTCCCCGCATCTGTGTCGTTGTGTCGTGGAAGAGCAAGGGTTGCTTATAGCTTGCACGAAGGCTCGCAGGAAACGTCGTTTTCTTTGCTTAGTGACCGGACAGAGAATTGAGTTTCTGAGAATTGAGTTTCGAGCACCGGCAAAAAATTCATCAAGGCGTCCCGGCGCAAACTAATGATGCAAGACGGCGCATATAATTTAGTGGCGCATTCGTTGCAGATCTCATTTCAATCACTTTTACGCACGGGATTTTTAAATATGACGAAGGTGCCAGTGTTAGAAAATATTTAGCCGGGATTCTGCGACTTGGGCCACACGGCTAGCCGTCAGCGTCTAGACGACGACGACCATGTTGCGCCTCAGCTGCTCCGCACGTTCGAGCTGAGCTATGGCCGATCCCCCAGTGGGGTGCGCCAAGGTATCCAAGGACCAACCATCCAACCAACACGGCTGCAAGAGCGACAGCGCCTGTGGTCGTGCATAAATAAATATGTGGGCAAGCGAACTCCTCACGTCTTCCCGCAAGTGGTGACCCCGGACTTCCAATGACAACGCGCCACCTGCTGGTCCCTTCGCCAACGCACCGAGTGTTTTCGGTGACCTTCAGCCTTCAGCCTCGCTCATTCCGGCTGACCATGCATGACACCACACCCAACAGCGACGCGACGCCGAATTCCACGGTACCCGAACCTGTTGTCGCTGTTCTCAAGCCACCAGAGTTTCGGCAGTAGGACTCAGAACTCTGGTTTCTGAGCTTCTAGCCTCTCTTCCGACGATATCGAGTAACATCGCAAGCAGCAAGGTACGACGATGTCATCGGTGCTTTACCACCTGCTGTCATCGCCATCGTAAGGGAGATTCTGCGCTCTCCGCCTCCTGACACACCCTACGACACTCTTAAAGCAGAGCTCATACGCCGGACAACCGAGTCGAAACAGCGTAGGCTGCAGCAGCTACTCACCGCGGAGGAGCTCGGTGTCCCAAAGCTTACGGAGCTTGTGCGTCGCATGCGGCATCTGATTGGGGGCCACTCTGCTGCATAGGACGCATCCATCCTAACTCTTCCTACAGCGACTGCCACGACAGGTGTAGATGGTTTTGAGCGTGTCCTCCACAGAAACCCTCGACTCACTGGCACAGATTCCAACGAAGACAAAATTTTGGATGCCGGTACCCCCAGCCGTATCTGCAATCGAGGGACAACGTGACTCTCCCCTCTTTGCGGCGGTCCCCGAGGACCGCTTGGACCGTCTGCTGCAAGGAAAAGAGGAGCTCACTCGCAAGGTGGACCAGCTGGCTGCTGAACTAAGCTCACTCAAAGCAGACCACCGAAACAATGCGTCACGACGACACCAAAGCCGCGACCGATCGCCAAGTCTGCCTCGCAGCGTTTGCTGGTACCACCGCCGATACGGAGCACGCGCTCGTCAGTGCCATCATCCATGACAGTTTGCGGAAAAGCACGGACCACGCACTGAGGGTGGCCAGTGTTTCAGGCCCCACACTGTTTCAGGCCCTTTGATTTAGAGCTTTCTGCTGTGCAATCTATTACTTACTAACCAGAGGTGACACAATGTTTCTGATTTTTCCAGCAAGGGTCCACGGTTCCCTCGCGTGTATTTGGCTACTGCATATTTTATGTCTGTGCTCTCGAGAGACCAAGGCTCCAAAGCAGCAGAAAAGCAAATAATATTTCGCTGACATGGCGGAAAGGCACCATTTTCTATGTTTATGAACGTAAATAACAGCTCCACTAACGTGAAACCAGGAAAGGTGCGAAGCATGAGGTCATGCGCCGGTGTTTCCCACTGGTAACGTTAGTCGCTGCTAATGAGCTTGCTTTAAGCTGCTACGACGATGACGCTAAATGCCAACAGCCGGGGCGCATTAGAAGAAACTCGTTAGAATCGCTTCTGACCCGACAACCCTACACGTGCACTGTCTGGGTGCACAGCCTCTAGGATCGGCGCACAAATGCACATACACTATCTGCACTACCTCCAGGATGGGCCCATCGTGACGACAGCAGCAGCACAGGACGACTAGCCCAGCCCCTAAGAAAAAGAAGAAGAAGAAGAACGAACGAACGAACGAACGATCCGCGAATGGACACACGCTATCCGGCTGCTCTGCCTCCAGGATGGGCCCACAGTGACTAGAACAGCGCACGCCGACAAGCCGAGGCCCTAAGGTGCTCCGCTCCTAAAGAACGCCGAGACCGAGTGGGAAGCGGATGTGCGACCCCTCATTCCGGAGCTCGATGCGCTGCATCGTAGGCGCCGCCGCAAACATTATGATAAGTGTTAACGATTTTCCGTTGGTGATATGCAAATATCGGAGGTGCGTCTCCGAGGTGCTTCAGCGTGGCAGAGGTTTGACTGTCACCCGCCACATGGCTGAAAGGGCCCACGGCGCCTAGGATGTCTCGATATGCGCTACTCTGCACAAGGTGGCTACAACCCCTGGCTGTTGCAATGGGCTGCAACGCAATTTTGAATCACAGTGAGCGGTTGCGCGTCTGTTTGGTGTCCTCCCTTCATACGAGAACCGTACGCACGCCGCAACCCGTTCATGAACGCCTGCGCTGCTGAGTCCCAGGGCTCGTGCGATTCAATATGGCGGGGGTTTGTTACAAGCCTGTACAGAGTAGCACGTATCGAGGCGCCCTAACGGCGCCTAGTTTGGAGGATATACAGGGCGGCGGCATGTATAAGGCTGGTTGTTGAAGGACGCTAAGGGTCACTTTAAGTTTAATAACTGCTTCAATCACAAGTATAAGCATAAGTTTTGTTTCTGGATACGGCTGTAAGTCTTGCATCTTTCGAAACCTTCTTGTGGTTCTAACATTTGCTTCAACATTATTGCCGATTCGCCCTAGGGGCGGACACACATACTCCGTGAATCTGCACAGAAAATGATGATGAGCAGAAAATCAGAAAATGATGATGAGCAGGTGGTTTCGACGATATTGTGGGGCAGGCTGTTCCAGTCTGGTGATGATTGGCAAAAGAAAGATACAGAAAAAGTGGTAGTGTGCTGCGTAGCCGAGTAAGTTGCAAGTGGTGTCCAGTACGCAGCGATGTGCGCGGTGGCGGGGCAAATATATGTGGGGCTGTAGAAAAACTTGTGACAAAGGATTAATGAATCAATGCGACGATGGGATGATAGCGCGTTTATACCAATCTGTGCTTTTAGTAGTGGTACTCTGGTTTTATGAGAATATTATGATTGAATGAACCTTACTGCGCGATTCTGAATGGCTTCTAGGGCACTGATAAGGCATGTTTGATGAGGTGACTAGATGGGAGAAGCGTATTCTAGCTTCGGGAGTACGAGTGACTTATATGCTAGAAGTTTTACGCGACGTGGTGCATGACGCAGATGGCGTTTTAGGAATCCAAAGGTTTGGTTCGCCGAGACAGTAACGAGTGTTGTATGA
The DNA here is from genome assembly GCA_013339685.2 of Hyalomma asiaticum. Classification (NCBI taxonomy): domain Eukaryota; kingdom Metazoa; phylum Arthropoda; class Arachnida; order Ixodida; family Ixodidae; genus Hyalomma; species Hyalomma asiaticum. Next base: position 32,914,018 of record CM023482.1, read on the forward strand.
GGCGACAAGTTTAACTTATGTGAAAGGGTAACACCAAGGTACTTAATGTATCCACTCTTTCTAATGAAGTGTTAGCAATAGTGTAGGGTGTGTGTAATGGCTGAAGACGGCGAGTGAAACATATTACCTTGCATCTGTTGGAGTTGAGGGACATCAACCATTCGTTGCACCAGTCTTGAACATTGTTAAGGTCATCTTGCAAAGCAGCGTGATCAGCATTGTTAGAGATTGTACGGTAGATGACACAATCGTCTGCGAACATTCGGATTTGAGAGGCAACATGTAGAGGGAGGTCCTTAATATAAGCAAGAAATAATAGTGGGCCTAAGACGCTACCTTGCGGAACGCCAGATGTTACATGGAGGGGAGCGGAAATGGAATTGTTGACATGTGTACTGACCGTAATCGGCTAGCAAGGAATTCTTCAATCCAATGGAAAATGCCGGGATGCAGATTCAACTGTGACAGCTTAAGTAACAGTCGTTGGTGGGGTAGCTTATCAAATGCTTTTGCGTAATCGAGAAAAATGGCATCTACCTGCTGGTTAGTATCGAGGTTGATGTGTAAATCGTGGATGAACATGGCAAGTTGCGTTTCGCATGAGAGGCCCTTGTTGACCCCATGTAGAGATGTGTGCAAAAAGTTGTTGGTGTCAAGAAACTGCATTATTTGCGTGTAGATAACGTGCTCCATCGTCTTGCAGGGTACACTAGTTAGGGAAATCGGTCGATAGTTAAGAGTAGAGCTTTTGCTGCCTGATTTGTAGATTGGAACCACCTGTCCTTCCTTCCAGGCGAGGGGGATGCTACCGAATGATAATGACTGCTAGAAGATTAATCTGAAGTAGGCTGCGCAGTTGTTCTTCGTGTTTTTTAACAGTTTTGTATCCATATCATCTGCCCTGATGTCGATGAAAGTTTAAGCTTTTTAATTATGGTCATTATTCCTTGCTCGCTGAATTTGATTGCTGACATGACACCCTGGACAAAGGGTTGTGGCATTGGTAGAGGAGCACCAGGTTCAGTGGTGAATACAGATGAAAAAGAAAAGTTAAATACATCAGCACATTCTTGCTGGGGAATCTTATGGTCGTTATGGTCGGTAATGATAACAGCAGAAGGTTGTTTGGGGTATAAAATTTGCCAGAACTTTTGGGGGTTGCTCTTGAGTAGACAAGGTAAGGTGTCATAAAAGAAGGAGTGCTTGTCATGACGTATCGCTGATAAGTAAACTGTCTCAGCTACGTAATAAATTTCCTAGGCTGTAGCACAATTTTTTGCCTTGCCAAACGGTAGAGTCGTTTCTCTTAATTTCTAGAGATTTTAATTTCCTAGTGAACCAGGATTTTCTGCGGTTAGCTTGTACCGTCATAACTGGAATGTGGTTAGTAGCAAGCTCAGCAAACTTTTCTTGGAAAATCGACTAGTTTGCTTTCAGTGTGCGGCTGTGAAAATCGGAGCAAAATGTCGGCAAAAAAGCGGTAAGTTTGTTGTTTATGACATCGTAGTTGCCTTTCCCGTATAGGCGTATTGTTTTATTCCACGATTCTCGTTTCGACAAGGTAAAGGTAAAGACTGCGTGGATTGTTTTATGGTGGCTAATTTCACGGAGGTGAGATATCGAAGATAGGCTATTCGGACTAAGGTTAGTATAAGATCCAAAAAGCTGGCTGAATCCTGCGCAACGCGTGTTGGTTGTAACACAAACTGACTTAAATTGAAGTTAAAGCAGAGATCGAGGAAATCATTATCGTTTTTGCTCAGTGATGAAGGCGGTTTGCTATCCCAGTTTATGTGGGGGAAGTTGAAGTCACCGAAGAACGATACCTGAGCCTTAGTGTATTTTTTCGTGAGTTTGTCTGAGATGCAGCTAAGCTTCTCAGAAAAGGCCGTATCTGTTCGTGGCGGGCGGTAGCGTACACCAAGTAATACCCCAGTCACACGGGCATACGAAAGCTCCTTTGAGGTAAAGGAGCATAGCCACTTCGAAGGAACATTAGCTCAAGGGAGATTAGTCGGTTCTACACGGTTTCCGTTGAAGCTGGACGCAATTAGGCATCATAGTCACAAACACGAAGCCCACTTTTTCATTCTCTTTTCTTTTTCACTGTATCTTGTACTTCTTTCTACTCGTCTTTCTGTCCCCAAACACCCTCCCCACGCAGAGTAGCATGTCAGCGATATTTCAACGCCGGCTAAATTCTCTGCCTTTCAATAAAGAGCTTTCTCTCTCTCTCTCCGTTGAAGCTTTTAACAAAAGCCACAACGTACGCTTGGCGCTCCTATCGCTCCGAAATGAGAAAAATAATACGGCACCGATGCCCCCATAAATAAGTTGTGCGTGGTTTTTTTCTGCTTTTTCTTATCAAATATTTTGTTTTTGAACACTGATAAAACAAAGTGAACACATAAAAGTAATGGAAATAATTCGCCAAACAAGGATGCAGTGGTAGCAGTGCGCCGCTGTGTACACCGTATTTCTCCGGCTATGCGTGCTTCGATTCTGTGTTTGTTGCTGTTCTTGATTGTTTTTCAATATCGCAACGTCTCCAAACATGTGCGACGAGACACTCAGCGTGCGAGGATCAAATATTCATCGCAGCGCCCAGTTTACTGCCATGTGCCGAATCTTCTGAAGGAAAAAATGCTCTCTGGTGTCACCTTACGCCCATAACAACATTAAAATACTTAGCTGACGTTTGCCCAACAGCTGGAAATGCACCGGCACATGACGCATGTTTTCGAATGTGCAGTAGAAAAATGTGTCGCCGGCAGTTGGTACGAAAAAGATATGCCAAAGACACCACGGCCTGCAGCAGACAAAATCTTGACACCCAGGCCCAGCTAGCCACACTACCTCAGCAGCTGACACAACGTCACCGCTACAGTGCACCTGCCCTCAAGCTGTGCAATTTTCGGGCGAAATTTGACAAACTGTGTCTATCAGCAGAGCTTTTAGGGTTTATAACCTCTAAGATACCGTGAAACGAGCTTTTCATTAAATAAAAGCGCGTTGGATTGGCTCCAAGGTAAAACATGTTTTTCTGCCGTCTGCCACCTGCGAACGAGGGTAGTCCTTTAGAGCCTCAAGGGACAAATGTGGACTCCCTCAGCTCGAAGCTCCTTTCAACTAATGCTCCCTCCGCGCGCCCGTGTGAGAGCGCGCCCCCTCGTTTCAAGTAAAGAAGCTTTAGTTCAAAAGACCTTGAAAGTGCCCGTGTGATAGGGGTATAAGATAGCCTGAGGAGAGGAACGAAAGAGTGCCATAGTATTTCAAGGTCACTAGGCGTGTGAACAACGCTGCAAGGCAAGGTATTACTGACGGCACTGAGGACACCACCGCCTCTGGAGTTCTGACGATCTTGGCGGAAAACATGAAAGCCGGGTAGGTCGTCCATAACCTGAGCATCGGATACATCAGCAGTAAGTCATGTTTCGGTAAGTATCAACAAATTACACCCAGATGATAGAACAATATTAGATACGATGTCACGTTTA
>CM023482.1:32917614-33117695 GCA_013339685.2 Hyalomma asiaticum
GCGAGCGCCAGGAGCCACGCTCGCCCTCGGCGCGTGCGTGCGCTCCAGCAGGCACGCGCCGGTGGCTACCTACTACTAACTACTACTACTACTACTACTGCATACATCGGGGACGCACGAAATGGCTGCTAATGGGGAATGAGAGACAGAAGAATTCGGCTTTTAGTTAACGCGCACGCTGCGAATTTTTTATTGTTCAACAACGGACAGGAGAAATCTCCCACCGGCACCACCTTGGAGGTCAAAGCGTAAGACTGGTTACGTACTACTACGACTACGACGAGGGACGAACGGGTGCCGCTTTAAGGAGCTTCGCCCCTAAAAGTACCAAGAAGTTCACCCAGAGATTATGGAAGCAAATGATTGACATGCTAGACGACAGCTGGGAGTCGAAACCGTGAACCGCCCTTTTACAACGGAGCTATGCGGCCAGAATGTATCGAGTCTGTGTCAGTAGGTCGTCTGTAACTACGGGCCAATCCTGGAGGCAGTGTAGTGAGACAGTGTGCATGCGTATCATTTGCCTGTAGGATTCGCCACGTGCTCTTCCCGGTAAAGATCGCGGCCTCACAGGGAGCCTGTCCCATTAGTACGGTCGTGGCAGCTGCAAAGTTGTGTGTCATGTAAATGTGTGATTTGCGTATATACATGGGTCGTTCGCGGGGGCTGTGCAGTGCAGATGCACTGTTCGCAATACACTGCTACAGGAATTTAAGAAGGCACATGAACGAAGCCCAAACTACGAATTTGTCGGAGTTTTCAATAAAGTTGTGAAACATGAATACGCAGACGCCCGCGCACCATACATATGGTGTGTGTGTAACAACGACGACGCTCTTTTGTCCATCTTCGCGGTAGTGAAAGGACAATGAATACGGCTTTCTGTTTTATGTTGGTTTGTTTTTGCCTTTTCTTGTTGACCGATTGTATCGACGCACATGCGTTGTTTTTTACATGAACTGCTGTTTTAATGACCTGAAACACTGCGCCAAGCGCTGTTTGTCATATGAACAACTTTACAAGTATGTGTTTTTCCTCGAATAAATTTCAGTTGAGAGTTCAGCGCTCGTATTGTGTGCCTCTCCTAGTGAAGTCGTTTTGTGGCGCTGCTTTGCCTCATGAAGAATTATATACTACGAACGTGTCCAAATTTATCTGCTGGTGAATGAATTGTGTTTAGTTGTAATGTGGCGTGAAGTAGTAAAGGTTCCTCAGTCTAGAAGACGCGATAGCTCTTGCGCACAGTAAGGTTCCTAAGGTTCACATTACGGTTTTGTGAAGCGTGCGAAAATTCAATCAAGCTTGGCGTTCAGGGCGCTGGTGAACCCTAGCTTGGCAGTAGACGTTGCTCGAAGGCGATCACTGAGAATGAAGCTCAAAAGGAATGTCATCACAAAGATAAGTAAGTGCGCAGTGAAACCCCCATCTCTTTCTCAGCCTTTGGCGCTCTCTTCTCGAGGTGTTCCACCTCATCTTAGTACGATAAGATATATCCTCTGCACCTGAGTACGGCACTGCGATAGATTTTTCGAGTACATATTTACCTGTGCAAAGACTGATAGCCGTCCCGAGCACCAGCGTCAGCAGCGCCCCGACGAAGGACATCCAGTGGAAGGAAATTCGATACAGCAGGAGCACATCTGAGCTGCAAAATCGGACACAAGTGGCTTAATGATTGATTTGTAGGGTTTAACGTCCCAAAACCAGCTCTGATTATGAGAGACGCCGTAGTTCTTTAACGTGCACTGACATCGCACAGTACACGGGCCTCAACATTTCGCCTCCATCGAAATGCAGCCGCCACGCACAAGTGGCTTATACGAGGGGTCCTAGTTTGTTCACTCTAATGATTTATATAGTGCATTGATGCCTATCCTGCATTGATGCCTATCGACAGGATGCATGTGCGTGGCAACAACTCCTGAACAGCGATAATACTCACGGAAAGAGACACTCGGCCAGTGTGCTCAGTTGAGAACATTGCGGCTTATGTATTTCACAGTTCCGCAAACACGGTTTTCACTTTCGTGTTATAGCGATTCCTATGATAGAGGGATCAATCACATATTTGTGCATACGGGCTGCGAGAGCGCACGCGTAAGAGTTTAGGTAGCGACGTAAAGCTGTTTTAATGTACCGCTGCATAGTAAATAATATTAGTTTAAATCCATCGTACCGGATCGTGATAATACAAAACAGGGACACGCGATACTTAGGAGTGCCGGTGACGTCATAATTTAAGTATTACATCTGCTTACAGGCACAGAAAAATGCATATGTTTACGGAGGATTCCTCTACAGAAGAGATATCACAGGTGCTTCCGTATTTCTTTCCTTGTGGCTCAGGTAGTGATGTGATGCCTTCGCGTCACTACCTGCGATGTGGTGACAGATGGACGTAGGCGGTAGGAGGTAAAAGCCATAGAAAATAGACAGCACAGTGTCGCGAGTAGCACAAAAACATGTCCAACTTTTGCATGAAAGACAGCGTACTAATACCAAAAGAAATAGATCGGGCAGCAATAATTATGTTCGTATATAGTTTTATCGTCCCTATAATGTGCTGTAAATGTAAGTGTAAAAATAAACTAACGAGCACGGGTTCTGGCCGAATAGAGACGCACGAACAGACGTCGCTCGATGACCCACAACAGTGGGTCAGAGAACAGCGCAAAACGAGGAAACGGGCTATGTTTCTTGTTTTTTTTTTTAGACTGCGTGAGGTGCATCATTGAACGCTCAGGTTCAACAGATGCCTGCGGAATTGGCGACAGTTGCGAACAGCTTTCCCTAACTTTGGGACACAACGCATGAGCATAATGCGAATGTAATAAGTAGCGCCATCTGTGATCGGTGTTCCTACATAACAATAAGTGTTGAATTTGATGGATATGTAAGACTTGTAAAGCTGCATTCTCTGAAGACACAGGTAAAATAAGATGTTGAATGGGTCATCGTGAATGTTGTGTTCATTTCTTCGTTTATTATGAACGGGCGTTTATTTGCCGATGTATATGATGTTTACAAAGAAATGTATTTATAGCTCGGTCTCTCAAGCAGTCGCGCATTAGTCGCTAAATGTGTTATAGCCAGGCTTGTTCGACTTCAACAGTCAAAAGACTGCTAACGGGTAATCAGTGATTACGCGATAGTTTCTCGGGCGATACAAGCGATATAGCTACAATTGACAAATTTTATTGCCTAGCTTCACATTCTGAAAGATAAGGGGTGCATTGCATGCCAAAACCACGGCAGCAGTACATTCTGTAATTTTTGCGACCTCCTATGCCACGGACAGAAAAAGCTGTTCGCTTTATTTGCCGTCGTTACGACAGGAACTTTTCATCTTCTAATCTTCCGAATCTCAAGTTAACCACTTGGCCACACGTCGCCACTACGAAAGCTTAAAATTCCTGCACGCTTGCTCAACCTTCCTATACTCGCAGTTGTCATGATCTTAATATTTCGCCACTTAAATCTAGAAGTGACTTGTACAAATATAGCTTAACAACTGAAGCTTGGAATGCACGGCTTGGATCTGTTCGCGCTTTAGCAATAAATTATTTTTTGTCTCCTATTAATTCATTGTCTGTCTGTCTGTCTCCTAATAACATTTAATGTCGCCGCTCCTGCCTTATCCCATGAGTAGGCTGCACTATAAATAAATAAATAAATAAATAAATAAATAAATAAATAAATAAATAAATAAATAAATAAATAAATAAATCCTTTTCAGGGACACCTAAATTCACAAACGTTCTCTCATTTCACCGTGCTTTGAATGCCGGCGTAGTTGGGTATATCCAAAGCGCACACTGTACAGCAGCAGCAGGCAGTTCTCACAGTTCTGCCACCGCCAGTATGACCGAACAAAGAGGAGAAAAAAAGATTGCTACGATTCTGCAGATGACAGTAATAATTAATGGTGTTTTACGTGCCAAACCACGACATTATTATGAAGCATGGCGTAATGTAGATCTCCTGAAAATTTATCCACGTGGGGTTATTGAACGTGCACTGACGTCGCGCACTTACAGGGGCGTCCAAAAGATTTGCCTCTGTCGAAAGTGCCAATGCTGGAATTGAAGCGCGTTTTTGGGATCGACAGTGAAGCACCATAACTGCTAGTCCACCGTGGCGGACACGATGCAATCGAACGCACGTCAGGACGCGTAGGTGTCGTTGAAGCTCGCTCCCCCCCCCCCTCCCCTCACTTCTTATCTGATATGTGCATATATGAACGCGCAAAAGATGTATACAGAGAGACGCGGAGGCGTTTGTCTTTCAGTATGGCCAACGACTCTATGAAGGCGATGCATGAGAGGAACAGGACAAATAAGCTGGTCCGTAGGAAAACAACATTATGCTTTGAAAAAGGAAGGAGATATAGGGTTTGTTAATTTTGACGCAGAAAAGAAGCACAGACCTCTCATGAAGCTCAGAAGCCGCATAGTTCATTGAAGCACCAGTTGCACCGCTGACGTTTGCGGGCTGGGGACAACGTTCAAGATTACCGCCGATAATGCGAGGCGCCGGCACGTCTGACAGGCTTCTACCCAGAGCGTGCCACAGTTGGAGGCCACAGACGAGGAGCGTACCCGAAGCTGCACCCTGAAACAACACATAAAAGCATCAACACGCCGGCTCAAGTACAATATCTCCTCATGAATGAATATGTCTTCCTGGATCCGGTGAATCAATACACTAATGGGGTTCTATCACTTTAAGATGAAGCTCGGCTTTATCGCTGTCGCTAGAGAGCATTAACTTATTTTGATAAATTAAAGTGTAAAACGCTTTGCTTTTAAGGCTTGTAGAGTAGTTGTGGTAACCGATATTGATTGTGCTATCGCCGTAGCATGCCTTTGCCAATGAATGATGGCAACGCACGAAAAATACGTATTGGTAGGGCAAAATAGCAGCAGCTCGCTAAGTGCGGGAACTTCGAAGGGGCTGCGATCAAGAAGACAAATATTTGGTTATAGGGCCTTCTTCGCACCTGAATTCTGCCAACGCGTTCGTGAAAGCTTATGTGATGTCGAATGGGGCCACAGCGTCATCGTCCCCCACTGTGTTGTCATTTGCGTTCGATAAGATCTGGAAGCACGTCGAAAATTCGTCCACATTTATATCAAAGGCAGATGACGTCACACTGAGTGTAGGCGCTATAGTGCATGATGCTGTGCTGTAGCTTCATGCAAGGAGTGTGCACTGCCTGTGTGCGCGGAAGGCCTACCGCGGCGGGGCGATGGTCAAGGGCAGGTGCGGGTGTTCTCGGGCATTTGGTTTTGTTCGTAGTGTTCTGGCTTAACTTTAAAATGACACCAAAGAGAAAGATTGATTTCTGGGGTTTTTACGTCGCAAAACCAGTTTTAATTATGAGAGACGCCGTAGTGGAGGGCTCCGGAAATTTCGACCACCTGGTGTTCTTTAACGTGCAGTGACATCGCACAGTACATGGGCCTCAACATTTCGCCTCCATCGAAATGCAGCCGCCGCGGCCGGAATTCAATCCCGCGCCCTTCAGATCAGCAGCCGAGTACCATAACCACTAGACCACCGTGGCGGGGCCGCCAAAGAAAAAGAATAAATCGGCATAAAGTGTTGAAATGACAGCACGCAATCATCTTGGTATTCGTTTTAAATGCGAAGCATTTCTTAGCGAACTTCGGCGACTTTGAGCGTATCTATCTATCTATCTATCTATCTATCTATCTATCTATCTATCTATCTATCTATCTATCTATCTATCTATCTATCTATCTATCTATCTATCTATCTATCTATCTAGCCGCCTACAATTTGGTGCTCTCCTGGCCGTTTCGCTAAGGGGATGTTTACGAAAATTGGTATGCCACAATATGACTACGTGAAGAACATAAATGACAGGTCATAACATAAAAATCATGATATGCATGCCATGAGCGACATGATTTACATGCCCAGGTCTTAGTGCTCTCCTGGCCGTTTCGTTAATGGGATGTATGCGAAAATTGGTATGGCACAACATGACTGCCTGACGAACGTAAATGACAGGTCATAACATGAAAATCCTGACCTTCATGTCATGAGTGGCATGATTTACATGCCGCGGTCTTAGTGCTCTCCTGGCCGTTTCGCTAATGGGATGTATGCGGAAATTGGTATGGCACAACATGACTGCCTGGCGAACGTAAATGACAGGTCAACATGAAAATCAATGACATTCACGTCATGAGCGGCATGATTTATATGGCGCGGTCTTGGTGCTCTCCTGGCCGTTTCGCTAATGGGTTGCATGCGAAAATTGGTATGGCACGACATGACTGCCTGACGAACGTAAATGGCGGGTCATAACATGAAAATCATGTATAATAAAGAAAACAAACGCGGTCGTAGACGCAGCGGATGCGGCTCACACAAGACGAGACAGCGTAGGTAGGCCTCCCAGCCAAGGCGGTAACAACGTCCAGCCCGAGCACTTGCGGTGCGCTGGCGATACGGCTGCGGAGCTGTGTATGGTGTGCTTCTTCTTAATTAAACATGATATGCATGCCATGGGCGACGTGAGTTACATGCCACGCATTTCGTTAATGGGACGTATACGGAAATTGGCGTGCCACAACATCACTGCATGACAAACACAAATGACAGGTCATAACACGAAAATCATGACATGCATGTCATGAGGGACATGATTTACATGCGACGGCCTTGATGCTCTCCTGACCGTTTCGTCAATGGGATGTATACGAAAATTGGTATACCCCAACATGACTGCATGATGGACATGACTGACAGGTCACAACATGAAAATCATGATATGCATGTCATGAGCGACATGATTTTCATGCCACGCGTTTCCTTAAGGGGATGTATACGAAAATTGGCATGCCACAACATGACTGCATGACTATCATAAATGACAGGTCATAACATGAAAATCATGACATGCATGTCATGAGCGACGGGATTTAGATGTCATGGTCCTGGCGCTATAATGCCGTCTCGTTAATGGGATGCATACGAAAATTGGTATGGCACAACAGGACTGAAGGTGAAAACAAGGAGACACCAACCAAATTATAATCATCAAAAGTAAAATTTACTCCTAAAGATGAAAAATCCCGACGTTTTGGGTCCCACTCGGACCCTTCTTCAGGGGTGACTGGAGGGCACCAGACAGCAGCAGTGCTTATAAGGCCTTCTTTTTCTTCTCTCTTCCTTCCTTTCTCACTTTCTCTTTTTCCGGTTCTTCAGACCGTGGGGGGTCATGCTAGTGTTGAACCAGGTGCCGGAGTCCGCAAAAATAGACACTTGGCATTGCACCTGCACACCGGTTCACGTTACCAGGTGTCGCCTGAATATGCCATGATTCCACAAAAAGCCCCTTGTGAAAGCTGGTTTCCAAGTCGAGGACGCGGGAGTTGTCAAATTCGATGCGGTGGTCGTGGAACTCGCTGTGTTCAGCTAATGCACTCCTTTGTCTGTCGAACTTGGGGACATCGTTCCTGTGCTGTCCTAGCCTCTCTGGGAAGTTCTTGGTCTCTCCCATGTACGACGCGCCGCAATCTGAACAAGGAATGGAGTAAATCACACCTTGCGCTCTCTCTCCCTCGGCAGCCTGTCTTTCGGGCGCGGAAAGAAACGGCCAAGCGTGGAAATTGGCTTGTGTGCTACTCTTATTCCCTGCTCAGACAGCACACGCGCGAGCTGTCTGAGCGCTGTCTGAACATAGGGAATACACACATGTATGGGCTTGGAATGCGGCGGGTCAGTGTCCTTTCGAAGGGGTCAGCGGGGATTAGTCTGGCGGCGAACAACCTTTCCAAGGAAGGCTTTGGAGTAGCCTTTCTTTAGAAGGTCGCTTTTGACCACCTGTTCTTCTTCTATCCGCTTATTCTCCGAAGAACAAACCCTCCGTGCACGGGTCAGCAGAGCCGAAACCACCTGCGCTTTATGGTGGAAAGGGTGGTTAGAGCTAGCGTCGAGATAGCGACCGGTGTGAGTCGGCTTTCGGTACACCGAGAAATGGAGCACGCCATCCACCTTTGTCACAAGGACATCAAGGAAAGGCAAGCAGTTGTTCTTTTCCCGTTCCACAGTGAACTAGGGCAGCACAGGAACGATGTCCGCAAGTTCGACAGACAAAGGAGTGCATTAGCTGAACACAGCGAGGTGCACGACCACCGCATCGAATTTGACTACTCCCGCGTCCTCGACTTGGAAACCAGTTTTCACAAGCGGCTTTTTGTGGAATCATGGCATATTCAGGCGACACCTGGTAATGTGGATGGGTCTGCAGGTGCAATGCCAAGTGTCTATTTTAGCGGACTCCGGCACCTGGTTCAACACTAGCATGACCCCCCTCGGTCTGAAGAACCGGAAAAAGAGAAAGTGAGAAAGGAAGGAAGAGAGAAGAAAAAGAAGGCCTTATAAGCACTGCTGCTGTCTGGTGTCCTCCAGTCACCCCTGAAGAAGGGTCCGAGTGGGACACGAAACGTCGGGGTTTTTCATCTTTAGGAGTAAATTTTACTTTTGATGATTATAATTTGGTTGGTGTCCCCTTGCTTTCACCTTTAATTTCGTCCCAACCAGACAGATCTCTGTCAAATGTTCACCTTTAAATCACAACAAGACTGCATGACGATCATAAATGAGGTCATAATATGAAAGTCGTGACATGCATATCATGAGCAGCATGATTTACACGCCACGCGTTTCGTTAATGGGATGTATACAAAAATTGCTATGGCACAACACGACTGCATGACGAACGTAAATGACAGGCCATCCCTATTGCAAAACCCAGCGCCACTGGGAGCCAGCGTCCAGCGCCATGCCGGATTATGGGCCCAGTGTGACGCTGTGTACTGGCACCACGGGACACTAGGAGGCGCGGGTTACTGGCACGCAAAACCGCTTTAGAGCAAAAAAAACGTGGTGCTTCCCTGCCATGCATGCTAAATAATACACAAATATAAAAAAGCGAGAGGACGCATTTTAACAAAAAAAAACAAAATAAAGCACTGGAAGAAAAACCTCACGCGAACAGGATTCGAACGTGGTACCTCTGCACTGCCAACCCAGTGCACTACCACTGCGCCATGCCAGATTTTTTTTTCTTTATTGCTAAGGTAAACAGGCTAGTCAGCGGTGTGACCTGCCGTCAGACTTGTCGTTTCTAGGGGTACCCACAAGACCAACGCGCTTTTTATGCGCAATTAAACCCCCACACCTTTGTCACACAAATGAAGCAAGCCGCCGATCACGCATGCCATTGGAATAATGGCGACAGCAGTCATTATATCATAGAATTCACATCTAATACCGACAAAATATAACTAGACCGACGGGCAGGGACTATCGGCTGTTACGGCGTGAACTCGATAGCCTTTTCTTGCTCTTACGAATAGTCGACATGTATTTAGATGCGTTTTGTGTAGACTATAACGCCACTCGATAATTGAACGTGTACTTCAAGTCGCACTGAGCAGTTTTCTCGCTCAAACGTTGATATTTTAGGACAGCGGCAGTACCAGTGTCTGACATACCCAGGTTCATCGAAGCTCACAATTCTGTTAATCGCTTCGCAAAAAGGAAGCGCAGTGCAGTGGGAAACCTCTCATCATCATTGTTCACTAAGCCCTACTGATCGACATATATGTGTGATTGCATTTGAGTCAGAAAAGAGTGCGGCAGCAACTTTCCGTGGCATATATGTGCTTGCTCAAAGTGCGTCGATTCGATGCTCACCGCTTCATCTTCAAGCACCGCGAAGAAATAAAAATCATCTGTTCAGGTTAACCCATGCCAAGGCTGTACTAAGCAGTAATTTTGATTCGTCGTAGTAGCGTATTCTTAAGGCTTGGAGTGCCGTTCGCCTGTAGACGAACTCGGCGGGTACGCTATGCACAAGCTTCACTGGGAGCATACTGGGACAGACCGATCGGGCCTCGGCGGCTTGAGAAAGCTAAAATTATTGTATATTATCTCAAGAAGCTTTCTGACATGATTAATTTTTGTCGCATCTAAAGTATTTGAAGGTGCAGCAATCGCCAGAGGTGCATTTGCAGCGTGGTGGTAATCGGTGTTTTTTTTTGTTTTTCTTCTGCGTGAGTTGGGATCGACGCTTTGAGAGCGTCATTAAATTTCGCCGCGATGTAAAATTTTACTGTTATTTGCACCGGCTCCTCCACACAAGTGAACACTACAGCAGAGCTATTACCAGAGTGGCTCATAGACGTGACATTGCGTGTCTGAGCAAAGTGCGGGGAACATGCACAAACGTAAACATTCACAGCTGCTAGCGCTTACTGCGCGCGGACGCCGTACGCCGCATTGCTGCACACTGTAGATCGCAGCGATAAAGTACGGCGAAGCCGTAAGTGTTCCAAGAGTCCTCACACCTAGTGAAATCAACTAATACTGGCCCAGTGCAGAGCGCACGCCTGTGAAACCAGCGCCAGCGTCTCTGGGCTGCTTCCAGTGTGTTCCGCACTCGTGCCAGCGCGCAGCCTCCCAGTGTACAGCGCTTTCCAGCGAGCCTCTCACTGGTACCAGTGACATTCCAGCTATGCCAGCTTGTCCCAGTACAACGCCGGCGCACACCAGTGCAAGCCAGCGCTGCCAGCGTCCCAGTGTGTACGGCCCAGTGAAATATGATCGTTCCCAGCGCGTTTCCAGTGGTCCCAGTACGGAAAACGTACTGGAAATGCACTGGAGGCGCTGGTTTTTGCAATAGGGATAACATCAGAATCATGATATGCGTGTATGACCGGCATTGTTTACATGCCACAGTCTTGATGCTCTTGCGGCCATTTCGTTAATTTCATATGTACCAAACGCGGTATAGCGAGAAAACAATGCAAATCCATTTTACGTTCCTGATGCGTGCTTCGCATTTCCTTGACTCCCAGTGCACGTGGGATCTGCCAATTTTTTTTTGTCACACAACTGCTTAGTTTGAACTAAACTCGCGTATTTATCGTTCGGTACAACGTTATTGGCATTCAAACGGCCCGCCGTACAAAATGGCTTGTGATGTCACATTTGGCGCTCTATCTCTCTGGCCATGGCCTCCGTGATTTTCTCTGCCGGGCGCGCAATCTCGGTGGCCGTGCATGCACTCGCTGCAGTACTTTCGAAAAGTGCTAAGGGGTGTCGTGACCATGCAGCCCAGGTGAGGGAGCCTATATGTGCGCGCCTCCGTCTTTTAGGGTGGTGATAAGCATAGAGTTAATACACTGACTATAGAGGCAAAGCTCCCCATAGGGCCCATGTATGGGAGGGCTCCGTCGTGATCGACGCCATCTTGCAACGCTCGCGTTGCCAGCTAGTGAGTCGCTGGCTATCCTCGGGGATAGTAACCGCTATTAATCTGGCAACAAAGTATGCAAACATATAGCCTCTGAAATGGTGCAGAAGCGAGCTAATCTCGAAGGTTATGAGGAGGGAATCACTGTCGATAGGTGGCAGCAGCTATCCTGTTTACGATAGCTTTGCGGCAAGGGAACCCCAGAGCAAAATAAGGTTTGCAGAGAGGCTAAGGAATATGAAAGAGAGTAGGTGGGTACTGAACGTGTTCCGTTATTAGATGCGAAGCAGCTCTTTGACTAGCCTGTGTAACGCTGTCCGTCCGTGTCTCCGTGCCGCTCCCCTCGCTGCAGGTGTTGGAGCGGTGCCAAGCAGGTCACGCCTCCCTCGCAGTGCGAGGTGACGTCACTCTCTCCCTCGCCTGCCGCGCGCTCGCCGCGTGTCACCTCTCTCTCGCTTCACCCTCTCCACCGCTCCGTACGCTCGAGCGCACATTGAGTGAACACTCTTTCGGCTCGTTTATCTGCGATGGAGAGGACGCCGGAAGACGACGCTCGATCGCCCGCCGAAACATGCGCCGAAGCGATTTGGCCTAACCCGGCCATCGCCGGCGTTGCGGGGGTTAGCGAAGCAGATCGCGTTCGCGAATGGCGACGTCGCGCCTGCAAAACTGACGAGGCGCGAGCCAGGGAAGCCGAACGCAAGCGTCGGCAGTGGAAGACCAACGACACCGACGAGGTGCGAGTCAAGAACGCCGATCGCGTTCGAGAATAGACGGCGCGCGGGTAACACCGACGAGACGCGAGCCAAGGAAGCCGAGCGCAAGCGTCTTCAACGCGTCCCGCCTCCCGTGTCTTTGCGTTTTAAAGAAACGTTTACTCGAGTAAACGCTACACCGAGTTTCGCTTCAAAGTGTTCTTCCAGCACCCGTGTGGACGCCCGTTTCAACCGGGTCAACGCCGTGCGCACCGCTGCTGCTTCGCATCCCATCAGGGTTCCCTTCGGGGAGATGGTCCATAGTTTTTTTTATATAGAAAACGTTGACACGCAGTGGAGGAAAAGAGCTAGGAGGATCACCAGTAAATATACGGCTCTAAGGGAACTCACAACAAAGAGCATAAAGCGAAATGTCAGGCGGAGAACATTTACTGGATGGCAGCGATGGAAAAAAACGACTATGAATAACTACCGAAAAGGGTGAAAACGAAATAAAGAGGGAGGCATTTTATGATAATTCAAGAGGAAGCGCTTTACTGTTTGAAGCGAGATCGGGCTGCCTTAGAACGCGTAGATATAAAGCGAAATTCAGTAAAGAAGAAGAAAAATGCCCATGCTGTGAGGAAGATAGGGAAACGACGGAGGATGCTCTGATTGAATACGGAAATATCCACCCAGGTGTACGTTTCGGCACTACCCTACATGAAGCCTTGGGTTTTAGGGAGAACAATGGAAAGCTGAACATACCCGTGATTGAAATAAGTAAGAGACGGTTAGAATACTGGTAGTAATAAAACACAAAAGGACAAACTCTTCGAGGACCCCCCGACAAAGAACAGATGGCCCCTCGAAGCTGACAACCAAGGAGCATCGGGGAGGTCCGCGGTGCTAACAGCGGACTCGGACAGCGAGGAGTGGCCCACTCTCGCCCTCACCCTCTGACAGGAAGCTGGTCGGGTGTGGAAGTGGCTTCAGTGAACTGAAAGAAAGAAGACGTGTTTTCTGTACGTGTGCGAGTGTAATACAGTTTTCCATTATGTTACCCTAACTCTCGTGTTGACCGCTTTTATTCCGAATCAGTTAAACAGTCTAAAGATCTCTCACACTGGTGGCAGAAAACCAGACAGAACGGACAAAAATTATCATAGGGAAAGTAAGGACTTTCTGCCATAAGGCGCAGAGAACTGGGCTATAAATTTACGTTTTAGCTATAGTATGATCGATTTAATTGAAGTAGGTTTAAAAGGTGCGAGCACAACTTAAAGACAGAGGGGGAAAAAAGAAAAATTCTTAATTTTTTTTACTAGCCTGGTGGCGCACATGTCACCGCCCCGTTACAAAGGGGACGCTCTAACATCCATCCATCCATCCACGATCAGAAATGGTAGATCAAGGCCTTCAAAGTTCACGTTTCGTTATCCCCGACAATGGAACCTTAGAATATGGAACGGTAGTCGTCCGTGGAGCGGGAAGCTCAGTCTCAGCAAGAAACCGAGGTACTGCACACTGCGTTGTCAGTGCAACCGGTGTTGTCAGTGCGGACTTATCGATTATCGCCGTGTTCGAGCGGTCCGTGCGCGATACTCAACGTACGTACAAAGAACACTTATATAACCGTACGTAGTACATGTTAAGCATGGTTCATTCTTCAGGGCGCAGAAAGCTCTTTTGACGCACAACCTACCAGTCCGAGTTCCTTTGCATGTGCATTGCAGCTGAGGCGGGCTGAGGCACGATCGAACAGCCCGGCTGCCAAGACGGTGCCCGCGACAACACCGCATCAACCCGTCCGTCGCTACCCAGATACGGTCACAAAGGGAGAGGCCGTTCGTAACAGTAACAACGTAACTGCACGAATGCGCCATCGCGTCAACAGATGTCACGGCGCGATCACATATGTCATATTCAACACCCAAACTGAGGGAACCGAATACTAGCGTCCAAAGACAGACATAAAGAGATCCAAAACCACGCTTTATTGATCGAATGCATGCATTATGAAATATAATAATTAGGTTCTTAGGAAGCGCTTTCATTATGCTTAATATTCACACTTATTCTTCGCAAGATTATTCGCTTTTTAAGGAATCGGTATAAAACGACCAACGCTTGTTCTTAGCCCTTTGAGTAATACTTGGGCTGGCCACATTGACACAACTGCAACAGGGCAGCTCGAGGGCGGGACAGATTTGCCTCTAGAGTCAGTCAGTATATTGCGACGAAGCACTGCGATAGAAGACGATGGAGACCCTATGGTGACAAGTTTGTCCATGGTTGCCTACCATTGCCTTAGGCGGCCGCCAAACTTGACGGGCCGCCATCTTTGGTCCCAGCGTTCGCTCGTTTACATTGAAGGTAGCGCGAGGGCTTCAACAAGGATGAGGTAGTTTGTTTATGAAGCAAGTTTGGAAAGCTGGAGGGTTCTCTGAGGTTAGCCGCCGTTTTATATAGTCTGTTTCAGGAGTTCCGTGCAGCAGAGCCAAGGCTACAAGAACATCGTGCGCAGAAGTCTTCCGAAGCGAGACGAAATGCCATTGTTCGGACACGCACACGACGCGTCTATATTCCTCCTTCCAGGGCTGCAGGTGCCACTGCAGCGACCGCCATTGGCAGATGACAAGCCGCGGAAGGAAACGTTTAAGATGTGTTCGCCCTCCAGATTGGCCGAATGGGGCTGTAGCTTCCACAGTGCTGCACGGAATTTCTGAAACAGACTATAGAACAGGAAGAACGTGTTAGTTGAAAACTACTACATTTTCGAGTGGGAGCAGTGTCCATGTTTTTCTTTTTTTTTGTGGTGGTGGTGGGGTGTGTTTCTGAAGTTTGCTAATAGCAGCAGTTTCCTGATGGCCCAATGTAAAGCTGCATGTTTTCCTGGCCAACAGTCGCTCTTGTTATTTTATCAGTAATAATTACAAATTAGGAGACGTGAAGGAAGCGATGCCTGCGTGCGGACGAAACCCTCAGTCAAAGCGAGGCATACGTACGGGTGAAACGCAAGTCAAAGGAAAACAATAATGATTAATCATTAACAGTTGCTCGAGTCAGTGAGTGGAAACGGTTTTGCCACTTGGGTAAAAATCAACACAAACTGTCCCACCGTCAGTTGTGATGCGGACGTGACGTATGGGTCGCTGGGGTGGTTTCACGACGCCAGCGAGGTGCTTGTCCTTATAACTACACTAGGTTTCATGCTCACTCCAGCCGTGTTTTTAGCCTACTCGGAGGTATAAATTCCAGCCGTGCAATCCGACTTTCTTCAATGTCCACTTCGTAAGTTTTCATTACATCATCTTTGTCCTGCCCTATCCGCCCAGTAACCTGGTTCAAGTCTTCACTCCCCAGTCAATACCACGTGGGACACTGGACAGTTTATCGCATGTGATAAATCCGCTGTGTACAACAGCGTGCCTATAAGTATACTGTGGAACCAGGTAACAGGTCATGTAATTCTTTTTCTACTCGTGGTCTGCAAGAATGACGAACCCCAAAATGCAGAAAAGAGCAATAGCTTGGTCAATGACAAATCATAATAATGAACATTCGCAAAAGAGTCACATGCCTCTGACAAAGCCTAAATGTGACCGAGAAAGCGCACAACGACACTTGTGCCAATCTGAATGCTGAACTGCGTGAATTCATTCCACCACCACAAGACGTCATGACTGCCTGCGGCAGCTCTGCTCACATGTGACAACAAATTGTGCGCAGGTGCTCAGGCACGCACGTAAATTTCAGCGCCCTGAATTGGAACCTCATGACGGCGATGCCACACTGAATGAACGCACGGCAACGGTTGCCCAACAATACGCGATGTCACATATGCATATGTGATATCACATATCACATATGCATATGTGATAGTGTAATTTACACGAGTAAATTACTACTATCCCACAGAGTTGTACAGGCGCTGTACTCGCTACCCGTATCGGCCAAATGACAGGATGGTGGGAATGAAGCGAATGCACTCCTTGCTCACTAAACGCGCTATAGACGCACATAGGCCTAACAAAGTTTCAGAATGCATTCATACACGGTGATCTGAATAATAAACCCACTGTTGCGTTGCTCGGTGTTACGCAGCAGTTGCAGCACGGTAACTGAATTTTCTCCAGAAACAAAGGAAGAGCGATCCCCAACAACTTAACTACACTGACACCATCGCCAACCATCCATCCATCCGAGCTTCGCTGTCCTTGCTTCGCGTCTGCACCAGCCTGCGCCCTCTCGCCTCTTCTCCCCGGCGACCGGCGAGAGAAGGAGCCGACATTCTGGCGCCTCTCTCCCGTGCCCATGGCAGCCGGCGATATCTCGGCGCCGAGCACTGTGCCGACGTCCGCCGACGCTTTGAGCCATGCCCTGTGTTCGCATCTCCGGTGGGGAGTTAGGGAGGCAGAGGAGGGGGGGGGAAGCTGGCAGTATTGTCCCACGTTTACTTTCGGTCTCACGAAGACGTTTCGGAGACTCCTTCATCGTGGGTTTGTTGTCGCTCCCGCTCGTGACGTTTTTGAGAAGCCAACCACGCGAACTGAGATGTCAATCCCCATAAAACGTCTTTTTGGTCTTGTGTGCTAGCTGGGTATAGTTATGCGCAGATAAACTCAGTTTCGCCACAAGCTACAAGTACCAAGCGTAAGGGCAATCGGCCGGAAAGTATACGACTTGGGTCTCAACGATGCACTATTGAGGTCACCGGATCCCGGCCGCGACGGCGCTAATTCGATGGAGGCGAAATGTTGAGGCCCGTGTACTGTGCGATGTCAGAGCATGTTAAAGAGCCCAGGGAGTCAAAATTTTCGGAGCCCTACACTACGGCGTTCCTCATAATCATAGCTGGTCTTGGGACGTAAAACCCCCAAATGAAATCAAGTACCATTGAGCTATGCAAAAATAAATAGAAAATGCTTTTTGTTTTGTTCGAATCGTTGTTGCTCTGTATCCGTGTTTTCGCATTTCGTTGAATTCCTTAACAAACCGATGCAGAAGGGAATACGCAGAAGGTTTCCGACAATTGTGAGGTGCCTTTGGTTGTGGATGTGAAAAGAAAACGACACACTACAGCGTTATCGGCCTCCAAAGGAGAGTTCTTGATTTTTCTTTGTGATTATAGGTTGTACTGGTTTTTCTGCAAATGTTTTGCTCGTTTTTCAGCAATACGTTATCTTCAATTAGAAAACGTGTAATATGCATGCTTTTCTGCTAAAGGAGTCACTGCGCTTCCTCTGTGCCGGGACTATGAGAGAACTAACAATAAATGAATAAATAAATAAATAAACAAATAATTAAATAAATAAATGTCCCTAACTGGACAAAGAAAATATAGACTCATTCAAAGGAGGAGATGTTGAGATCGCGCAAGGCGTCAATTCTATCTAAACATATACTGCGAGGTGTATGGGAACTGAAAACTCGTAAAGATTCAGCCGGTATCCTCAAACAGGGAACTGAGAGACACCCTGCAGACGGGGCATGGCTTACCGGGCATAGAGTTCGATTGTGCATTAAAGATTTATAAATTAGGTCGAATTTCATGCAAGGAGCATACAACGCCGGCGATTCAAAGCGAACTCTGTGCGCACTAGCAAAAGCGAAATAAAAAATTTGCTCTCCGAGATTCGAGATCGGCTTGGGCCCAAGCTACAGTCTACCCCTATTTGCCTGCTCTGGAAAACCAGCGCTAGAAATGCGGCTAGTGTGCACCGATGGCAAGAGAAAATGTTTAAAATTATTTGTGAAATTGTGGAGTTTTCAAAAGGCAGTCATGTTATAAACGCGAGAATTTACGCTCTTAATAATGGTGCATGCATACCAGATTAAAAGAACGTGATATGCGTTAGCCGCCGTTACTCCACGTCAAAATACTTCTAAAACCAAAATAGACACGAATGAGGATCACATGATCGTTAGGAATGGCTTGGCCCCGCGAAAGATTTTGCCGAGAGGCTTCTCCCAATCATGGCGGCGTATGTGAATTGCTGCGGCCGCAAAATGGGTTTTGACGGGTACAAGTACCGCAGCTTGAAGTTTCTTTTATGCCGAGAAAAATCCTGAAAGTTCATGCAGTGAGGAACTTAACCAAACGTGCGATCATTGTAGCCAAACGATGCGCGATGCATCAGAATTAAGAAAATTAAGTTGTGAAGCTCTTTCGTGGTACATCGTTTGGGAATTTCGAAACGGCTGTAAGCTTGGCATCGTCAGGGAAAATACAGCCGTTCGAAGCAATGTGCTCCGAAATGGCAAGATTACACTGTGTTCGATGTGGCACTTGAAGTGATCGTCCTGTAATTAGCGGTTCATGTCTTCCTCTAATGTTTTTCAATGTTTATTGCAGGTTCCTAATAAAATGGCGGCGGAAGCCACCAACAGCACCACCTACTACTACTACGGCGACGGCCCGGTCATTGTCATGGTGGTGTTGCTCCTCGCCATCATCGTGCTCGCCGTGCTGGGAAACGCCATGGTAGTGCTCACAGTGCTCCGGCACAGGGGAATGCGCACCCGTACAAACATGTTCATCGTGAATCTGGCCATCGCCGACATCCTGGTGGCACTAATGGACATGCCCGTGTCAATGGCCACCTTGCTTCGGGGCGACTGGGTCGTGGGTCTTGCCTTCTGCCAATTCAACGGCTTCACCATGGCTCTGCTGCTGATGTGCTCCATACACACGCTCATGTACATGAGCATCCACAAGTACCTCAGCATCACGCGCCCTTTCAGCTATCGGCGTGAGGGCTACCGCAAGGTGGCCGCATTCCTGGTGGCCGCCTGGCTCTGGCCCTTCTTCTGCGCCATCACGCCGTTCCTGGGGTTGACAGAGATCGTGTACAAGCGTGGCGCGTCCCAGTGCGGCCCGGCATACCCGCGAGACCTGAAGATGTACTCGCATTCGGCGCTGATAACCATCACCAACTACTTCATTCCACTCGGAGTAATGGCCTTCTGTTACGTCAACATCTTTCGCGTCATAGCTGGCCACATGGCGCGCGTCAAGATTCACATGGGTTTGCACAAATCGGTAGTGCAGCAGAAGCGCATAAACATCACCCTCTTCCTGGTGCTCATCTGTTTCCTGCTCTGTTGGACGCCGTACATGATCTACACCTTCTACGTCAACAGCCGCGGATCCAAGACTCACGTGCCCTACATTCTCAATCCCGTGGTGAGTTGCCTTCCTCAGGTGCTTTGCGCACTTTCTGGTGACTCAACATGCCACTTGTCATTAGGAAGGAGATCGCTTCTGGCTGGTGTTGTTATTGGTTACTTGTAGTTTGTGTCGCTGTCCACAATTTAAAGGCCGGTTAAGCAGAGGTGAGGGGAAGGGGGGAGGGAACCTTACACTATCGATCCAAAGGCTCAGTCAGCTAGTTTATTGTCGCGAATTTTATAGAAAATATTGATGGTATGAGGCACATAAACTATGTAGTGATAAGTCCTGATAACCTTGATTACGGCGAAGACAAGATTAACGAGGCATGGCCAATGTACGAAGGTGACCAGCTGTGATTGCTCCAAACAGATCAAAAGTATTCAAAATTAGATATTTAATCATAATTATCATAATAATATTATTAATAATAATCTTGCTTTGAAAGGAAAATAAAGGAAACCTACGCACAACTTCTGCATTTTGTGGAGGCACCTCGACGAAAGCCCACAGCTGCGTTTTTATGGTGCAATCAGCAGTGACAATTATTGAATGGCGTGTGACATCAAAAGAAAAAAAGGAAACCGTAAGATATTTGAGTCACAAACGAAGAAAGAAAAAAAATGTGGTTCATCCCTGTGTCGTAAGAATCCGTATACTACGAAGGTGAAACCTGTCTTCGCGAAGTTGTGAAATGCATAAGCGGCAGTCAGGGGAATGGAGGGGCGGGAGATTAGTTGCGTACTATGAGCATGTGAAGACAATACGTGTAGACGTCAACGGCGCCTCGACGCGGCATTGGGACCCTCAACAGTTCTTCACGAGGGAGAGCTCTTGAACGGCTCACATTGATCTAGAAACACTGAACTGGACGCGTGAGAGCCCTGCGGAAATCTGCCATAAACAAGGAGCGTCCGCAAACGGTGACACCTTGCGAGCGAAAGCGAACGGGTTGTGAGCGGATCACATTGTGAAAACACAGCCCACAGCAACGGAAGGCCAATCAATTGCTTACGGACGGCCGTCCTTGGGTTCCTGCAGCAGTGCGCGTCGCAACTCAACAGACGGGGCCTTGCAACATAAATTTTGGTTAAGCTGCCTGCTTTTCCCTGTCTACTATTACCTTCCTTCCTTCCTTGTAGCGGCCGCGTTCGTACATGCCCAAGGAACGCTCCGCCACGACGCCACCATGCCCCTGACTTCCGCGGCGGTCGATACGCGAAGGCTGCCGAATCGCTGACTACCGGCGCAAATTAGCAAGAAAATCTGCTTCGCTCTATCTTTCCTAGATGGCGGTACCACCGCATCGAACCTAAGCGACCCAAAAGTGCTGTCTAAGGGAGGTGATGTTAACTTAAGAGTAATTTCGTATGGTAAACACCATAGTTCACTGTGCTAAACACCCTTGCCTTAACCGGACTACAATTAAATGTAACTTGTAAAGTGCTGTAGGGAACATATAAGGGTCCATCTGTACCTAACATGAGCAGTGCTGCGGTGTTGTATCGGTAAAGCTTCCAGCTCTTCTCGTCAAATCCCGGATGAACGTGGGTTCGAGGGCGACTGGGTGGAACCTATTCATTGAGAATGTATGTTCATTTTTTGAGAGATCCCTTCCGCTACGGAAGTACGTCACTATTTTCTTCGTTGACCCTGGCATAACACACTTTTTAAGAAATGCAAATAAATTGCAGTCAAATTCTCAAAACTAATAAAAAAAACCTAACAGAAGTAGTTCTCGTATACTGAACATTGTACAGTGCCGCAAAATGATAACAGCTTCTCATATTAAATGCGAAGTATCTCTTCGCGAAATTAAGTCATTTTGAAACTATATATTCATCTATATATCTACCCAGCCACGTCTTGGTCACTTCGTGCACCTGGTGTACCCATATATTTGGGCGGCAGAGTATATGACGAACATGAATGACTCACCTTCACATAACATCGTATACTCGTCACATACGCCACGATTAACCATGCTGCAATCACGCGCAATTTTCTGTACCTCACACGGGCACAGCCTCGACGATCGGCCCGCACACCGGACGGCCGGCTAAAAGAGCTCCGCTCTTTAAACAAATAAGGCACACCGTTTGTTCTCGCTTGCGATTGAAATGTAGACACAACAAGCACCCACACCCACACATGCAACTTACCAAGCGGACGGACTGTCGAACACGGGCCTTCGAAGTGCGAAGCAAGCAGGCTACCACTATGCTATGGCGGCTCCTCCGAAGCGCACCACCACGGTAGTCTAGTCGCTATGGCACTCGGCTGCTCATCCGAGGGTCGTGAGATCGAATCCCGGCCGCGGCTGCTGCATTTCGATAGAGGTGAAATGTTCAGGCATGCGTACTGTGCGATTTCATTCCACGTTAAAAACACTAGGTGGTCATAATTTACGCAGCCGTCCACTGCGGCGTCTCTCACAATCATAGCTGGTTTAGGGACGTAAAACCCCAGAAATCAATCAGCTCCTCCCATCTGGTGTATATAGCAAATAAACCTATTGCAGTTGCAGTGATAGTGCTCGCGTAACGCGAATTGCACTTTTAACGTGTAGTAATCACTATCAGAGGAGTGCTACCATTGGGTACTTGTGCAAGTTTGCTCGATCGCGTGGGAATACTTCAAGGAGCGACGCTTACGATAGCGCATCAACACACCATGTAAAACAGACATGTCTGCTTCGCACTAAAGTGAGTGCTAACGCCACGCTTCACCATGAGCTACGATTCACTCGCCACGGTGCTGTCGTTCCTGTACAGCTCACATACGTACTTACGAGTGCACTCTTAGCTGCAGGGGGAGGACTACGAGAGTAGGACAACTTCATTACTCTGCCCAGAGTTTTCCAATTCTATCTGGGGGGAATGCGGAGTCAGCCGCGGGGAGCTCGCAGACTATGTTACTCTTTCGTTTAAGGAAGAGCAACATAGTCTGCGAGCTTCCATGCTGCTTATGTAGAGTTAGAAACTCGCGGAACTCGTGCGTCCGTAGCGTGAACAGCGCCCAGTACTCCACCGTTCGCAAATATCGCCGCACAACGTTATACGATTGCAGCTTTGCCGGCAGCGACTACCTGGACGCGGCACGCCTCAACGTACCTTGATATCCTGAATATACAGTCCAACAAGAAAAATTGGCAGATCCCACGAGCAGTGAGAATCAAGGAAATGCGAAGCACGCATCAGGAACGTAAAATAGATTTGCATTGTTTTCTCGCTATACCGAGTTTGGTAGATATGAAGTTAACGAAACGGCCGCAAGAGCATCAAGACTGTGGCATGTAAACCATGCCGCTCATACCAGTGTTGTACGGAACGTCGTTCCAAGGAACGACGTTCCTGGAACGAGTTCCTTTTGGGAGGAACGAAGGAACACCATCGTTCCTTTTAGGGTTGGTGGAACTGTAACGGTAACGCGTTACATTTACGAAGGAACGGCAAAGGGAACGGCGTTCCTTCTATATAAGTTCCACTCCACGAAGATCGCACGTATACGCAGCACGTATGCAGGGCGGATAGGCAGGGCTGCAACAAGCCATCCCTGGAGTCCTCCTCGTTTTCCTGCCGCGAGTATCACTCTCTCATAGCAAATCATGCACTAAAACGTCATTCTATTGCGGATTCGACGAGGGTGACGCTTCCCCTTCACTGCGGCCGCACGACGTCAGGGTATCCCGCTACTCCTTGATGGTTACCGCTTACTAAGGCTAATGGACAAGTAGTTTCGGGCTGTCAGCCAGCCCTGTATGAGTGTACGGCAACGCGGGAGGAACTGCATGCAACGGCGAAGTTCCTTTCGTCCCTTACATGATTCCGCCGCCAGGGCTCCCTCCGAACTAAAACACTGTCAAGGTGTGCGTTACCATCGCCTCTCCCAACATTGGTTCTGAGAACGCGGTTGTGGCCATGGTTGTCCATACTTGTAAGACACTCTGTGCGTCAATCTCTTCAAGGTATTTTAGTTGAACTGAACGAGCTGCGCCTTAATTTAGCGTCAGTAGCCCTATGCCCTCGGCAAAAAGCAGAAACGAAAGGCTTCTCGTACCCGTGCTCACGCGAACGTGTGCTGAACTATGCTTACGTGCATGGGTGTTTGTAATGCGGAGCCAAGTTAACATTGTTCTAACCCGGATATGGTCAATTATGTTCCTTGATGCCCAGTTTGTTTCTAACAAATATTGTAGTTTTATTGCTACGCGACCAAACGGCTACCTATACAGGAATAACTAAACATTTTAACGCACCACGCACACCGTCCACTCTACTGGACAGCCCCATTTGCTGTATAACAATGCCCTGTCAACCATGCTTGAGTGGTGTGGGTTATTGCTGGTTGGCGTCCCGTCAAATTATGCATGTGAGGCTATTTATTTTCTTGTTTATTTCCTGCACTACAACAACATTTCGTCCTTGCATTAATGTCAGCGTGCCTACGAATTTAACAGGCAATTAATGCTTATTCCTAATTCCACGAAGAAAATAATGAAACAGTCCTGCGTTATTTGGCGGTAAATGCACAAAACAGCAATATTGAAATTCCTCACACCGACATACGTTCAGCGAAGCCATAATTAACAACAGAAGTAAAGTACACCACAAATACTTTCAAGTGATGAAAACCAAGTAAAAAGTAATACATCCCGAACTGCCAATTATTTTTATTAAAATGCTACAAAAGCTACCAATTTCGAGCAAAATTCTTTCATATCGGGAATGCTGACGGCATCGGGTAATGTTGTTCCAGTATTTGCGAGCAATGGCATGGGTCAGGCACAAACCTTTATATACTATCCTAAGGCGATCAAAAGGTCTATTACTAGCAGACGCGTCGCTGTTTCATGACTTGGTGCATGTGAGTAACTACCTATTTCCACATTAGGGGCGCCGTATCCTGGCTACGCATCTGAAGACTGAAGTGGAAAGTGCCATATGTGTCACACTTGTAATAGACTAGCGCCAAAGTTGCAGTGGAGTTGTCCGTAATATGTTCGGTGCTCCTTGAAAATATTTGCCTAGGAGCGTTTCTTTACACATTTCTTTGTCTACAGATATTACGCTGCCGGCGACAGTTCAAATTCGTGAAAGGTCGATGCGAGATTTAAAATGTTCACATTACTTTGCCTCAGGATTAATTTGCAATCGTAGAAATCAAATGTAACGTTAATGTAACGACACGTTCCAATTTTTGAAATGTAACTGGAACGCGTTCCTTTTTTATTAAATGAACTTGTAACGGGAACTCGTTACAAAATTGTGAAGGAACGAGGAACGAGTTTCCGTTCCTGTTTTGGAGGAACGTGTACAACACTGGCTCATACACACATGTCAATATTCTGATGTTATGGCCTGTCATTTACGTTCGTCATGCAGTCGTGTTGTGCCATAGCAATTTTTGTATACATCCCATTAACGAAACGCCTGGCATTTCCGCTTGTGTGCACGGGCCTTACACAGTTCTATATACATATTTTTCGCCAACGCAGCGAGAAGAACATAGTGCATCCAGCTGCAGGAATGACCACTGTGCACTAGTGCACTAGAGCTCAATCTGTGTTTTGAGCTCATGCCTACATTCTTAGTTAACGAGGCAGAATTGAACAGCAACATGCAGTGAGAGTAGCGTGCATAGCTCCCCTAGACTCGCGTCGCGCTCTTTCAGAATGATGGAACCCTCACCTGTGATGCTAAAACATGTGTTTTGGCGTAAGAAAATTTTCTCACTTAATCTAGCTTTATTGCTCGACTTTTTCAGGGTTACTGGTTTGGGTACATGAACTCAGCCTGCAACCCTGTCATCTATGCCTTCCGAAGCCGCTCCTTCAAACGCGGATACAAGAAGATCCTTTTCGGCAGTGCTGTGGAAGTCATCAGCGCCGAAGGTAAGTCATGTGTCATCGCTCTTATCGATTTTTATTGTGAAAGAATGCAGCGTTCCCCATAATATTGTGCGTATTGTATCAAAAACAGAGGGCAAAACAAAGATACAAAGATACATACAATTTTGTAACGAAGTGAACGATGATTTTTTCAGCCCCGTTTAAGACAAAGTCGATGTTTTGTAAGGTTGGGCAGTTATGGGGCTTTACATACGTATCTTTGAAAAGAGGCGTTGCGTTGTTTCGGGTGCGGTGTCGTCGAGGGAAATCAAGGGAAGTTTATTTTGATATGCACTCATAGGAACCATTCCACATTCGTCAACGAAGACTCAACCTCGGTGGCCATGTTTGCAAACCACCAGTCTTTTGCAAACATGGCTACTCCTAAAGGCGCCCCGGCACTCTTTTTAAACAAAGTCAGGAAACGGTGGTGATCAGGCATGGAGGCTCGTGTGAACATGTGAGCCAAATATTATTGAACTGCGCGCAACAGGAAACTCGAAATTTTGTTGCAAACAAAGCCGTAAAACTGCCGCTGTCCCTCAGCAAATGACGTCATTGCGAGCATTGAACACATCGCTTGAGGCAGAAATAGCATTGGCGCGGTTACATTGTCGAGGACAGATGACCTGATGTGCTTCATTTGTTCGCTTTTAAATGAAAAAAAAAAGTAAGAAAATGTGTGCATCACTCTCTAAAGAGCTAAAAAAACTAACATAGTTGGTGTCCGCAGCGACTTTATTTGTCAAAAAAAGAGCAGGCGACTTTCCGGCTCTATTTGAAACCAGATAACCAGTTCCCTTGTGCGTGCGGTGCAATGAACTTCGGCCCACATGTTAATAACTGCCTCCTCGAAAGATCGGTAAACTATGATGAAAGAATTGGCCGCGTATCTGCGTGTTTCGCTGCAAACAGGATAGTCTTCTGCCGGCCGTACTAAGCTGCGTGAGATCTGGACGCCATCTGGCAGCGCCGTCGGGAAACGTGAGCTTGTGCAGAATCCATGGGCAACTGCCACGTGGCAGCACCAAATCGTCGGCAGAGGCCTTTTTCGTGCATAGCGTCGCATTTTAGCGCACCCTAAAACACTACGGTCTTTAAGCACTAGGGTCTTTAGAATTACGTAGCTATGTATTTTCTAGTAAAGGAACACACCACCTAATACTTGCGTATTGATGTTGCGCCTCAGATATTCGTAATATTTACTTTTTGATAGACAATGTTCACAAGTATGAACTCAGCTACCAGTTCAAGATGGCTGGGCGTTAGGCAAGTGCTTAAACTTTGGCCGGGTGGCTGAATCGTGTGAGAGACTGACAAACAGAAAGATAGACCAAAATTCCTTATTTCAAGTATCCCGCGAAAGACTACCGTCTTTAAAAATGTTGCAGGGGCCTTGAAGTAACGCAGATGCTTCAAATGCAGTAGTTCATTGCTGGGCATTATGAACAGCGCGTGCTGAACAAGATCGAGAAATTTCCTTAATTAAACAAAATGGTAGCTCTTCTAACTCAGCTCAAAATTATGTCACGGGGTCTAAGTCGCAAATATACAGTAAAAATTAGAGTGTCCTCAATAATTTAGCGTCCGCGCGTTGATGAGTGGTAATTTGGGGAAATTTCCTTTTTCACATGTTACCATCGCACAGGGTAACGTGGGTAAAACACATAGTGTCATGCGTCTTTCAATGCCTTTATTTTCTTGAGCAATCAAGAGGGCGGCGAGGACTAAAGGCGAGCGAGCCTGACAAAGGTCCCCCCCGTGCATACACTTCAGACAACAGTTTAGCAGTCAGGCTAAAGCGGTACTCAAAGAAAAAAACACTCTTAACTGAGGATATGAAATATGCACTTACAAAATATGTACATATTTATACAACGTTCACAACTACGTCACCAAAATATCCTATAAATAACAAATAACCAATATCTAGATGCACAGTGTTCTGCTGTATCTAGACTCATACCATATAGACATAACGATCACACATATTGTTACATCACATCGAAAAAAAATATGAGAAAAATCAAATACATTTAGGAGTATACAAAGCTTTTCAGTCACTTCAAAAATCACTGGAAGAAAAATGTAACCCAGTTTTAATTAACAAGGAATTGATTTCCTCTTTAAACACGGAGGAGGAGCATTCGTAATTAACTAGGCCTTCTGTTTTGTTTAAAAGATAAGTACTTAGATATGTCATTGTTTGTTTCCCGTAGTTGGTTCTCGTTTGTGGCGTGTGGAGCAGTGTGCGTCAGCGACACACCGAGCCTCCGATCAAGTACCTGAGGATCTCAAGCAACGTGGCAGCCATGTCCTCAGGACACAGCCCATCCTGCAGCTAGAAGGACCACCTGCCCCTCAAGATAAGCCTCCTCCTGCAGGTACACCGCCAGTGGCAACAACTTTATTCGCACCCAGCAAGCACGTCAAAATTGCTCGGGCGGCACAAGGACAACTCGCACATGGTAGGATGATACGGCATGTTCAAAGCCCGTAAGCAGAGTCCGTCTTCGAGGCTAGATGCGCCGTTATCCTTGCGCAGCCAGAAGCACTGCTTAAAGTTAGCGACTACAGCCGATACTCACGCCTTCTTCGAGTAACTGCGTGAATATGGGCATACCGCTTCATCAGTAACGCAGAATCGCAACGAGCGTCTACGGTTGGACCGCTGAATGCCCCAGAAATTGCTCGAGCCGAGCGCTACTGGATCAAACAAATACAGCGTTCGCACTTTCCACACGACGTTGCAGCATTGTCGTCTGACCGACGAGTACCTACTACATCTCGTTTGCCACTTCTGCTTCCATTAATCGATGACGACGGGATTATGCGCGTTGGAGGGCGCCGCCAACTTCTGCCCGGCCTCCTATCTGTTCCCCACGCTATCGTGCTCCCGCGTCGCGATGCTGTCACCGGGCGACTGACTCGTGCCACCCATGAGCGAATTCTTCATTAGAATGTCGAGCACACACTTACAGAGCCTCGCGATCGTTTCTGTGTGCTGAAAGGCTGCAAAGCCGTGAAATCAGCATTTAAGAATTGTCTTGTGTGCCGGCGACGTAAGATTACCCGAGATTCAGCACCTACAGCACCATTACCACGAGGCAGAAATACAGGAGCCAACCCATTCGCTGTTGACGGAGTGGAATTCTGCAGACCATTTTACTGTTGGTTGTCGAAACAAACTTGCTCCAAAGCCTACATAGCCATCTTCTCATGTGCTCTGACGCTTGTTACGACCGGGCTTTGTTCTGAGAACGGCGCACGTGGCTTGTTCCGTTTGGGGTGCAAAACGAGCCCGAAAAGGAAAGTCGCCGGCTCGTTTGGCCTGAGCTCCGCGTCCTCGCAGATCGAAAACATCTGCGTCCAGCCGAGGCGCCGCGGCGGTGCCGAGAAAGATATCGGCCCCCGAGCCGAAAGGGTGATCCTTTCTTAACACCCCACCCGTACGTTTGGCCATCAAGCCGAAGAGGCGACCCCCCCGGGCGGCAACTCCGGAAGTGGTTGAGTGCCTACCTTATCGGACCACACAAACTTTTACCAGGTGACCGCACGTGCACGTGATGACGTTGGTGCTGGTCGCGTGACGGCTTCGGCATCATCCCCGGGGCCTTCGGGGACTACAGCCATGGGCGGGTCAAGGACGTTTTTCCCATCCTCTCCCCCCTTCCTCGCCCAGGAGCCAATGGGAGAAGAGCCCGGGAGACAAAAAGCACGGGACCAAGAGAGAAGAGCGCGCTGAGAATCCTCATCTTGCTCTGGAGAAAACCCTCTGGCTAGTGGAAGCTCGCGGAAGCGAGCTCCCTGTAAATATGTAGAATAAACATCTTTTTAAGTTTTCTCTGCCCCGTCTCCCGTCGCCCTGAGACCCGGTACCTGCGGGTTGTTTTCGCCGCTCGCCACCACGCTACCCGCTGGCCGGCTCTTGCAGCAGGCCAGTCGTAACACGCTCGCTCTTCATCTCGAACTCACAACGGACATGACGGTCATCAGCTTCGTCGCGGAATTTAGGCGTTTTGTCTCCAGCCGTGGAATACGATCAACAATATACTCGGACAACGACCTAGCGTTCCATGACACCGCACAGCAGCTCGGAAAGAAAGTAACATCCAGTCTGGCGGATTTTTGCAGTGAGCATCGCATGGAATGGAAGTTCAATGTCGAGCGAGCCCCTCGGTGCGGCTGATAGTGGGAACGAATTATTCGTATCACCAAATGCACGTTGAAGCGCACTTTGGGTCGCAGTCGCCTATCTGTCGAAGACATCACGAAAGTTCTGTGTGAGATGGAGGCAAATATGAACAGCCACCTGCTGACATACTTATCAGACGATTCTGAGTAACCAGGTCAACTCACGCCTTCGCATTTTCTGCTTAAATAACGTGTAACATGTCTGCCTCGAAGTCTCGGCACTGCGATGCCTCAATCAACAGGTATCGATCTTCGACGTCGACTACTTCATCGACAAGCTCTGACAGAGCATCTGTCGAAACGCTGGTGCATAGAATAGCTGCTGCTTCTGCGCTGTGCCCACGAAGCATAACCCAAGGCCTCGCCACGACTTAAAGTCGGCAATGTAGTTCTGGTACACGACGACGACTGCCCTCGAATCATGTCGAAACTGGCTCGCATAACGGAACTGCTACCGGGACGCGACGACATCGTTAGAGCATGTTGTCTGAGATAGGCGTCTGGTTCGGTGATCAAACGTCCCGCCCAGAAAGTTTACCTCCTGGAAGCAGGAGGCACCGCATAATCTTGCCGGCCGCGGGAGTATGTTGCTATATAAAGAAAACGAAGGGGCGCGTAACACGAGCAGCGGCCACGGGCGGGCTGGCGCTACAGTTCAGCCATTCCTTCGAACAGGCTAGACGGTCGGGTATGGTTCTCCTTCGTATTTTGGCTACACTGATCGTGCATCGCATTTCCTCCCTTCTTTGCTTGAACATTGGTTTGACGAGGTGGATTTCCCCGTGTTCGACGCGTTCTGTATCCCGGCAGATGCTGTTGCAGTCTCTGTCTCCTCCTCGTCCATTAATGCTCACTGTTTTCACCGGCAATGTCGTGGCTAGCGATTCTGGCAGACAACTTGAAGCAATCCGCCACTTCATGCCCGACGGCTCTACATTCGCTGCAGCGTGGGACTCTGCAGTCATGGCGAATGTTGCCTGTTGTGTGGCATCTCAGGCAGATGGGCGCACGACCAGGCACCACTAAAAGCACACTTCCTCCACCGATGCACATCTGGTAAGGTATGTGCTCACACAATCTCGGAGGAAGATACGAAGGACTCTGATTGCAGAATCGGCCAGTTCAGAGACAGCGGATTCCCACGTATCATTGAACAGTTCCTTGACCTCTCCAAAATCAGAAAGGCATGACGTATGGCGTCGTTAGTGATGTTTAATGCCTACCAGCAAACCTTAATGCGCACCTCTTACTCTTCCGGCTCAGTCACCAAGTACACACAATCATCGACACTGAGGAGTCCTGCACGGAGCAGGTCTTCTTGGCCTCTTCGGTGCGAAATTTACGAACCAGACATGTCGCATCTAGTAGGCGCCAATTCCGCTAACCTGTTGTATCACGTTCGGGTCACTCAGGGGTTTGCGAAAACCTTCAATTCTGTGATGCCGTCCCGCGATGTCACAGCGCAGGACGATAGTTGTCTCCAGTCCGTCATCGATGGACAGAGGTGGCAGAACAACACGGTAATTCCTCGGGAACAGAAAAGACCGGATTGCCACGGCCGGCATCGGCCGCTGTCGCAGCTCGTACAGAGCCCTCCATCCTGCGTCCGCACGTGTCTGTGACCAGAAGCAGAACGGTTCACCGCCGTCATATTGCTTGCATGCGGAACTATACTGCTTTAAAATTTGCGTCTAACTTTCGCCCGCTTAAAGAGTCTTAAAGTAATATCGCGTCCCTTCCACTGAGCTCTTGGTTCGATGCCATGGTACGACCATCTACGAACAATAGATAGAAGCAGACTGTGCTAATGTACGTGTCAAGTTGGGCCGACCCTGGAGGCTCTGCATTTTTGGGCTCGGCCTGTCGGCGTCTCCTGTAGCCCGTCACGGTGGGCCAATCGTGGAGGCAAGGCAGTCAGACACAGTATGAGGAGGGTCATCGTGTCAGGAGCGATTTTACGAGTTTCAGGTAAATAGTCCGGACTGGCGGCGTCTAACGTCGTCATCGTCTTGGCCACGGCAAATAAAGCCGATTAGCAGCAACTGACCTGTCCCTGTGGGAAACACTGGCGCATCACCGCATGCTTCGCACCCCTTCCGAAAAATTCCGTATATACGGAAAAAGCATTTCCGTACATACGACATTATGGTAATACGGATATCCGTACATACGTATTCCGCATCACTTCCATGTATACGCTCCGTATCACATCCGTATATGCGCATTCCGCATTACTTCCGTACACTGCTCTCCATATCGCTTCCGTTCATCCATACTCCGTACCACCTCCATACAATTTCCGTACTACATACACTCTAAACCAAAATGTACGAAAATTTTGCAGTAACTGCGAGGCTAACAGCAGCGGTTCAAATTTTTAGTCCCCTGCAGTTCCCACTCAGATGGTTTTAAAGTTGGCCTCGGTAGAGCATTCCAGGCAGACGAACTGTTGAACCACTTCCGACGAACCGAAAGAAAAGAAAAATGGAGGCTTGCCATTGGGATCAGATTTTCACTCGATTTATCAGCGTTTATATCACACATACACACTTTATCAGCATTTAATATCGCGTATACAGACTCCCATGAATTCAAAGGAACATCACACACTTACACACGCAAACATACACGCAAGCATATCAAAGTAATGCACCACATAGACGACTCACCTCACGCAACCCTACACCAACGGTCGGGTATATATACCCACACATATTACCTAACATGTGGTGCCGGTGGTAAGCTCCTGTTAAGCGCAATTACAAAATAAATATTCACAGAACAGCCGTGTGGTTAGCGTTGGCTCTTAGATAATCCTGAACCACACAGAGCTGTTAAAGGGACTGTCTACCGTCCTTCATCGCTCTCCCGTTTTTTGGCTCAACAGGAAGCGTACCTTTCGAAGTGTCCCAGCGTGCAGTGGTTTCTCCAGAATCTCAATAGTCGTTCCCTTCCTAGTGTAGGCATGCCAGCAACACTGGGTACCGCGCATGATGCGTCGTCGTCTCCCTGGAAACCCTTTCGGGCGCGGGAGGCACCTCAACGCGAACCGGCTTCAAGGTTGACATTCCAGAGGCGACGACGAGAAGGAGAGGCGAGGGAAAGTCGGCGCGCGGGGGTGCGTCTCGGACATGCAGCGCCGCATGCATGACAAGCGCAGTACAACGCGCCTCCGCAGGCAGACGAATTCGAAGGCAGCGCCACATGCGCCACCCCGAAAGCAGCGAAAAAAAGAACAAATTGCTCTTGCACGCTATAAAAAGGTGTCTCACAGGGTGAAGTACGCATGTAAGACATACATAATAGTTTTTCAGCAGAGTATGCATACCTGCGTAGGCTGGTTCTCGTACACTTGGAAAATGACGAACACGCTGTTGGGTGTCGCTAGCGGCGTTTTTTGCACCACTTTCAGAGCGAAATTAAAAACATAATTCCTTTTTTGTGGGGTGAAAGCGCGCTCGTTCCCGTAAATGTGACGCACGATCTGCCCAATTTTACCACAATCTCAAAAAATTTTCTGAGCGGTAGACAGTCCCTTTAAACAAAACTCGCCATATAGTGAGCGCTTTTTTATTTAGTGAATCCCAATTAGCGAATCCAATATTAAGTGCAGCGACATTTTATGCCCCCAAAAATTGAGGTTGATGATAATTCAGCTCTCACACGCCTGATTCATGGTTTTACATATGCAGAATAATGTTCCTTTGACTGAAAGGTCACGCGCGTCAGCTTGAAGCAGAGCAAACAAGGTAAACAGAACAAATGTAGTCTACATATGTGCAATAGGCATTCAGAAGGCATAGCTTGCGATGTGACAACACAGTACCAACACGCACTACCAGACATGCGCTTCACCTCGTTCGCCTTCTGATGCCACTAAGCTGCAATGCCAAATAACACTGAGGTCATGGAGTACACTCGAATGAAATCGTTTATGTCTTTGTTAACTTAATTTGCATAAGCTAGCATGTAATTCGAAGGTATTTTTGATGAATTTCTTCATGTGTGATATTTCTGATACAGACCCATAGACTGGAAACACGCCTTAAGTTGCTTTCCTATTGCATTGTACTTGACATATTATGATATATAATTGTACCGATGTGATGATGATTACTTAGATAAAGAGGCTAAGTGCCCACGATGTGTACACCCGTCAGAATAAACAGTATTCAATATTCTACTTCCTTCTCTTGCAGTTCCTGTATCATTCTGTACTTCCGTATCCGTATCTCCGCATCCGTATCTCCGTATCCGTATCTCCGTATCCGTATCATTCACGCAAATTATTCTAATTCCTTATAGCAGCTTCTATTTGCTTGTGAGGCCTCCGCATCGTCCTTCCGT
The DNA here is from genome assembly GCA_013339685.2 of Hyalomma asiaticum. NCBI lineage: Eukaryota > Metazoa > Arthropoda > Arachnida > Ixodida > Ixodidae > Hyalomma > Hyalomma asiaticum. The sequence goes on from CM023482.1 coordinate 32,951,211, forward strand.
ACTTTTTCCATATGTGTGTCATCAACCTATGCGCTTCCGCATAATCTATCACTTTGTCCGTTCATATTCCGTTCGTCATATGTCATGCCTTCCGTATGCTCCTTATCGTCGTATGGTATATCCATATAACGGATACGGAAGCAGTTCATTCCGTAAAATGCGCTCTTATGGCGAAACGGAATTCCTTGTGTTCCATACGCCTTCTTCCGTATGCTCCGTATCAGTTCCGTAGGCTTCCATATATGTCCGCATGTGTTCCGTGTCATTTCCGTAAATTTTGTACGGAGAAGGTACGGAATCCGTATGTTTTCCGTAACGCTGCATATGGATTTTTTCAGAAGGGACCTCCCCAGGTTTCACGTTCATGGAACTGTCATGATCTTTTCTGTCATCTGCCTTCTTATTAATACTGCTCCTTTTCAACTCGCTTAGGATCGTTTCACGGTGACAGGCTCTTCACCGTTCCGCGGTGCCGGTGGCGACCGAGATAGATGGCGAGATTAAGAGGAGGCACCTCTCTCGTTCTCCCAGTCGATGGTCACTGTTTGGTCGGTGCGACGAGGCAGCTGTCACCGTGAAACGGCCCTTAGGTGCAGGGGCACGCTCTTGACGACTGAACCTCCCACGTTATCCACGGTACCGAGGCCCCAGTAGTGACGTAGCCGGGCGACATCTCTACTCAGTCCGCCTGCTTCGGCCATGCTAGACCAGAGAACACCTATATACGCGTTTTAGAGAACGGAAACTGTACCTTCCACTGTAGAACACAAATAAGAGTAGCGGCGGCGTAGTGAAGTGCATTAGGGCGAACGGAGATGGCGCTGCAAGTACTATCATCATCATCGGGAAAAGCCGCGTTTTTGCTGGGTCGCGCCCTGCTGTACCCCCCCCCCCCCCCCCTCCCACATTTAGACCTGCTGTAGTATTTTGCTTATTCCTCTCGCTAAACCGCGTCTCGCGTGTGTACTTTTCGTACACAGGTACTGTAGCTTATCGCCAGGTGACCAAACAGGCCTTGACTGGCAAAAACAACGTCAATCAAGTAAGGTTTGCATCGTTTATTGCGGCACCACAGCTGGTACAAACAACGTACAGTACAGTGCACACATCGGCCAACGCTTAGCAGTCGCGTCCAAACAAAACACATACATACTGAGTGCGCTCCAACTTGTGCATAACCATGCTAAACGCTGACAAAATATGCATGGATAGACGGGATACGATCGAACGAATGTGGCTCTCTCATTGCATTGCGCCGTCCCATTCGGTTAGCGTTGATTTTCAGACAGCGAGCGCGGGTAAATCCACGATGCAGAATCTGAAACGTGCGCAACGTTGGCAGATGTCACAGTAACACCGATTTAGCTTCGCTTAGTTAACGTTACCTAAACAATCGCGGATGCACCGTCTCTGTATAAAGATAAGTGAATGAGTTATAAACAAGAAGCGTCGCGCTGTGCCGAATAGGATAGGCACGAATTCAACTATCAGCTGTGAACCCATACCGTAGCTGTGTAGGTAATGGGCGAAAAAAACATTCACTTTTGTTTCAAGCGCTAACTGCGATAAAGCGTCTATGAATGCACCAAATCTTAACACCCACGATTTTCGCAGCACTGCACATTCAATAGCAAGAAAGATACCTCGGTTATGTGTTGAACTGTTTGTTACCCAGTAAATAAATGTAATTAGAGCATAATTCAATGTAAGTTTCTTCTAAGGCCAGTCAGCTTTTATCTTTGTCATAAAATTAATCAGAAGCAGACTTGAAACGCGAGTGCAGTTTGTTATTGGCTAAGTTCATTATGAGCCAATCAAAATCATATTTTTGATGTCGCTCCCTGAACATCCCACGTCAAACCACTCTTAAAATATGGTAATGCCTTCACAAAATTGTCTGCACGAGGACACAGCACACTGTGGCAAACTGATGACACACTGAATACATCAATTCATCCAAAGCTGTCTTTATTGCACTTTCTTAGCCGCTTGTCGATTGAACTGCCAAAGAACAAGTTGCCGAAAACAAGTGCACAATTGTGTACGCTGTCTCTAAATGGGTTATTATGGTTCAGTTATGCAGTTCGTGTAGAGCGAGAATGCTATGGCACCAATGACCGCACCAATAAGCTCAAGTGTGCTGTGAAGGCGGTACAATCGACAGCAGATATTCTACAATGCATGAACAAAATATGAATACTATAGAAAGACAGAGATTCTAGGATAATGCAGGCTGATTATAGAGGCGCAATTATGGGCAGATTAGCTTCAGGAATACATTACATATCTAGGTCGGCAAAGAATCGCTCAGCCATGAGTGCAATGTCTGTGATGCATGGACATATCAACAGAAATTATGCACCTCTCGTACAAACACACACATGCACACAAATTGAAGTGGAGGAACATTACGTGAATGTGTGACAGTGCCGGAAGAAATAAAGGTCATACTTATTGTATATGTGCTTGTTGTTGTTGGATTATTCACTTTTTAAACATGTGCTTTGAAAATAAACCGTATTCTTGCTAATTGTAGAACCTCAACATCAAAGTATCGACAATGTTGCAGTGTAGCTGCACATGTGTCGTATGCACAGTCAACAGCAAAAGTTCGCGGGATAAAAAACTTCGTAAACACCTATATTACCGCTTAGCCTCTGATCATAGTCTCGAATTAAATGTTCCAATGGGTAGAGGTTGTTGCAATGTACAGACAAACAAATTAGAGGCTGTGTTATGGGGCTAAGCCATAATGCACTTTTGCGACTTGTGCATCCAGCAGAGTTTTGCTGTTGATTGTGCGCCCTTTAATATTTTCGATTTCCTAGGCTTTGTTTGCGGCAACATTGTGCAGTCTTTTCATAGGCAGTGCAGTATGACAGTGCAAAGCACACCAAAAAAAAGAAAAGGGCTGGCATGTTAATGGGCGTCACAGCCACCTGAAGTAGGCATGCTCAGCCACAAATTATGGATATTTCTGTGCTATATAAAAAGAAAATGAGCAAATCCTTTGAACACAATTTGGCCTATAACATAAATATCCTTTACACTCATATGCTGCAACTAGTGCTTGCAAAACTTAATATCTGTTGTTTTTTAGCTGTTTACAACTTAATAAAATGTGTTGTATATATATTCAAAGGCTAATTGAACTGGCTAGCTTGTCGAAGCTACGGCATTCTTTGTTTTTTGTAGACTTACAATTCAATGCATTAAGAAAAAAGAAGGTTTCGGACAAACTTTGCAAACCATCTCATAAAGTATGACTAAATGCCGGAACAATGTCCGTTCACTGCCCTGATGTTTGTTTGGCTGTAATATGACTAATAATAGCTGGAATTTTACGTGCCCATGCTTTTTGGATTGATGTTGATAATGTGCGACACAACTAATTAGCGTAGAAACCACTCATGCATTCCCTTGTGTTGCCTGTGGTTTCTTTGTGCTAATTAGTTGTGCCTCAAATCAGTATGCATCTACTAGCCCAACTATCATCCTTAATGGTGCAACTACCTGGGGCCTTTTGAGACGTACGTAAACCTAAATACATGGGTGATGTTGCATTTAGCCGCCACAGAAATGCGACCACCATGGCCTTGAATCAAATGTGCATTGTCAGACTTAGAAGTCTGACATGATGTAACTATTGTATAGAGCTTGTGTTAAATCTTGTGTTAAATTTCATCATTATTGTACTGTAGATTATATAACAAAATGGACACCTAACACCTATGGACAACAACTATTGGTAACATATTTCCATGGCATGCCTACCAAGTACAAACTACAGCATCACAAAGATGAAGTTTGAGGTGACCTGCTGTAGTAGATGTTTAGTTGTTCCACTGTGCTTGCAGGCTGTTTTCGGGGGCAGTTAACCTGATGTTGCATGGCAGCTCTGAAAAAAGAAAAAAAGGAGCAGGTTATGAAATAATAATGCATTCAGAAACAAGGTATGAAGACAAAAAAAATTGGCAGATCCCACGTGCAGTGGGAATCAAGGAAATGCGAAGCATGCATAAGGAACGTAAAATGGATTTGCATTGTTGTCTCGCTATACCGAGTTTAGTACATATGAAGTTAACGAATCGGCCGCAAGAGCATCATGACTGTGGCATGTAAACCATGCCGCTCATACACGCGTGTCATGATTCTCACTTTATGACTTGTCATTTACGTTCGTCATGCAGTCGTGTTGTGCCATAGCAATATTGGTATACATCCCTTTAAAGAAGCGAGTGGCATATAGATCATGCCGCTAATGACATGCATGTCACGATTTTCATGTTATGACCTGTCATTTATGATCGTCATGCAGTCCTGTTGTGCCAAAGCAATTTTCGCATAGGCTCCGTGCAGTCGAGTTTTCCATGTGCGACATCAGCGCCAGAATGCACTGCCTGGCGGAGAGAAGAAGAAAATTGGGCAGACTGTGACAAGGAAATACGCGGACGCGATGCGCGTCTCCAACTCTATAGCAGCAGCACGGCCGCTCGCAGCAGCGGCTGCCCGTCCCACCTTTTTTTCGTTTTATTTCCTTTGATACGCGCGCTCCAAACCTGTGGCAAACTGTTCCAAAGGACGAAGCCGCGAGCGTTCGTGTGGTTCGCAGCACGCCCGGAAAGCAGTGAAGAAACGCGCGCGTCGCTGTCGCCTCGGTTTCCACCGTGCGCGACTGAGCCGTCCGAGGAGAGCTACGTAGCGCCCTCTGGTCAGTAGACGGAGCCATCCCATTAACGAAACGGCAGTATAGCGCCAGGACCATGGCATGTATGTAATTCATGCCGGTCATGACGCGCGTGTCATGATTGTAATGTTATGACCTGTCATTTACGTTCGTCATGCTGTCGTGTTGTGCCATAGCAAATTTGGTATACATCCCATTAACGAAACGCCTGGCATGTAAATCATGCCGCCCATGACATGAATGTTATGCTTTTCATGTTATGACCTGTCATTTATGTTCCTCATGCAGTCATATTGTTGCATACCAATTTTCCTACACATCCCCCTAACGAAACGGCAAAGAGAGCACAAAGACCGTGGCATGTAAATCATGTCGCTCATGACATGCATGTCATGATTTTCATGTTATGATCTGTCATTTACGTTCATGATGCAGTCATCTTGTGGTATGCCAATTTTCGTATACATGCCGTTAACGAAACGCGTGGCGTGTAAATCATGTCGCCCATGACATGCATATCATGATTGTCATGTTGTGACCTGTGAGTCATGTTCGCCATGCTGTCATGTCGTGGCATACCAATTTCCCTATACATCTCATAAACGAAACGGCCAAGAGAGCACAAGACCGTTGCATGTAAATCATGTCACTTATGACATGCATGTCATGATTTTCGTGTTATGACCTGTCATTTATGTTTGTGATGCAGTCATGTTGTGGCATGCCAATTTGCGTATACGTCCCATTAACGAAACGCGTGGCATGTAAACCATGTCATTCATGACATGCATGTCACGATTTTCATGTTATGACCTGTCATTTATGTTCGCCGTGCAGTCATATTGTGGCATACCAATTTTTGTATGCACCCCATTAAAGAGATGACCAGGAGAGCACCAAGACTGTGACATGTAAATCATGCCGCTCATGACACGCATGTCATGATTTTCATGTTATGACCTGCCATTTATGTTCGTCAGGCAGTCATGTTGCGCCATACCAATTTTCGCATACATCCCATTAGCGAAACGGCCAGGAGAGCCCTAAGACCGTGGCATGTAAATCATGCCGCTCATGACATGTATATCATGATTTTCATGTTATCACCTGTCGTTTGTGTTCGTCATGTAGTCATGATGTGGCATACCAATTTTCGTAAACATCCGATTAGCGAAACGGCCAGGAGAGCACCAAGACCATGGCATGTAAATCATGCCGCTCATGACATGCATGTCATGAGTGTCATGTTATGACCTGTCATTTATGTTCGTCATGTAGTCATGATGTGGCATACCAATTTTCGTAAAGATCCGATTAGCGAAACGGCCAGGAGAGCAGAAAATCGTAGGCGGCTAGATAGATAGATAGATAGATAGATAGATAGATAGATAGATAGATAGATAGATAGATAGATAGATAGATAGATAGATAGATACGCTCAAACTCGCCGAAGTTCGCTAAGAAATGCTTCGCATTTAATATTGTAGCAGTATACAAAGTGAGTGAGTAAACTGCGGCATGTTATGCATGCATGAATATATACCTTGTAAGGCTTGTGCTCTAACGTAGCATGTGCCTTGTCCATGGTGTCGAGGTGCGTCCACAGGGAATGTTGACTGCAGGTGTCAGCCAGGAGGCTGTGACAGAAAAAGAATATATCCATGATTAAAATGCCGGTTTCTATGTGACACTAAATGAAAGTAAGCCTATAAGTGAAACTGCTGTCACAAGATAAACAATAAGGCAAGAAGGAGATCCCCAGCTTTGCTGTTTACTCAAATTTCACAACGTGGAACTAGCTTTAGTTTTCTCTCTCTCTCAGGCACTTCTGTTTAAATTTTTGAATGTGAATGTAGCAAACTTTATAACACACTTTGTACTAATACATGGTGAGTTACGGACGTGCGTGCGGGGGCGATAGAAGTGTGTTTGAACAGGTCCAGACTGCATAGAAACTTCAGAAATGCATTTCTATTGACTCAGCAGCTCGCTCCTACGTGAAGCCACGTCGCTCAAGAGAACGCGGATTCCGTCGGTGGAGGGATATGAGACGTTGAAAATTTTCGAATTGCTGTGTATCGCTTGACTGTCGCAAAAACAAAACGAACCGTAATAAACAAAAGCAATGGGTTTGTACTTACCGGTCCATGCACGCTGGGGCTTGAAACGAACTTCGTTGCTTTGAAGGACGAGGCGCAGGGGAAAGCGCTCTGTGGAAGCATTTCAACGTGCTTTGAACGAACAAGAACAGCAAGCCGATATCACCGACTACGAAAGCAATCGTCAGTTTCACGAAATATTTACAGCAAAACGAAACACCGCGAGCTTGCGTCGCTGCCCGAACGCGTCGCAAACGGTTAACGTGACTTCTGCCACCGCGTAGTTTGAATTAAAAAAAAAAACGAGCATGTCTTAGTATCGATGTCGGTAAACTGCCGAATCAGCCGAAGCGAAAAATATTTAGTGAAAGGAGGATGGCGTAGTATCTCAAAGGTACGCTCACTAAAAGCAGCAGTTTGTTATATGCAAGTGTAATATCAGGCAAATAAAAAGTCTTCGCCTTGTTCAAAATATTCTGCATCGAAATTAGGCACCGATGCGGGCGCCCCTACATAAAAGTGCAATAGGGCGAATGGCGGCCTCCATAGGTCGAGCTAAGAGAGGCGTCAGTAGATCCACTCCCCGCGGTTGAAGCTGGAACGCGCCGCGCTTGATTTTTTCGCCATCTATGGCGATTCGTAGCATATCGAGCTTTCACCCCCCTGGCTAGACTCTGTAATGGTGCGCCGGCGATGTACGTGTGTGCCGCTAGGTGACGGGATGATACCATTGGCTGGAACTTCCGTATACCTTCCGTGCTCGTGACGCCTCATGGCTGGTCTTTCCATGCTCACAACGGGCGCTTTTCGTAGCTTGCCCATTGTACAGCTCATGGGCAGGGGCTGTTGAAAACGCGTTAGGCTAAATAACGTCGATCCCTCAGACGCGCTTATTTAAAATCTTGTAATACACCACACATTTAGCGAAGAGCGCTGGTGTTGTTCTGCTAATAATCATCACTTGAGCTATCGGTGCGATGCTTTTACATAAAATCAACAACACTGTTCACGGTCCGTTTCACACGCAGTCTGCTTCGTGATTGATGCCGACTGTTCCAGAAATATGGCCTGCCCGACGCGTATGCCTGAGTACCCTACCATATTGTATGCTATGTAGGATGAGTGAAATGTTAGCAGCGTGTACTGCGGTGCCTATGTCCAGCCGACGCATTTCTTGACTCATCATTTCTAACGACCGACTATCGTGGTAACTGCTATCGTACTATAGTCAGAGTAGCTTTGTTTGCTGGGCACAGGACCACCCAATACATGGTTTGAGCTTTAGCAGTTTGGTCACTGCGTCCTTCATCGGAACCCCCATGTGACAGTATTCAAGTGCGTGTAATAAGTCAAAATAGAAGAAGCTCAGGGGAACGTGAAAGCTTGAATTGATCAAGCGATCGTTCACAAACAATGAGGGACAAAGAATGTCGCTGGAGTGAATTTTTCGACATGTGGACTTCGTCATGGCAGCAACAACTTTCACGAGCGTTCTTGAGAAAACAGTTGTACTGATGCAGGCAAATCCACTTGCCGAAAAGTTGGCTCCAGAGACATGTGCTCTTGATCGTCCTTATAACCATATCTTTTTTTTTATGAATACTTTACAGCGCCCTCTTGGGGCATTGTGTAAGGGGGGCAATACAGCATGGACAAAGAGAGATGCAATAGATAAATATACATATAAATATACATAGGTGAAATACTGATTAATAAAGCTATGGCAGTATGTCTAAGCTATGGCGTATATCTAATAATAAAGCTATGGCAGTAATGTGCTGCTGTGGTTGCTACATGAGTAATTCAGAAGGAATCCCACCTGAACACAAAAGCAACACTGTTAGGACTGCTTCGTGTGCGTTTAACGCCAATTCAAAGAGAATGAGCGCAAAATTCTTGGTTAATTTGGAATGTGTAAACCACCTGTGCGCGTCGTAGACCCCAGAAAAAAAATGGCGTTTTCTTTTCATCTACATTTCGCCTTTAATATGATGATATGCAGTAAATCCACACGAGACCTCATTCTTAGAATTCAGAGGTGTGCCGGCGTGTTCTCTGCGTATTGTGAAAAATGTAATTCTTCATATCGTTATTTTTACTGTGCAGGAATCGCCTCCCACAAATCCAGCAGCTCCCAGCCTAAGGGTGGTGATCATATGCGTGAGTATTTTTTGCACTCAGGCCCAAACAAAATATTTCGTTAAACTCGGTATTCTTTTCAGCAAATTTGTGGAGGCTATGCTTCGAGCGGTCGCTGTTCGCTATGCACTGACGAGAGGACCACTTTAAGACAGAAAACTTAAGCCAATTTCACTCTTGTGAGACCTTATTTAGAAATTTATTTCGAAATACTGCAGGCCAATACTTTGGCCAATGCAGGAGGGGTATTACAGCAAGAGAGAAAACAAACAAGTAAAAGGCAAAGAAAATACAACATGTGTAAGCAATGCCATACGAAATGTACATAATTGTAAAAATAAGCAGCAATCACACCTCGACATTATTAAAATTCACAAGAAAAATGGTTTGTCAATGCAGCCATGAAATCATTTGATCAAAATACATGAATAGGAAGGGACTTCCACTCGCTCTCCGTTCTAGGAAAAAACCGTACTTGTGAGCGTATGTTCGAGCGAAAATCGGCGGAAGAAAAATATTCGTGACCGTCTTCTTCTTCTCGTAGTAGGCCTACATGCCGAAGAGGCCAATACCATATTATTTTTCGCAGCAAGTGTATTGTGAAGTAGTACCAAAAGATTAATTTTTCTGGGCGTTTGTAGTGTCTGTATACCGTTTTGTGACATTAATGAGGACGGGGAGTCTTTCCTGGCATATTTGCCGTATATAAACCTCACAGCTTTTTTCTGGTCTCGCTAAAGCTTCAGAATGTCATTTTTAGTATGTGGGTCCCAGATTTCAGCAGCATATTCAAATTTTGATCTTACGATTGCATTATAGGCTAACACTTTAGTTCTTATAGGCGCGTGCTTAAGCTTCCTTTTTGCGAATAACAGTTTCTTTAAGGCGGTTGAGCAGATATCTGAAATATGTGTTGTCCATGTTAGTTTATTGGTAAGTGTAACGCCAAGATACTTATATTTTTCGACTTCGGTTGCAGTTCTGTTTTCAAGCTGATGATTAAATTTGCTGGAGACTTTCTTCCTGTTACGCGCAAAAGTACGGTTTTTTCCGCATTCAGCTGCATTCCATAATTTGAGCACCAGTCAGAAATTGCTACACGACATCTCTGCAATAGCCCCGCCACGGTGGTCTAGTCGCTAAGGTACTCGGCTGCTGATCCGAGGGTCGGGAGATCGAATCCCGGCCGCGGCGGCTGCATTTCGATGGAGGCGAAATGTTGAGGCCCATGTGCTGTGCGATGTCAGTGCACGTTAAAGAATCCCAGGTGGTCGAAATTTCCGATGTCCTCCACTACGGCGTCTCTCATAATCAGAACTGGTTTTGGGACGTAAAACCCCACAAAACAACGACATCTCTGCAACACTTCATGATCATCATGTGACACTATTTCCTTCAAGATAACACTATCATCCGCATATAACCGAATGGACATATTTGCAGGAATAACATGTATTATGTCATTAACATAAATTAAAAACAATAATTGCCCTAACACACTGCCCTGAGGAACGCCTGAGCAAACAACGCAACTGGAGAGCAAGCTCCGCCACCTAGCGAACGCACATTGAGTTCCTTCTGCATCTTTCATCATCTCCTTCTTTCTTTGTTTATCTGATTCTACATCTTGTTCCTCTTTCTGTCTTCTTTTTTTTCGTTTTTTATCTCTTTCTATATTACACTCTCCTCCCCACCTTTACACATCTCCCCCCCCCTCACCTCTCCTTCTTAAACTACTCTACAAGGCTGTGTCATGCTTGAAATTCTCCCTTCCTCCATTCCTTGCTCCTCAGCTTCACATGGCTGCTCCTTACCCTCACTTGCCTTTGCCACCCCCTTTCTATACCACAATGTGGATGGCCATGCTATGCTAAGAGCTATTTGGCACATACCCATTCCTTGGCGCGTAAGCTATACTGTGCAAGGCCGTGCCATGGTTTACCCTCTCCCCTGTCTCATTCCTCCTCGCCCCTTCCCTTCCCCCTCCAGCCCCCCATATATATATATATATATATATATATATATATATATATATATATATATATATATATATATATATATATATATATATCACTTTGCATGGCTGTGCTGTTTTGGATGCTCCTTGACACACAACCGCCTTCTGTGGCGCATGCCGTTGAGTTTGTTAAACGCCACGTGGGCGAACCTCAAGCATAAAAAGATATCGTGGTATGGTACAACAAGGCACAGGCGATTAGATATAGCTCGCGGTAGGTGGCTCTCTCGAGAGCCATATAGCTTTGAAATTTACAACTTATCCGTACCATCTGAGAATTAGTTTGAAGTACTTTAAAGTTGCGTGCCATCCCCCATGGCATTGAGGTCGAGGGTTATGGACGAGTTCGAAGAATTAGCATTTCCCAGTGACCTTATGTTATTCCGAGTTGCGCTGATATTTTGGTAGACAAGGAATCGCAGAATAATGTGCAACGTGCTGCGTCGTGCAAGGACTTATGAAGATCTTACACTAATAATGCGCAGATTTATGACAGTGCTACGTGAAACGTATTAACAAAGGAGGACATGAACACCTTGGAACAATTAGAAATTATTTCAGTGTCACACGAAAAACGGAGCAATGATGTTCGATTGGAACTATATAAGATATTATATAAGATATATAAGATATTAAGACAAGATATTAGAATATATAAGATATTAATATATTTGCCTAGAATTGGGGCGCATAAATTGTTGTGAGCTTGCTCACCGTTTTATTGTTAGCGAAAGTTAAGCCCGTGTGCGCACGCACGCACGCACACCACACATTCACACACACAAGCACATACGCATGTATAAGCACATCCACGCAGGCACATACACATGCACACAAGCAACCGCCGCAATTACATAGCGATCTTCAACGCTAGGAATGGAGAGCGTGCCTGTTTATCCGAAGGAAACGAATTCTACGTGCAGCCACTAGCTTCACCATTACAACTGCGCTACGCCTGTAAAAATAAGATTGGTGGACTTCAACCTGCAGGCTAAAGAGTTTAAGTAGTATCGATCTGACATGAGCCATAACTGTAGAAAATTTTCCAGACGACCTGGAGACACTGCGCAGGTGCTGCTGCTGATCATGACGAGGTTGATGTAAAAGATGTTAATAACGATGATGATCACGACAATGCTGATGATGACCATTATTCGTGTCCAGATTTAAGATGGGGGCCGCAAGCAGTGATTCAACCTATACGCTCACGGTAACGTTTTGCTTTGTCCCGTGCAATGCGGTGTATACTCATTATTAGCTTACATACTTATTTTTATTTCGCCCCGCCAAGGTGGTCTAGTGGCTATGGTATTTGGCTGCTGATCCGAGGGTCGCAGCGTTGAATCCTGCCCGCGTCGGCTGCACTTCGATGGAGGCGAAATGTTGAGGCCCGTATGCTGTGCGATGCCAGTGTCATAATGAGGTCGTGGTCTTGGGACGACAATCAGTTTACAGGGAATACTGTAACAGTAGCGGCTGTTCAATATTATAAGACTGATAAGTCTTATAATATTACAATGGCTTATTACAAAAGCTAATATTACAAAGGCCTAAGTCTATTACCTAGTAGAAATGCAGTGCGGAGATGTACGTGTAATGTCGATGAAGTCACTTCAGTGCCACAGTCTTGAAGTAATGGCTGACATGAATGACTGGTAGATTTCTGGGATTTTACGTCCCAAAATCACGATATGATTATGGCAGACGCCGTAGTGGAGGGCTCCGGAATTTTCGACCACCTGGCGTTCCTGAAAGTACACTTACGTTACTCGGTACACGGGCCTCAACATTTGACCTCCATTGCAATTATGCCGCCGCAGCCGGGTGCCGATCCCGCGACGTTCGGTTAAGCAGCCGAGTACCATAGCCGCTTGACCAGTGTGACGGGGCAATGGCTGACATGAGTACAGGTACTTGGAAACATTGCTTGGAAGCATGACTGTCTATGTGTTATCCAAGGCATTGCTGCAGCAAGCGTTTCCATGTTCACTATCACTATCACGTAGAAACATAATTGTCACTAGTGCTGTCTTGTAGCAGTGGGGTGAGTACAAGACTTGAGATAGTGGGTCGAGGGCAAGTGCGCAACCGCGCTCTTCCTCCAGTGCTGCAGATGCTATCTATCTATCTATCTATCTATCTATCTATCTATCTATCTATCTATCTATCTATCTATCTATCTATCTATCTGGCGCTATCGCTGTAATCACTTAGCGCAGAGGACTAAGGTAACATTGTGGGTAGTGGGCCGAGGGCTAGCGCGTTGATCGGGTTTTCCCTTCTGCGAAGCCTGATACCTTTTTCATTTCCTTCCACTATTCCTATATTGTCCTTCGCGTAATGACAGTCACGAAGCAGTGGTCCTATGTCAAGGCTGTGGGTGGTGGAACGAGGGCAAGAGCGCGCCTGCTTTTATATTTTGTGTCACACCGACATCGGGGACTGCGGAAATGGCGGGGCCTTATACGTTTAAGCTATCGGAAGTTCGTTTGCCATTAAAATTGGCTATTGCGAAGTGAACATGAGGCTCTTTGCGTCTTCCATTGACACAGAGGCAAGCAGCAGCGGCTGCCGGGTGTCCGTCCACCGGCACAAGATCAAGCGTTTCCTGTTGCAGGCCAGCTGGCTCAGCCTCCCTGGCCGCAAGGGCGGCTCAGATGCGTCCGGTCATAACAACTCATCACCGAACAGTGCACCGAAACAAGCTGACGTCATTGTGGAAGGTCCTGAGGAAGCCGCTGATACCGCGCCGAGTGCTACCGGTAAAGGAAGCGGTACAACAGCCGAGGAAAACGTGTAGCATGTCTCTCGTGCTCGGGTGGCTGCCCTGAAGTTATTCGGCTATATCTGCTTGTGGCTGTTGGCAGCTGCCAGTAATCGGGATCGTGTGTGTAATAGTAGTCCCATCGCTACGCTTTAGGCTTGTGTATTTGACTACACTACTCTGAATGCGCACCCTAATGATATGACGTTAGTTCATTTCAAGAGGGTGTTTGATGTCATTTCTTGCCGCAGCCGTATACAATTGTAGCGCAATATGTGCAATGCAGTAAGTATGGACACGGTTCGCCCAATGAAAGCCGCAGATACTATGCATAGAATGTGTACAGTTGCCGTTTCGATGCGTAGTCCATTCGATGGGCGGTAAGGAGTGGCACATGAGCAATAATGCTCTAGATTGTGTTTCACTTGTGGTGCACACGCTCCGTAACACTAGAGAGAGCCGCTGTTATTCTGTCTATTTGTCAGTGTAGCAAAGCGAACCGTCGCGACTGCTTGTTTTCTTTCAAGGACTGTTGTGAACGAGCTAAAATAAACACGTATGGAAGTAACTATTCAATGTGCGATCACATTTAGCTACATCGAAAGAAAAACAGGAGCAGTAGGTTTAAGATTGTACTGTGAATGAACAACTGCCAAAATCATTCATAATTGGCGGATTTTGAGCTCTCTGTCCGAAATAAGATCTGCGAAATACGAATCTTCTGAAGCGGCGCGGCCGGAAACGGCTCATGTATAAGGAGAGTCCAATGTAAATAAATATTTTTCCTCTATCTTGATACCGCGTCCTTCGAAGTAAAATATGAATTGTGGAATGCAATATGACAGTTTTTCTATCTACTCTATCGCTACAATGGACGTCGATAATGTGTGGGGGTGCTTGAAGGAAATATGTACTGTAAACCTTCCGAATTCTTCGACGCCTGTTGTGTGCTCAGCCATGACTTGTAAATGTCAATCTTTCATTATTTCTTCTGTATTACTCGTTCCCCTATGTATAATGCCAGCGGCCATTACGGTGGCAGTATACACACGATGTGTCACTTCCATTGTGTGTATTCCCTCATGTCTGAAATAAAGATCTCAGAGACACACTTCCGGCTTTCAAGAGAATTTGTGTTGCCTGATGCGATGTCGCTTAACATCGCTTGCATTGTTTCGCTGTATATTAATGTGTACGTGTATTTCGACGACATTCTTGTTACTCAAGCCGGCGATGCAGACGTCGCCCGAGCACTTATGGATTCGAGCCTCCGGAGAAATTCATTGGAAAATGTAGCGATTTTTCGCTGAACATTGGATCTCCTTGGCGAATAATGTGACTGTGAGTACAAAAAAAGTGATGGGGTGCACTCGGACAATTGTGACTACAAGCTGGCAGCTAAGCTATGAGCAAAGAACATTTAGAGCACAGGTGTTACGGGCTGGCTCGTACTACATCGAGCGTGGTCTGCCGGGCCTCGCCGTGACTGAGCAGCGAAATACGCCTCGGCTGGGTCGTCTTGGACCATGCGAAGCTTTTCTCCTTTTCTAGCAGTACCTTCCATTCACGCAGGCATGTTCCTAGCCACTTGAGCTATCTTTAAACATGAGCCTCTCCTTTCTCTTTTAGAAGGTGTACGCATTTTTCATGTTGCATTCCGAGGTGATCCGCAGCATGGCCTCTGAACAGAGGCTGCTGCTTAAGTAGTGTTTTTTATAAGAATGCCGCTGCCACCCGGCCTTTGATTTGAAAGGTTTTTGAGAGGAATTCGTGCTGTCCTCATGCTTTTGTATTTATTATCGTAACCACTTATAATGCATTCATAATCGGCACGCCTTTCCACGTGTCAGTGCCCTAATTTTGTGCCATATATATTTTGTACTTCCATACACATCTATAATTTCAGGTCACTGCACAGCCGTATTACATTAAACATCAATTATTTGTGGCCGATTGAGAGTGAAGTCTCATAGGCACCTCTGAATGTTTTCTCCATTGTCCCTCGCCGTCAGTGACCTGGTGCTGTTTAGCCGTGCTAGGCCCTTGCACCAAAAAAACCCAATGTAATATCCTCATAATCCTTTCGCCGAGGCCGTCTGTATTGTGCGTGGCAGTGTGGCAGTCTTTTCTTCCCAGAGCAAGCTTCCGTGGTTAAGGAGAGGCAAACCTGAACAGCCACGGTTGCATAAGCCCACCTCCTTTCCGAAGAATCAGAGACGCATCTGGCGGAAGTGCTTCGTCGGCGTCGCTCGCATAGCTATATGTGCTAAACCGTGAACATAAATGTGTCCATAAAGTTTTTTTGCTCTGTATATTGACACACCAAGGGGCGCGTACTAACGCGCTCACATTTCGCTTTATGGTTAATCATAACGGACTATATCTATTGCGCTGTTATGTAACAAAAGCGAAACATTTCTAACGAAAAGCACCTAGCGTTTGCAGAGAAGCGTTTTATTCTATCTCCCCTCTTTTGAGCTTCGTTTGCGAATTCTTGCTATTGTTAATATGAGATAACTTGTGCACTGGCACGTTAAGGCATGTTTCATACTCGTCGTTACGGCATGCCTCATACTCGGGCATAGCAAATTGCACCGGAGGCAGTCTGGTGCAGCTGTTTACAACCGCGCTGAAATTGACCCTCACCCTTTCGAGTCGGAGCCCGGCGATGTTTCGTGTCGCGGTGAATGTTAACGCCTCGTACTTATCAGAAGGGAATTCTCGAGTGCAAGCTAAAGGCGCAGTAGAGGGCGATGTTGTAACCCGTTCCCTGGAAGTGAACACCTCTCCTAAGTACGTCCGCTTTGTTTATAGATGTGCGCTCTCGAAGAGTTTGTTTTTTGCGCACGTATGCTTCGAATATTTATTGGTTCCTTATACAGAGGATTCTACACCGTAAGGAACTGTGGGCTCGTGTAGCGGCCTATTTTGGTGGCAACGTTTCCCGTCGCAATTATAGCGAAAAGACAGAGAAAGAGAGCGAAAGATTGTTCCGCACGAAATCGACTTCTGGAATTGTCAGTGTCAGTCTTGTAGGAAATTTATTTACGACATTAGCATGCTGGTTTTCACTTTACATTTATTTCCAGTTTTATGATCCACCGCAGGAGAATGCCGAATTATATTGCAGCACGTAAAAACCAAGACATTAGTAGTACAAACATGCCAACACTTAGTGTAAGAGGCTGATTATTGTTGTCATTTCATTTTCTGCATACTAATCAGGGCGCTCTGCCCAAGTTATCCACGATGGAACACATTTATTTGTTTTCTCTCTTAGTGATAAAGCCATACCTTCCAGAAAGCACATTACTGCTGGTCTTCTACATAGGTCGTATTAGAATGGAGTCATTCGCGAGAGCCCCATATTGTGCACGTTATTTACCATTGTTACACTATGTGGCGCTTCGTCTCATAGTGTATTGTCAGGTACCAGAAAGCATGCGGGTCCACGGGCATTTGTTTTTAATTGTCCTCTGCAAACATCCCAAATGTATATACCCTCCCAATAGCGATAAAGCCACAGTTAATAGGTGTGACAGATCTAATTGTGGGAACCCTACTGCAAATGGTAGTAACGCCTCTCTAAAAATGTCTCTACTGAGGCGCCTCGCGTGGAATTTCCACTATCTCACATCTCACCACGGTCTTGAAGCTCAGCTCGATAAACGGCGATTAGAGGTGTTGCTCGAACACAACTCTTGCTTAATGTAGTTCATCGTCACCGTGTTTTATGTTGCGGGGCCGCAGCAGGGCCACTGCTGCAACCTCTCAATGTACTTAGGTGTCGAAACAGCTATACCCGCTGTCACAATTGGCCACGAAACAAGTACCGTCACGTTTGGCTTGTTGCCGTGGAGGAATGGCGAGTTTGTGGAATTAACACACGTGCAGAAGATGCGCAAACTCCTGCGAAATGAGTGCGTACCCGGGACATCATATGAGAGAGAATCGATGTCGAATGCAATGGTCGCATTGTGAACGCAGTCAGCACGAAGAGAACATAAGAAATGCACGCAAGGCATACAACCACAAAGCACGACAAGCGCAGACGCAGGACGTCATGCTTTTCCCAGTGTTCCGAGTGATTACAGCGCCCCCTTTGGATGCATAAACCGCACCGACATGGCCTTGCATAGAGACGGAGCGAAGGTGGCAGTCCAGCAAGTATTCTAGGGACCATAGCAGAGCTATGGGCACAGCCGGCGTCGCAAACCAAGTGGAACACCCGGAGCCTCCACAGCAACGCTAAAACCACCAGAGGTGCATGTGGCAGGCCTGCGTGCGCACGTGCTCCGACCGAGAGCTAGTTTAATGTCTCAAGAAACGTCTTTCTGATGGTTTTAAGGGCAAAACACCTTATTGTGGAGGCTTGTCCGGAGTCTGTCGTGCGCCCGTGCTCACTGCACAGCACTGTTGCCATAGTGTGTGGGTGTGGGGCAATCCCGGAGGCCGTGTAGTGAGACGGTGTGTGTGCATGTGTTGGCCGATCCTGGAAGCAGTGCGCCCCAGACAGTGTATATCTAGGTTTGTCGGGTCAGAAACGATTCTAACGAGTTCCTGCTAATGCGCCCTGGCTATCGGCATCTAACGCCGTCGTTGTGGCCACGGTAAAGCTAGCCCATTAGCAGGGGCTTACGTTTCCTGTGGGAAATACTGCATTTTTCGCATCTTCCCAGGTTTTTGCGTTAGTGAGCTGTCATGATTTTAGGGGCGAAGCGCCTTAGGACCTAGCATTGTCATTGACTTTCGCTGTCACGGTATACAGAAAACCTTTGCAATAGTCGAAACATATGACTGTATGTGAATCCAGAACTCACGACGGTATACGAATTAACAACAGGATTAAAGTGAAACTGCATTAAAGAGGAAGCAAATAGATACATTTGTATATATATATATATATATATATATATATATATATATATATATATATATATATATATATATATATATATATATATATATATATATATATGCATTTTATGTCACTCGCAGTGGCAACGCGCGGGTTAGATCGGTACGATATCCAGTGCTTCGCCACTCGTATGACTCACATTAGCGGAGATGCGGTGTTTTTTATTGAAGAAGTTAAGAGGTGTCAGGAAGTTAACTAAGTGGGATGTATTAGGCATTCCGTTCTTTTAGAGTACACACTTGTGAGCGAAACTGGACGATACTTTTTGGGTGAATATTAGTTACCTTTCTTTGGGATTGGAATGATCTTGCCTACCTTAGTCTTGTGGCACCACTCCAGATGACAGTGATTGCTGGAATATATAGGACCACATCACATTTGTTCAAATTTAGTGTTCCTCAATATTTTGGTGTTAATATCATCTATACCCATTGATGAAGTCATCTTTAATGAGTCGATTATTTTTAAAATGCCTCTGCGATCGAATACGATTTCCGACATAATCGGGTGGCGTACAGAAAAGGCATAGGGGAGGTCACCGTAAGGTTCTATGGTGAATACAGAATGGAAGGCATCATTTATTATATGTGCGGCATAGTGCCCAGGGAATAAAAGGATATGTTCGTCTCGCTGTGGTATGTTGGATAAAAGGGTAGCGGATGACGGGCTATTTGTTTTACAAATTTATTTAGGATGATTTCGAAGCGTACCAGGTAAGCTAAAACAATAAAATGAACGTTTGGCTTTAGATGCGAGAGAATTAAAACGTTTTTCGGTGCCCTGTATTTGTCCCAAGCACACTGAGAATATGAAAATTTAGCGGATCGTAAATGGCGTTCCTTTTACAGCGTAAGCTGTTATGAGACCACAACAAGGGCCGCTTTCGTTGCTGCAGTTGTCCGCCACCGCCGCGCTACCGGTGTCCGTAATCACTATCGCGCTAATTTTAGAAAAAAAAATAACAGAATTGCGACCCACATCCTTCTGCGCGGTAGTCAAGCATTCTACCACTGAGCTACGCCTGTTTTTTTCGTTACTCCATGAAAATATTTCCAGTAAATGCGTTTAAACTGTACTATACAGTTGCACACATATTAATCACACTCTAGCATAAAAAACACACTTTGTACTTCTAAGCTCATAGACTCTTCAAAAGTCAGGTATACACAAGCCTCCAGAGGTGAAAGCCAGTCCGGAACAGGATCAAAAGTCTCAGGTACACAGCGTACTTGGGCAACCTCTTCTCGGAACACATACTTCGTCGAGCGAGGTGTTTCAGCATGCCTGTCAATCACGCGGCTCCTTTAGAGGGCATAAAGTCCTAGAAACATGACCAGATCATACGGCAGATTACTGATGCTCATCCTGAACGGGAGGAGCCTAATACCGTGAGGTGAGAGTGGAAGCTTTTTCCAATCGTTCGCTTGAGAATGTCCCAGAAATGAAATGAATCTTGACAAAGAATAAAACAATGTTCAATTGTCTCAGGTTGACTGCAAAATCTACAGTTTACTGACCATGACACGTGTATTAGTTTTTTATTAAGCCAGATCTTCAGAGGTAACGTACCCGCCCGTAGATTCATAAACAAAGTTTTCGCAGCGGGTGATATACACGTTTTAAGTACACGAAAAAACACATCATGTCCAGATAAAGACAAATATGGCAATCGGTAAACAGCCTCAGAGAAAAGTTCCTTCACGAGTGAAGAACCGTTTCTCTGAGGCTGTTTGCGTAACTTGAGGGGTTTTGCTTAACATCGCCTGCTAGAAGTAAAAACTTAAGAATCGCATGAGTAAAGTCACAAATAATGACAATGCAACACTATGGGCTTGGTAGCACGACTAATGCCATCTCTCGGGTATGACGGCTAAAGAGGGAATACTAACACTACCTGCACTAAAGGCACGCGGACCATGTGAGCGTACGGCATAGCTGACATGCTGCCAAGCCCAATGGAAGCGGGTGACGTTTTGGCAAACCTTACATAGTGCTGCTGTGAGGTGAGTGTGGTGGACGTAGCAATGAAGCACCCACAGGGGAAAGGACACGAGGCAGCTGATCGATGACGAAGTTGAGGGTGCGCTTGCGAAGAACATCATGCAGCTCGTTTTCAGATCCACGATCCGGTTCAACGAGGTCCTCTATAGTCGAATGATTTGCAGCGTCATCTTCATCCGCGATCATCATTATCACCTACGGTTCGCGTCGCGCCACGGGGCTCGAGCTGGAGGCTCGAGGAACGTAGTACCAGAGCCTGCGCATCACGAGCTCCTGTCACTCTGCCGTGATGTCTCTACGAGGGTGGACACGTCTGACGACAATGCGAGCTCTGCTCTGCTTCTGCATTCCTCCACGTATGTTATCCTGAACACGCAGTGAGCTGATGCGCACGCCATGCTGTACACGTCTCGGGCACTGGCTATACCAGACATTCTATTTCATCGCGCCCTCCCGCAGAGTGCACGAATCGCCTGTGCACTAGTCTTGGCCCACCCCGTTGCCCGTCTCAGCGCCCAGGACCAACCCAGCGCACCAGAACCGCGAGGGTCTCACAACCCGGCGCATTGCACCGTCGCTTGTGTTATCGCCCGCTCCTTTTTGCCAAATGCGTTGTATGGCGTTTTTGCCACAGTGTTCCAGCGTTCATCGACATGCGTACTTGAGCAGGCACCCCTCTGCGTCGCTGCATTGCCGTTACACATGCCCTCCACCCGCCGCTAACGCTGCCGAATCACGTGTACGACCATCTGACAACACGCCAACCCTGTGCATGCCTACAACGCGCGCGTCTGCGACGATTGGCTCATACCGCGCAGACATCACCCAGTTTCATTGTTCCAGCTACCTCTGTCCTTGCATCGTGCCCCTCAGCTTCTACGCAACTCCCAGTGCCGTCCCCCTGAACTGTCACAGTCACCGCACGCATTCCCAAGCTGGCGACTCGGACTACTCAACGGCCACTACATGAATGCCGGCCCCGCCACGGTGGTCTAGTGGTTATGGCACTCGGCTGCTGATCCGAAGGTCGCGGGATCGAATCCCGGCCGCGGCGGCTGCATTTCGATGGAGGCGAAATGTTGAGGCCCGTGTGCTGTGCGATGTCAGTGCACGTTAAAGAACCCCAGGTGGTCTAAATTTTCGGAGATCTCCACTACGGCGTCTCTCATAATCAGAACTGGTTTTGGGACGTTAAACCCCACAAATCAAATCATCATGAATGCCGCACATGAACATAGCACCTCTTGTACGCTGTTGTGAAGTAGATGTAGCCAGTAAATGATACGGATGTGATGGGATTCTTTGGAATTAGGTGAGAACGCACGTTGCGCCTGACGACGGCAACACGTTCAAGAATACGGCGAGGCTGCTCTCTGTGAGGACTTTATAACAAAAACAACAACAAACAATGACATGGACGAAACAAAGTAATAAATTAAAGAAAACGCTACACTTCGGAACAGAATGAAAGATTGATTGATTGATTTGTGGGGTTTAACGTCCCAAAACCAGCTCTGATTATGAGAGACGCCGTAGTGGAGGTCTCCGGAAATTTTGACCACCTGGGGTTCTTTAACGTGCACTGACATCGCACAGCACACGGGCCTCAACATTTCGCCTCCATCGAAATGCAGCCGCCGCGGCCGGGATTCGATCCCGCGACCCTCGGATCTGCAGCCGAGTACCTTAGCCACTAGACCACCGTGGCGGGGCCAGAATGAAAGAAGAACCCAAAAGAACACGCGAGCAAAGTCAGAGTTCGGAACGCTCTCACCGAGGCTGGTCGACTGGTGCGCGAGAAGTCCACGCAGGTGAAGTGTCGGCGCGGCAGGTCGTCGACAAGCGGAGCGTCGCGTCTCGGACCACTCTCGCAGGGTAAGCTGTGGGGGCAAACCAATCTCCACATACTCCACCTCACCAATCCGGCAAAAAGTTTGCATTGTTGGTAGACAGTCTTTTTTTGTGGCGTACGTTGCAGGATGAACACAAGCAGATAACATATCGCAAGTTCACTTGTGCTGTCGCATCTCCTTGTATGTGTTGTCAGTCAGTTGTACTGTGTTTAACGTCCTGAAGCCACTATGCTGAGACACAGCATTGGCCATATTTCCTCTGGAGACGAAAGTGCATGAGGCTCGTAACCTTAAATTTTGGTGCACATTAAAAAATCACAGGTGGTCAAAATTTCCGTAGCCCTCCACTACGGCGTCCCTCATAATAAAATTGCAGTTTTGGGATGTTAAACCACAATGATTATAATATTAGTTTAGCCTGTATCACTGCTTTGTGTTAGCATTGTCTAAGCTGAAGCAAGCTGTGCTTCTGTTGCCAGTGCCACTTCAGCCACCAGGTGACGATCACTGTGCCCACAGCAAGCTTGGCACTTAAAGGTACTTTATTGAAAGAGGCGCAGTATTGCTAATGAAGCAACCTTTCTGTAAGACCAGTGTGGGAGAGATTACTTCGTAGAATTTTGTTCAATTCAGCCTGTATCATTGCCTTGTGTTAACATTGTTTTAGCTGAAGGAAGTTATGCTGCTGTTTGCAGGGCCGCTTCAGCAAGGAAACTTTCCCTAAAACTAGTGTGCAGTCAGTAGAAGTGTTACGCTAAGAGAAGTTGCTCCACCCATTCTTTGGCTTTGAGTGGCTCTGGCTTTGAGCTTTGGCTGTTTAGTGACGTGTAAAAGAATTTCTGAAAAGGCGCATGGCGACTTGACGAAGAGCGAGGGGTGGGGATATAGGGGGGATGGGGCTGGAGCCCCTCCAAAATTTTTGCCAACCCCTCCCCCCCTAGAGCAAACATAGCCAACACACAACGCCTAAGTTCCGCCCCCCCTCCCCCCCCGAGTAAAAAAAATTCTGGCGCTGCCTCTGTGAAAAGCGAGAG
The DNA here is from genome assembly GCA_013339685.2 of Hyalomma asiaticum. Lineage (NCBI taxonomy): Eukaryota > Metazoa > Arthropoda > Arachnida > Ixodida > Ixodidae > Hyalomma > Hyalomma asiaticum. The sequence continues at coordinate 32,974,723 of CM023482.1, forward strand.
ATAGAAAAATAAATTCTGCCTTTGAGAGAAGTGCTGATGCTATATGAATATGAAGAATGGGAGTCTTGTGACTAGAACCTGGACTGATTAAAGTGCATTGTTTATTTATTTATTTATTCATTTATTTCTTTATTTATTTACAATACCTCGAAGGCCCCATCATCATCATCATCATCATCATCAGCCTGTTTAGGTCCACAGCTGGACGGAGGCCTCTCCCAACAATTTCCAATCCACCCTATCCTGAGCGAGTTGGTTCCACTTTATGCCCGCAAACTTTTTAATTTCATCGCTGCATCTCACCTTTTGCCTACCTCTGTTGCGTTTTCCCTCTCGTGGTATCCATTCCGTCGCTCTTACTGTCCACCTATTATCCTTCCTCCTCATGACATGTCCTGCCCAGGTCCACTTCTTTCTTTTAATTGATAAGATAATATCGGCTACTCCTGTCTGTTCTCTGATCCATTCCGCTCGTTTTCTATCTCTTAGCGTTACCCCTATCATTTTTCTTTCCATTGCAGGTTGCGTGCTCCTTAGTTTCATCTCTAGTTTTTTCGTTATTCTCCATGTTTCTGCACCGTACGTTAGTACTGGGAGAATGCAATGATTGAATACTTTTCGCTTTAATGAGAGCGGTAAGTGTCCGGTCATGATTTCGTAATGCCTTCTGAATGCGCTCCAGCCCAGCCTTATTCTACGGAGAATTTCATTTTCCTGGGTAGGAGTTCCTGATATTAACTGTCCCAGATATACATATTCGTTTACACATTGTAAGGGTTCATTGTTGATTTTAAATTCCTCTTCCTTAGCTAAGCTATTGAGCATAACTTTGGTCTTTTGCCCATTCATTTTTAATCCAATTTTAATGCTTTCCCTGTTTAGGTCATCAATCATGTTTTGTAATTCGTCACCATCATTGCTAAAGAGCACAATGTCGTCTGCAAATCTTAAATTGTTTAGATATTCTCCGTCTATTCGAATACCCTTTTCTTCCCAGTCTAGACGTTTAAAGACTTCCTCTAAACATGCAGTGAATAGCATCGGGGATATTGTATCTCCTTGTCTCACACCTCTCCTGATCGGGATTTCTCTGCTTCTCTCATGTAGGAGTAGTGTGGCTGTGCAATCTTTGTATATGTTGTTTATGGTTTTCACGTATACGCCAGGTACCCCTTGTCGATGTAGAGCTTCTAGAACTGCTTGTATTTCTATGGAGTCAAATGCTTTCTCGTAGTCGATAAACGCCATGTAAAGAGGTTTGTTATATTCCGCGTACTTCTCAATTACTAGGTTGATAGCGTGGCTGTGGTCCATCGTCGAGTAGCCTTTCCTAAAACCAGCTTGTTCTCTCGGTTGGTTAAAGTCGAGTGTTTCTCTTATCCTCGTAGAAATTACATTTGTAAATAGCTTGTATATTACTGGGAGTAGGCTGATTGGTCTGTAATTCTTTAAGTCCTTTATGTCACCTTTCTTGTGGATAAGGATTATATTAGCATTTTTCCAGCTGCGCGGTACGCTACATGTCTTGATACATTTCGTGAAGAGCGATGCAAGGTTTTTAAGTACAATATCTCCTCCGTCTTTGATCAAGTCGGCTGTTATACCATCGTCACCAGCTGCTTTACCGCGGGACATGCCTTTGGCAGCTTTTTTGACTTCGTCAGCGGTTATACATGGAATTTCGGTGTTCTCCTCTGGTTCTATTTCTATTAAGGTTGTATGGTCTGTCTTAGAGCTGTACAGTTCCGAGTAGAAATCTTCTGCTACCTTTACTATTTCGGTGAAACTGTTGATAACGTTACCTTGCTTATCTTTTAGCGCATGCATTTTGTTTTGTCCTAAGTGCAGTTTCTTTTTGACCGATTTAATGCTGGTGCCTTCCTCTACTGCTTTCTCTATTTCTGTCATGTTAAAGTTTCTTACATCCCTTTCCCTGGCTTTACTGATCAATTTCGATAGTTCTGCGAATTCTATCTTATCTTTTGATGAAGTTACTTTCATTTGTTGGCGTTTTTTTATTAAGTCCTTGGTAGATTGGGACAGCTTACTTCTTGCTTGCTTTGTTGTTTTACCCCCGACTTCTATCCGACTTCTACCCCCGACTTGTTTTACCCCCGACTTCTATGGGGTTTTACATGAGGGGTGGGCTATTTCGATGGGTTAAAGGGGTAGATGCTCGATCGCTGCTTTGAAGTTGATATACTGGAGTGGTGCACAACGTCAGGAGGAAGGCCATTCCAATCTTGTGCGGTCTTGACGAAAAATGATGAAAGGTGCGCAGTGGTATGAGCACTTGGCGGGTGTACAGCTTTCCCGTGATTGATGCGGTCTGAATGACGATGGGCTGGCTTGATGGCGGGAGTACGAGGTGATCCATGATAGAACTTGAAAAACAGGCACAGACGAGCTATACAGCGGCGTGACGAAAGTGTAGCGAGGTTAGCACGAGATTTAAGATCGGTTACGCTTGACTGATATGAATAATCTGAAAAGATGAATCTTGCTGCCCGGTTTTGCACAGTTTCGAGTGTTTTAGTATTGTTACTCTGATGAGGGTCTCAAACAGCGCATGCGTATTCAAGTTTTGGTCTGATTAGTGTCTGATAAGAGAGTAGTTTAACAGGGGTAGGAGCTAGATAAAGGTTTCGGCGTAGACAGCCCAGAGCGCGGTTTGCTTCGTTAGTAATGTGCGTTATGTGAAGAGACTATGTTAAATCAGAAGATAAGTGGACACCTAGATACTTGTATGTACTTACGCATGAAATTTGAGTGTTGTTAATGAAGTATGCTGGAGATGGGTAGTACTGTCGGAGACGAAAAGAGACTAGTGACGTTTTGCTTGCGCTAAGGGACATTAACCATGTTTTACACCAGATTTCAATTTTATGAAGGTCAGATTGAAGTTCATGAACATCTGATGTGTTGTTAGTTGATATATCCTGTTGATATATGCATGGTGAGGGTTCTAATGGCAGCGGTACAATGTAGTTGCGATCTGACAAATTATGTGTAAGCGAGCAGTTTGACTGGTACCTATATGTTCATTTCTATGTCTAACGTAGTATTTCTCGAGATGCTTTATCTTGATGTAAAATACGATTACATGACAAAGGTTTTTCACTCATGATTTAATATTTCATGCAATACAGGTTTAACACCAGTCATGTTGCTTCCTTGATGCTCTTGCAGCCACACAAAAAGTTCCAACCCTCATTGATCTAGTTCAAGACAAGCGTGAACTTTCTGGGACGGAATTTCTGTCCTGGATAAAACAAGCCTACACAGAGCAAGACATTTCGAGTATTGAGTCCTCAACGCGGCTGCAGGCACATTCACCTCTGTGGATAAAATACAGAAAAGGCATGGTGACGGCAAGTATTTCCCGTGCACTCCTGACTCGCACACAGAACTTGAAGAACGAACCACGACCCCATGATTTTCGAGGTGTCGTCAATCTTGTGATGAAGTCCTCGACATTTAAAATTGCTGCGTTGAAGGATGGCTCGCGAAAAGATGCAGAGGTTAAGTTGTTCTACATGTCGAGCCTTGAGAAAAGTGGACATGCTGGCTCTCTCACCGACATATGACTTAAAATATTTAAGGACATGCCCATCATAGGTGCATCACCTGATGGGGTGATATCGTTCGCCTGCGAATGCTGTAGAGGGAAAGTTCGTGCCCTTCAGGAGAAGTGTCCTGTAAAAATAGAGAACTCGTTCAGAGACCTGCAGGACAACAAGCCGAAACTTCTTTATGAAACTCAAATGCATTTAGTAATGGGTATATTGAACCTGCCAGAGTGTGAGTTCTTCATTTATGTTAATGGAAATGAAGCCTTTAATAAAACTGCAAAATTTGACAAAAACCACTTCGAGCAATTTCTGCAAGCAGTAGAAACACTGTTTTGCGATTACTTATACCCAGCACTACAGAGTGAATGTGATTAAGATGGCATTGTTCAGCCTGGAAACTAGCCTCACCTAGTGGGCCGTGGTCACAAAATTCACTCTCCCGCAGGGGTCGGGACAGTGAAGAATATTGGAGCTGGGAGTGAGGCAAGGTAAAAAGTGTCAGCTAATGTTGCCATTCGAAAGAAGCACGTTCCTATACTTCACACATGGGTCACCTAATAAGGGGATTTGAGCTCAGGATTCATGAAATACATTAGTGCTGATCCAGAATTATTGAAATGTCGACGCCGATTTTGAAATACCTTTTTTGTTGCATGGTTATAATTGAAAACCTGACGACTGAACGGGGGGCCTCACGCAAAAAATGCTCGAGACCAGTCACATCTGTGCAGCTCTCAAACATACTTATTAGGAAAACAGAAAAAGTGTGACGTAGACAGTCGTGTCAGCCGGGCCATTAGCAGAAGGTCCATGGGCTACATGCAGCTCGAAGGCGGTGTGTTTGAAGCCCCTGCTTTAATCTGTTCGAAACGAACATAATATCGTTACGTCGGCTAACAGTAGCAGGCTCGATAGTTAGAACGTTCATGGATTCCTTTTGTCTGCAAAGAAGTGCTCTCATTCACTGTGTTATTTACCTGGCTGCCCTTTACTTTTAGCCTGCGTGTCTTGCTAGTAAGAAAGTTCATGCATTCCTTCTGCCTGCACAGTAATGCTATCATTTATTGTGTTATTTAATTGTCTGCCTTTTATTTTAGCAGTGTGCGCACACTGCCTTATAATTCTGAATAGCTTCAAGTAGGTACACTGCAAAAATTTTGCAGGTTCTGCACTTGGATAAGTCACATATGTGTCTCAATGTGAAAGATGAAGACGTGAATGGCAGTCATGTTTGTTAATATTGATCTGTGCGTCCAAGTAACTCGCTGCGTTTGCTGGTTTGAAAGTTTTTCTTGCCCGACCAAAGTTCATTAAGCCTTCTTATATGCTACATGATGTATGTGTGCCTGTGACTAAACTAAAGTTATGCCTTTACATGCCACATGCCTGATATGAAGGCCCCGTCAAGCAGTAAAAGTGATTATGTCATTCGGCTTCTCCTTATTTAAACATTTAGACAACTTTACAACAAGGGCTCTATTGTGAGTCAACTATATAGGTGATTACTAGCAAATAATTTTTTACAGATTTAGTGTCGCTGTGCGTAGCCTTTCACTAAAAACAATCCATCATTGCAACTTTTGTTGAAATGAAATCATTGAAGAACATCAATCTTCTTGTGGGCATTCAGTGACGGACAGGCTACCAGAATGTGAAAAGGTTCATGTCCACAAGGTATCAAAAAAAGGACATTACGAATTTTATTCAGTGCTTGTGGAGAGCACACACTTAAGGGTGTAGGAAGTGCGTTCTGAAGTGCACCAGTGATCTCTATTGCAAGTCAACTATTAGGTGATAACAAACAGGTAATTTTATTTTCGAGATTGCATGTCATTGTGCGTAGTCTTTCGATAAAAAGAATCCATCAATGCAACTTTTGTAGAAATGAAATCATTGAAGTATATCCATCTCCTTGTGAGCATTCAATGAGAGACAGGTTATAGGAATGTGAAGGGGTTCATATCCACAACTTATCAAAAAAAACAACATGCTTTTTTTTATTTCAGTGCTTTTGGAGAGCACACAGTTAGTGGTGAAGCAAATGCGTACTGAAGTGTACCAATGAACTGGAAAAAGACACCATTTTGAGATATTTTAATGAAATGCTCTGGGAGAAAAATTCATGCTACATGAAAGCCATGTTACATATAGGTGTGCACAGCATCAAGTGGAGAAATATATGAGTGTTTTTCAGTCTGAAATCTGGATATTTGGCGAGTGTGTGTGCCACATCACTTCTCGTTTTGATAAGCCTTCTTCCTTGTGCTCGGTCAACTACTCTTCCTAGGAGCTGCTTAATCTCGTGCATTCATTATTGGTGTCTGGAAGTCGGTCAAAAATGCGCATGCTCTAAGCAAGCTGCTTGATATGTCTAACATGCTTATCAGAACAGGTTTATCAAAAAAGTGAAATTCCTTGATGCGCCGTATAACCCGCTCGACATGAATGCGAGCACTAGCAACCTTTCTGGTCGCTGCAACCTGCTATGGTGTCAACTGTGGAGTCCTTTTAAAGGGCGGGATATAAATCTTTACTCCTTTGGGTAAGATGGTTTCAAGTCGGAATCCCTTGTGAGCCACTACGCCTTCACCTGGTTGCAGGCGGTCAAGCAGACCACTTCGGTGCACTATCTCCGTGTCGCTTATATGCCCTCCCAAGACGTTTGGCACATATGATACTTACCCATTGGAGTGACGCCTACCAGTGCTTTGAATGTGTTGTGCTTATACGGAGAAAATGTCTGACGTTGGGCAGACATTCTCGATGATTTTTGGATTCTGATTTCCGTACAATCAACTACTATCCTTGTGTCTGGAAATGCTCTGAAAGACCCTGGCAAATATTCCTTTACTTCTTGTAGTGTAGGAGGCTTGTTTATGGCGCTAAGCTGTTTATCCAAGACGTTTACCCACGTACAAAGCATTCGACTCACAGTGGCATCTGAAATTCCAAAGTTTCTGGCGACCTCTTTCGAGCTTGTTCCTGTCCTTAAGCGATATAGGACTATAAACATCTCTCTGTGACATCTCTTTCACTCACGGTCTCACTCTTTCTCTCCCAGTAATCCCAGTACATCATTTTACTAGCACTTTCTTTCAAAAGAGTGTACAGAGCATCGAACTCTGCCCTGCTTGAAAGCCATGTGTAAAACTTAAAGAAGCAGGATCGGTGCTGTCTAATGATATCCTGCGGCTTTCCATATTGTTGAACATCTTTTTCAACTTGGCGTTTTCATTCCTCCGTTCCATGTTTTCTATAAGTAAGTTATCAGTTGTTTTGACCCAAGCAGCTACTTTTGCCTCAGCTGAATAACCTCCCATTTGAGAAGCGACTGCGTTTTCCTCAGCTGTGCACTCTTTCATTCGACATTGTGCCTCTCCAGTTGCCGAACCAGCTTGCAGGAGAAGTATTCCCTCTGCAGCATCTTGTTCCATGGCACCTGAGCGTAATGAAGTTCAGCAAGGAAAGTGGGAATGCTTCACAAATACTTCCCACATTTGTGTGGATGAAAGGGCATCAAAAGCATTCCATGCCATATTATTAGGGTAATTCGAAACCACTTGGAAAAAGCCTAACCCTGTGTGTCTTCTTCCTCTTCAGCAGCACCAGCAGAAGTTTTCACATATAAAGCATCGAACAAACTTTCGTCAATGTCATTGGTCTCACAAATACTATTCGTGGAAACGTGGGGCATTTAAACTATGCAAATAATATGCATGTTAAACAATTCAAACCTGCATTGCAGAGCGTGCTTGCACTCGCAGCAGATGAACTTGGTGGTACAGCTGTACTGCAAGGCTGTGCACCCTGCGAGTCTGTACAAAACACGGAAGCGACTAAGCATCTGCTACTAACTCATGAATGCGAACTCTATTTCATTTGAAGTTCGTTGCTTGATGTACTGTCATTTGTACAAAAGCTAACCCTGTGTACATTTTTTACATCCTAAAACTCGCACACGTAAGCACAAAAATGCGATGTATAACCTTTGGTGGTCTAATAAAGTTCGTCTAACTTACTGACCTTTAGTTGTGCCTTTTTTTACCCTAAAGTATGTAAGTGTGCACACTCTTCAACCTATTTTAACTTCTATCTCAAAAAGATTTAACTCTCATGTTTTTTAGGGGCGTAGCTCCTTAAGCCGCGGGTCGTTCCATCCTTTGTCCCTCGTAGCCACCTCGTCTAGTTCGTGAAGTCCTCACTAGATGGCGTGATGGCGCTGCGGTGCTCGCTTCATTCAGATGTATGGGAACGCGTAGTATGGGAGCGCATGGCGCACGAGACCGCTAGGTCTCGTGCTCGCTCTGGAATGCGCTCACTCTTGAATGATCTCAGAATGATCACGAGATGGCGCTGCGGTGGTGCTTAGCTAGTACGTGAATTGATCAATATATGGCGCGGCGGCGCTCGCTGTTTCGTTGTCGCATCGTAGCCACGCTCGTGCTCGCCCTCAGCGCGTGCCTCCCGGTGCGCGAGCTCTCTCACTCTTCCATCTGCTGTCTTGTGAGAGAAAGAGAGCGAAGGACGCGCGTTGACTATGGAAACGCTCTTTCTTCGATGAACGCTCTACCAGCTCGCAAAGAAGGCGAACGCGCCCTCACCCGCGATAGACAACGTTGACGCAGGAAGTTCTAGCGAGTTTATTGATTAAAAAATACCGACTGCTCGCGCTGGACAACCGTTCACCGGATATATATATATATATATATATATTGGCACTGGATCTTGACTTGCAATGAAGTGCCGGTGGGAGATTTCACTTGTGCGTAGTTGCAACATAACGATTCGTAGCGTGCGCGTTAACTAAATTAATCCGGAACTCGGCACGATCTACGATGAAGCTCCGGAGCTTCGCCCACTCATCATCATCCACTCCGTGGATATGCTGCGCATTTTTTTCCACAGATGTACACACGATGGCTAGAATGAAAGTAAACAAGCAAATATAACACAACTAGCCTGAGCAACATATGGTCATTTTATGAAATGAATTGGTGATATAAACCCTAAGAAACGAACTGTAGCACACCAATCCATTTCGAAGTTGATGTCTCAAATGCAACAAGCACATTATACAACAAGCACAAGCACGAAGTGTCTTTGCAGGATGGAAAATAAAGCATGGAACATTTATTTGTCCCTTAATATGAGATCGAAATGTTCGACCTCTATTGCAAGGGACTTGCTTATGCTCGCCTATACATCAGTGAGCGGCCTTCAAATGCGGGAATGCACACTGGGGTTATGGGGGGTTGTGTTTATCGGTCTTATTACCTACTCTTATATTGCAAGCAGTTCATAAAAGGTTATATATCTGAGTCGGAATGAACAAAACTAAAAAACTTCAACCATGCATTTTTCAGGTTTCTTCGAAGTGCTTCAGATGACACTTCAGAAACTTGATTGGCTGTAGAATGTTATGTATTCAGCATTACTATTTTTAACAGTGCCTACATCCTATTTACAAAGTACACATTGTGCAAGTCAACTTTTTGCTTTCTTTTTTTCTTCACGGGCGCCGATCTGCCCTACGAATTCGTGCCAACAGCCGCACCCGTTATACTTGCAATAGACACCGATAGATGCGGCGTCGAATTGAAGACGGGGTCTTAACGTTTACGTCGGCAGCAGCGAGAATGACAATGAAAGTATCATTCGTAAACAAGTCATGCTGCGATAGCTCTTTGATCGTAAGAACGTAACAGCTGCGAAACAAATTACCCTGGAGGCTGCCAACATTTTGAGATTAACACTCGTGACCCACCATTGCGAAATAAGAATAGATATCGTGGTCGCGAGTACATTACATGCTACCAACGAGAGCGACAGCTACGCTAGAGAGGCATTTCACCGACGAGGCACATGGGACACTGAACGTCCTACAACCAACGCACACAACCGCTCTCCCAAGCGCGCTACGCAGAAACATTTAAAGAGTACAGACAGGAAAAGTAACGCACCTTGCAGTCTTCGCTTTGCTGATGTCTTCAGCACCCGTCCGAAACGTCGTAAATTTCGGGCCTGCCTGTCCCGATTGTTGACATCCGAGAATCATGTGGGCACGAAGTCCGGGTGTCTTGGTGAGAGAGACGGCGACCCTGTCGTTAGAAAAGTAAGGTTCCTGTCGTATAGTGAAAGCTTAACAAACACAAATAAGATGTCCGTATCTGACACAAAGTGTTTCCCGCATATCCTTGACGTGGTCGACGGCTCCCAAGCGCGGCCATGTGCGTTTGACAGCCATGTTTTTTCGACTGCCCTTGTCCAAGTTTTCCGTCGATCGCGATCTCTTGCAACGCTTGGGAAACGGAAAAAGCTGATTCCACACCCCTTTGCAGAGGTAGAGTTGCATCCTTGCGCAACACACGTCGGCATCGAGCCGGCGTCGAGCTCTTGCGTCAAAACTATCTGCTCACATGCGCGCGCAACACGATCCGCGTCCGGCGAGTGCTCCGCTCTCATCATCATCATCATCATCATCATCATCATCATCAGCCTGTTTAGGTCCACTGCAGGACAAAGGCCTCTCCCAACGATTTCCAATCCGCCCTATCCTGAGCGAGTTGGGTCCACTTTATGCCCGCAAACTTTTTAATTTCATCGCTCATCTAATCATATGCCTGCCTCTGCTGCGTTTTCCCTCTCTTGGTGTCCCCTCCGGTGTTCTTACTGTCCATCTGTTATCTTTCCTCTTCATGACATGTCCTGCCCAGGTCCACTTCTTTCCTTCAATCGATATAATAATATCAGCTACTCCTGTCTGTTCTCTGATCCATTCCGCTCGTTTTTTAACTCCTAGCGTTACGCCTATGATGTTTCTTTCCATTGCACGTTGCGTGCTCCTTAGTTTCATCTTTAGTTTTGTTTTTGTTATCCTCTACGTTTCTGCATCGTACGTTAGTACTGCGAGAATGATGTGATTGGATACTTTCCACTTTAGTGATAGCGGCAAGTTTACAGTCATGATTTCTGAATGCCTTCCGAATGCGCTCCAGCCCATCCTTATTCTATGGAGAATTTATTTTTTATGGGTAGGTGTTCCTGTTAGTGACTCTCTCAGGTATACGTATTCATTCACACATTGTAAAGGTTCATTGTTAATTTTAAATTCGTTCCTTAGTTCGGCTATCGAGCATAACTTTGGTCTTTTGCCTATTCATTTTTAGTTCAATTTTAATAATTTCCCGGTCCAGGTCATCAACCATGTTTTGTAGTTCGTCTGCATCATTGCTGAAGAGCACGATATCGTCTGCAAATCTTATATTGCTGAGATAGTCTTCGTCTATACGAATTGAATTTTCATCTGAGTCTAGATGTTTAAACGCTTCCTCTAAAGATGCAGTGAATAGCACCGGGGAGATCGTATCTCCTTGTCTGACACCACTCCTGATCGGGATTTCTCTGCTTGTGACATGTAGGAGTAGTGTGGCTGTGAAATCTTTATTTGCACGTATACCTCAGGTACCCCTTGTGCACGCAAAGCTTCTAGAACTGCTTGTATTTCTATGGTGTCAAATGCTGTGTCGTAGTCCTGTAGTTTATATAAGGTTTGTTATATGCAACGTACTTCTCAATTACTAGGTTGATAGCATGGCTGTGGTCCATTGTCGATTAACCTTTCCTAAAACCAGCTTGTTCTCTTGGTTGTAACGCCTGAGCGACGTTAATTACGAACTCCTCCCACAAGGTACCCCAAGAAACTCCCGCAGGCGGCTCCGAAGTTTGCACGTATCCAGGCTGAAACCATACTTTACACGTGGTGACGGGATTGTCGAGTGACTGCGCACATTCCGAGAGGGGTTAGTGTTTTTTTTCCTTGTTTATTTGTTTGTTCATTTTTTGTTTTTCTGTGGTGTCTTGGTTTTGCTTTCTTCGTTTTCTACATCCACAGATCAGTTTACTTAGACTAACTCATCTGCATCATAGAGACGATGCTTCTTTGGGAGGGGGAGTATTAGCACATACCTCCATGCATGAACGGCCGACGCTCGCACATACACGTTTTGTGTGGCAGAGGAGGAGAACGTTGCTAGCCGGACTCTGGAAATGTCGCGGACTCCAGGCAGTCTCTTATTTCGTCCATGACAATATATCAATTCTGCCCTTCATACGTAGGGAATGAAATCGTTTTTACATTTTTTGAGCAGCTGAGGAACGACAGGTTTGCATTGAAAACTTCTAGTATAGATAATTATAATAGTATTTAAGCTTCACAGGAAAAAGCTTTGTGCTCTTTGACATGAACAAGGAGATTATTCGATAAAAGAAGGGCCGGCACTTGTTAGACGCATTTTTCCGCACACGTTTATTGCAAGAAATTTCATAAAGTTACCATATTTATAGCCTCTTCCTTTTATATAAAATTCAGGCGCCGCGTTCTCTGTAGAGACAATCATGTTGGTGTGGTGAAGACAGGAAAGGGAGGGAGGTCAACGAGACTAGCAACCCTGCGCTGGGGGTAAGGGGACGGGGACAAGAAAAAGGGAAAGAGGGAGAGGACGGGCACTACAAGCGCAGAGGAGCGCGGCCGGGGCAACGCCAGTGTTCCTCTGACGTAGGCGGCATCAGCGCTGCGGCGCATCTCTGCAAAATGACAGTTTTCCGGGGGTTCATGCGGAAAGAAGACCGGCGGTGAGGTCATGGCGATCACATACGAAAGAAAAACACTGGGTGGGGGGGTGTCTGACACTTTCATAGTAGTTTCGGTTATCGGAGTCTGTCGCCTCTTTGACTGCCGTACTTGCGGTATCCGGAGGAGAGTGAAATATGGCAATGTTTCCTTTTCTGCATCAAGCAATTCGTCGGAAGGATGCACTGTATCTGGCTCGATGAAACCGTGCTGAGTCCCTTATGGTCTCTGTGACTTTGATGCGGGTTGTGGCTCGGGCTGAATGGTTCCTGCGAGGAATCCATAAACGTCTGTGGTCTAATTACTGTCTGCGAAATCGGCGCTCCAAGGTAAGACATAGTTGCCAGCATTCAAGCGGTATCTCTGCATAATGAGATTATTTCTAGGCACTGTAATGAGATGTAGTTGCGAAACCCTTCCATGAGCTCGTAGACACTTTGCTAATTATTCGAACACAAAATTCTAGTATATTTCTATCATCCTAAGACTAGGTACTCTAATACTGGAATATTTACTTGAAGCCTAGAACGCAGCTGCTCCTTTTCTGTTCTGAACAATAATGTAAGCCTTATTTTCTGCATTGGCCGGTGTGATGTCGTGTTATATGCATTTATGTAATTGCCCTTCTGATTCATTGATTGAAATATAGATTTTTTGCATACTGTCCATTTTGCGTTATAATACCATAATTCAGCGCTTGCCCGATGCCACCCTGGAGCATACACGTTGTTCAAATGAGCCGAAGCAAATTATGCTCCTCCAGAGACAGGACTTAGTTTTGAAAATTGTAATTCCACTGCAGGTAGTTGTACATTCATCATAAGCCATTTGTTATTTGTACTTACCTGACATCTCCTAATTATTGGACGTTTTTTATTGCAAAGCCATAGGGATAAAATTACGCTATAGAGGAAGCGGGACCTAAGCAAAAGAAAATAAGGATTCATAGCACAAAAATAATACCTGAACGTTCGTAAGCTTTGATGTTCTTGAATGATCGCAATCATTGCGGGGAGCTTGTCCTATGCTCTTTCGTAGCACAGTGGTAAAAGAATTGGGATACTGCATCAATCCTTCATTGTGGAATAGCAGCATTAGGTGAGTAATCTACTAACGATGACGTGCAATCAGGAAAAGGTATTAGTTCCTTGTACGAACAATGGTGGTAACATCTATTGCAGAAGAAAGGGATCTCAGCCAGCCGAGCCACGATGGACTCTGATGACAGAGGTTGTATATTAGGCTGGGCTGCAGCTGCGGTTTGTATTAAGGTCGCACATTGAGAAACATTACACGGGAAGCTTACGAACTTTCTACGAATATGCACCTGATGACCGATTTGAACCTTTCGTTCGTCTGCCGCTCTTGTCGTGCCTGCCACAGTTTCATGTTACAGCGATGCATTTGCCCTGTCTTCCCAGCCAGTGACGTCTTAGTGAAACTGCCTACTCATGCGGCGACATATACAAGGCGCGTGAGTGCGGTGCTCCCGTGTCTACAGCATTCAGCATCACCTGTCGGCCATCGCTGTGCCCCAACGAGCGAGCACAGCGAAGACGTTATAGCTCAGACGCCTCCAGCCGCACAACGTTCCTTTTGTACCTCAACAACAACAGCAACGGCAACAGCAGCAACAACAACAATAACAACAACAATAAGAATAATGATAACAATAATAATAACAATAACAATAATAATAAATTGCGCCTCGAGTTAGTAAATGACAATATGTTTTGGGAGCCCATATTGGGAGCATTGCTCCGCGTCAGTACGGGGGAAAGTAATGGGATCTGAAGAATAGAAACGAGAGAGAAGCTGTAATGGAGATCTCCAGAAATTTCGAGCACCCCCGTGAAATATACCCGTCCAGAGCGTTCGCTTTGATAAGGATAAAACGGGTCGAACTATTTCGTGTTGTTCTATGTGAGTCACTGAGATTTTGACAAGGAGAACACGAAAACGCAGATATTTCAGGCTTGGATGACGATTAAGGTAATAACTCGGTTGACGACGATTCTTTTGTGAAAGTTCCGCCGATGCTAAACTTACACGCATTCAAAATATAGGTGTAGCGTCTACTTCTTTCGTCGTCCGCTCAAGGAAGAGAAGATGACGACGAACTGGACGCTCGCGCGAGAAGTGCCGTTCTGCCGATCGCCATGTTTTAACCAGTGCGGACGTTGTAAATATACGAAAATATATTACTATGTAACGTGACTTAATACGTCACTCCGTTTCCTACAAGTCGCTACATAGGTAACGATCAATCATGCATAGGCAGCCCACTTTGGTGGCATTTGCTTTCACTGAAACTATCTTTAAGGAGGGGGATAATACGGTTTTTCCAAATACCCAGTGTCCGATTTCACGAGCTTCAGATGTACGAAAGCTTTCATCCGAAAACATTTCACTGAAGGCAAGCGTTGCTTTGACGTTGCCCGAGTGCGTGCATGCCCAGCCGCTGGTGCAAGTGGCGCGTGTACGAGCGATGCGGTTGCGTCGCCGGCGCGAGCCGCGTCCGCCTTCCGCCGCCGCTCCTCTATCATTCGCTCGAGACTTCCTGCCGCGGCGACGTTCCGTTGGAAACCAGCCACGCCGTATACACTGCGCCTCCTCAGCGACTGCGAACACAGGTGCGCACCCTCCTGTTGTTTTTTCTTTGATTCGCCATTAATGATATTAGTTGGATGCACCCCTTCGGCTATTATTTGCACTTTGAAAGTGCTAACCTCTATAACGGAAAGCCAATCGGACCATTTGTGATAGTGTCACCTATAGAGGCCTCTGTAGGTCACTTTTTGCCGCCAAACGATAAGGTGTTATCTAATGATTTTTTTCATTGTATGCATCGAGGTTAACGTTGTAGATTCAGCAACACCGACAGGAAACATCTGGAAAAGCGTGTCTGGCCATTGATTCCGGGTACCACCTTTAGAAACTATAAAGATTTGGGGAAATCTTCGCAGAAACACTCGCTCCTCTTAGCTTTGTTTCATCGTTTGTTTCACTGTGCTCCAACTTGCATATCATGCTGTAAATGATGTGCGCGTTCCCTTAAAAGGGCAACGCATCGCGCATGCATGCTTACTCATTTAAATACTTTGTTACAGCGATGTCGCACAGCAGATTGCCCCTTTTTTATACAATTATTTGCTTAGTTGAATGATGTGACGAGGGGTGTTTTAGATAAAGTGTAATAGCTGAGGACCGCACGTGCTCGCGAAAGGAAAACTAAGAAGGTGTCTTTGACTCACGGGTTTCTCTCGAAGGCAACAACAAATGCTTCGCGAATCGCTCACGTCGGAGAACGGACATGGCGTTGATTATGAAAAACGGGCGTTTGCATGCTAAGATATTGCTGCGAGTGTACTTCTTGAAGGGGGCCAACACCGGAGATTTTTCGAGGTCGGTAGATCTCAACAAAATTCGCTGGGTAAGTTCCCTGACGCACTCCTGTCATTTGCGCAAGATTACAGGCTCGAGAGATGGGCAGATTGCTTGCAATACAATTTTTACTTTTTGCCTCAAGTAGTTCATTTGGCTTCTTACAATTATTGGCCACATTGGGTGTTGTCGTCATAATGAGCAGTGTGACAGAAGCCCACCCGCACCACACCGTGGTCTTCGAGATCTGCGCACACCGCGAACCTTCGCGACATTACCGCCAGTGGAACGGTGCATGCGATGTCGCACCGTGCACTCAAGCGGGTTGACCCAGTTTGCCTGAGTGCTGTTTGGGATCTCGGTTGCGGTTTCGCGCTTTTTCGCTCATTAAAAATTATTTTCGCATTTGTAGGCGTTTCTGGTATCAGGAGTGTGACAGGAGTGCCTCAGGAACATAAAATCTCCGTCACCTTGACATGCTCAAAAAATCGCCGAAGTTCGCCTTTAGGTGTAATATATGTATTTGAGTAAAAATACAGAAAAATTAGTGGTGATACGTCAATCTCCTGCGGTCTCCTCAAGAACTTCGAAAGGCGATCGTTTCGCAGAAAAGTGTGAGAAGTTGATGTAGTAGTTCGCACATCTCGAGCCATACTTCGCAGTTTATGTCCTCGGATTGAGGAGCAGGAAACCGGCTGCTCTCTTAAATGAAGTTGTGTGCTAATACTTGTACTTCCAAACGTTTGTTTTTGTGGTTTTGTGGGGTTTTACGTCCGAAAACCAGTTCTGATTATGAGAGACGCCGTGGTGGAGGGCTCCGGAAATTTTGACCACCTGGGGTTGTTTAACGGGCACTGAGAAAACGTTTGGTACGGCAGTCACCTCTCATAGTAAACAGATAATGTCTTCACTACATTGTGATTGCCGCCAAATATTTGACTGTCTACTTGGATGCGCCGGTACCCATGCAACCTCTTTTAGTAAGGACGTGTGCGTTTTGCGGAATGCGACCATTCGCTTCAGTATTGCTTCTTAAACTGGGTCGTACGATTTCACAAAGACGAAAGAAAGTCGTGGGAAATGCGCTAAGTAAAAAATTGTCAGCTTTTGTTCTCTACTGAACACTAGATTGCTATTAGTACCAGGCAAGAAGAATTGACGTTCAGTCTTTCATGGGTCTCCTCGCTTTGTCCTAGCGCTCTCTTAATATCGCGTATTCCATTTCGGACTATGCTTCCTTCATCGCCGTTTATCCCAAAGCTCGCGAAAGCCATATGACAAAGAGAACTGTTGCAGAAACATTGACATTTGTTCTGTTTTATTGAAATGACTGGAAATAAGACGCAGGAAAACAACACAGCCAGGCAGGTTGCTCTTATTTATACTGCTGAACCCTTGAAATCATCGCTTCTAATTTAAAGAACGAATATATGCGAACTCTGCCGACGATCAGTGCTATACTGTGGTAAGGATGTCTTGCGTTCATAGAAGTGATGCATGTGGGAGTAGGGGAGGGAACCAACACCTGGTGAGTTAGGGCCGGAGCGGAAGCTCGGGTTAACGGAAGAAACAGGGCGCATGAACCATATCGGATACGTAGCAGACGGTTGCGAAACCATGGCGTGGTCCGAACATATTTTCGCAAAACTTGCAAAGAGCACAGACATGAGCCCGCATATGCATGCCGAAAACCGCTACAGTTGCATGATGTGGTCCGTATTCCTAGCGTTTCCCGTGTCCACAGAAACGCCTTTGGGTCAGAATGCCAAAAGTATGACTCGGACAGTAGGAAAAAAAACTGCTTGTGTGTATACGGGGTGTTTCGATTAGCCCGTGTAAGGTTTAAGCAAACACACCTACCTGTTACCAGAACGCAGGCCATTTGCGCTGTTGACCACTTCAGGCTACACTAATATGTGAGTTTACGTAAGAAGAATTGGGCATTAGTTATATAGCATGTCGGTAGTTCGCTGCGTGCACAAGAAGTATATCATGTTAGGGAAGAGCGATTAACCATGTTCGTCATATAATGAAATCCTACGATGCCATTTTCGGTATATACCAAGTGAATGAGGCGAGGAGTAGAGCACAGATAGATAGATAGATAGATAGATAGATAGATAGATAGATAGATAGATAGATAGATAGATAGATAGATAGATAGATAGATACTGTAGTAACCCACTGTGGCAGGCAGCAGCAATAACGAAGCGCTAGCTGGTGGTGGAACAAGAACGTTAATTCATTACAGCTGCCGAATATGTAGTGCAGGGGTGAAAGAGAAACCTAGACGATATCTGATAGGGTGCAAGAACGTGCGGGCGCACAACTGGCTGGGCTGGTCGGCCAAAACAGATACATACATACATACATACATACATACATACATACATACATACATACATACATACATACATACATACATACATACGTACAGGCGCTCCCAGAATAATTCGGAACGCCGGACACGCAGCAGCGCGCCGGCGGAGTATGCGCGCAGAAAAGTAGTACGATGGTCTGCGCGTGCGCGGTCTCCCTAGCACGCAAACGTTGGTCCGTATCGCACCTAGATTCGCGTTGTATTGCTACACATCGGTGCCCTATGTGTCCCTTAGCGTTTTGATAAGGGGGGCTGGGCGGGTGGTGTCTGACAAGCCGTGTGTGCGCATGCACGCGCGTTGGAGCAGGAACCATCGTGCCAGCGTGTTCGTGCACTTGCATGACTTTGATTTTTCTACTTTGCCTCCTATTTATATTTTACGTGATTATTTCCGGTAGGCGACCGTGGCTAGCGCTCGAAAAGAACGGCGGTTTACATCTGATGCAACCGTGAGCATATCGGTGGCCAGATTGATAAAGAGATACGAATATAATTGAACCATGCCACTCAAACAAAGTTGACCTTTTTACTATCAAGGCAGCATGCATCTCGGTGGCCAGATTGATAAAGAGACACGAATATATTTGAACCGTGCCACTGACACGAAGTTCACCTTTTTCCTATCAAGGCAACACGCCGAAAAGAGTGCCGATTGATGTGCGGAGAAAAATAATTGAGCTCTGGTTAGAAGAGAAATCTCAGCGCGAGATATGCCGCCTCACAGGGAATTCTGTAAGCGCGGTCAACCGCATTATACAAGTATACAGGGATGACTAACAGGCGCGCCACGATCCGGAAGGGACAGATGCACGTCGGAAGAATGCGACCCTCTCATTGTTGCTGCAGCCGATCGTTTTCAAAGCGCCGGTTAAGACGACACTGAAGCTGCAAGCCATTGAGGAGACAGTCAGAGGGTGCATGCGAGAAATGTGGATTTGTCGCGGCGCAAAAGCCACACCTGACGGATCGTCAAAATGCTCAACGCCTACTCTTTGCCAGGGCATATGAGCACTGGACTACAGAAGAATGGACGCAAGTGATACTCTCGGATGAATCCACATTTACGTCGCGGTGGGATCAAGAGCGCCGCGTATGGAGACCGTACAATTGCAGGCTTTTTTTTGTTCTTTTTGATCTTTGGCACAAAAAATCTTCGGGTGCACAAAAAAGTTTCAGCTAGAAAGACCAATGTTTATTTTTTCTCATCGTGTAGGTACGAACACGGGTATGTTTTCGAGACCTACAGTAGCGGCTGCCGTGCTGTCAACGTGCGGGGAGCTATCAGCAAAGAGGGCCTCGGTCCGCTAGTATGGCTGTCACTATCTCTCACAGCTGACGCCTACTGTGAAATTCTGGACTGCCACCTGGTGCCATACGCTCTGGACGGGCCATTTAAAGATGGCTGCTACTTTTTCGAGCAAGAACTCAGCCCGGTGCACACCGCCAGAGCTGTGCAAAATCTCCTTCAAGAGCGTGCTGTGTCCTTGACTGGCCTCCAAAAGGTGCAGACTTCAATCCGATAGAGAACGTGTGCGGTGCAATGAAAGAAAGTTTGTCCCACATGAATCTGGGAGGTGCCAGTGCTGACGAACTCTGGCTCGCCATAACCCAAGAGTGGAAGCGCCTTGGTGAGAAGGACTTCGTAGAAGAGCTCTACGAGTCTATGCCACGCCGGCTACAAGCTGCAGTTCGCGTGGACGGCACATTTACGCGACATTGAAGCACAGAATAGCAATCGCTTCTTCCGATTCTTTCGTTTTCTCTGTGAAAATAATGCGAATGTTCTTCCTGACATTTAATTCTATTTATTTTGCATTCCGCTCGCACACTCTATTGTCTCTTAGCGTTGTAAACTCCCTCTGAGCGAAACAAAATAGCTGTCTGCGCCACAAATAGACATGTGATAAAACTGTAAGAATACTCCTTACCAAACAGTCATATTCCGTAATTGATTGGTGCACAAATATACGGAAGCATCCTAATTTGTTCCGCAAATAAAAGATTGTGGTGTCGTGTATAGAGCCTAAGACAGTATTTTTTCGATTGAGGTGAAAATTCCCGAGGCCCGTGTGCTGAGATTTAGGTGCACTTCAATGAGCCCAGGTGGTCGAAATTTCCGTAGCTCTCCACTACAGCATCTCTCATAATCATCTCATGGTGTCTGGGACGTTAATCCCGAACAATTACTATCATAGTACTCATGCAGTCACTTCGTCTGCTTGAAATTAGACTTGACGAACAAGCCGCGTTATATAATTTCGGTAACTGTTTTAATACCGCGATCGCCGACACCTGTAAGGGAGCGGCCGTGTAATAGTCCAAATTGTCCTCTTAATACCAGGCTTGCATATATTACCACGGATTGAAACATAACTAAACAGGAACTTCGCAGAACCGACCAACACGGTTGAAAAGAAGGCAAGGATGACATTGTGGCCTTGCCGCTTCAACCGCAAGTAGTATCCTAGAATGGATGCAGATAATGACGAGAACACGCCGCAAGGAATCGACAAGCCTTTATATTTATAGATTGCAGTGCGCAGTATGATACAGCGCCTAGTCCGTCAAGCCCACTTTGTCATAATGCCAAAGGGCACCTAGCGCTATCCTTTTGGTACAAGACAACGCCAATCTAGATGCACTAGGGAGGGAAACTAGCTCGCTAGGGAGGCCGCGCATGCGCACACCTTGTGTGCAGTTATCCGCCTGTGTGCTCCGCCGGCGAGCGGCTGCGTGCTCGATGTTCCGAATTATTCTGGGAGCGCCTGTACATACATACATACATACATACATACATACATACATACATACATACATACATACATACATACATACATACATACATACATACATACATACATACATACATACATACATACATACATACACGGTCAAAGTAGCATGAGGTCGTGAAGAAATGCTTCGCATTAGAAATAACTACGATTTTGGCACGTGCGCCATGTGGTTACGAAAATGCTGGCTATCTGGTATCTGACAGCAAAATAGGAAAGACTAGACCAAAGATTTAAGACACCGCAAAGTACAGCTACCCCCACATCAACCCAGTTTCGCCACAGACTGTGACTACCAAGCGTAACGGCAATCGGCAGGAAAGTAGACGACTTGGGTCTCAACCATGCACAGTTGAGCGGATTGGATCCCAGCCGCGGTGGCTGCATTTTGATGGAAGCGAAATGCAGAGGACCGTGTACTGTGCGATATCAGTGCACGTTAAACAACCCCAGGTGGTCAAAATTGGCGGAGCCCTCCACTATGGCGTTCCTCATAATCATAGCGGGTTTTGGGACGTCATCATTAGCCTGTCTTCGCCCACTGCAGGGCAAATGCCTCTCCCATATATCGCCAATCATCCCTGTCCTGTGCTAACTGGACCCAATTTCTCCGCGTAAACTTCCTGATCTCATCTGCCCACGTAACCTTCTGCCGCCCCCTGCCACGCTTGCCTTCTCTAGGAATCCACTCCGTTACCCTTAATGACCAACGGTTGTCTTGTCTTCGCATTAGATGGCCCGCCAACGCCCATTTATTCTTCTTAATTTCTAATAATATGTCCCTAACTCGCGTTTGTTCCTTAACCCACTCCGCTCTCTTCTTGTCCCTTAAGGTTACACCTTCCATTTTCCGTTCATTGCTCGCTGCGTCGTCCTCAATTTAAGTTGAACCATCTTAGCCTGCACGTTTCTGCCCCGTAGGTGAGCACCGGTAAGATGCAGCTGTTATACACTTTCCCCTCAGAGATAATGGTAAGCTACCATTCATTATCTGAGAATGCTTCCCTAAACACTCCACCCCGTTCTACTCCTACTAATTACCCCAGCCTCTGAATTCGGCTCAGGGGTCAATACCTGGCCTAAGAAGACACACTCACACACTACCAATGCCTCGCCAGCTATCTGAAATCGCGGTGCTCGCCCACGGATATTGAACATTACTTTTCTCGATATCAATTTTCAGGCTCACCACTCTACTTCGCCTGTTTAGGTCAGTAATCATGCTTTGTAATTAATCTCCCGAGTTACTTAGCAAGGCAATGTCATCAGCAAATCTGTGGTTATTAAGGCATTCCCCATTAACTCTTATACCCACCTGTTCCCAATCCAGTGTTCTATATACACAGTAAACATCCTGCGAATAACATTGGAGAGTTTGTGTCCCTTTGTCTTACGCCCTTCTTTATAAATATTTTGCTGCTCTCCTTATGGAGGACTGTGGTTGCTGTGGAACCGTTGTAGATGTCCTCCAGTTGTCTTACGTAGTGCTCGTCTACGCCCTCATTACGTAATACCCGCATGACTGCTGAGGTATAGAGCGAGCCAAATCTTTTCCCGCTATCTATGAAGGCTTTGTTTGTTATACTCCGCGAATTTCTCTATCTGATTGATAGTGGGAATATGGTCGACTGTTGAGTAGCCTTTACGAAATGCATTTTGTTTGTTCGGTTGAGTAAAATCTAAGGTGGCACAAATTCTCTTAGCGATTACCTTGGTAAATAAATTGTAGACGACTGACAGTAATCTAGTCGGCCTGGAATTTTCCAAGTCGTTGGTGTCGTCTTTGTTATGATTGGGATGATGTTCGCATTCTTCCAAGATTCCGGTATGCTTGCAGTCATTAGGCAGTGCGTATACAGGCTTGGCAATTTTTCCAGTATAATCTGCCCACCATCCTTTAAATGATCTTCTCTTTTCTGATCCTCACCGGGTGACTTTACTGCTTGCATCTATCTCAAAGCTTTCATTACTTCCTCTGTCAGTACTGGTTGAATGTCAGGATCTTCCCCAGGCAGCACGCCAACACAGGACTTATGTAGGCGTGAAGTCGGCCAAAGTCGGCAGCGATATCGGGCCTAAGTCGGCAAATCGCGCTCGCGCTACTTTCACCCACATCTGCCCGATGACGGCCAGCCAGAATGGCGCCACTGTGGCGAAGCCACCATGGGTCGAACTTGACCAGCCAGAGTGGGCGAAATTTGGCCAGCCAGAGTGGCCGAAATTTGGCCAGCCAGCGTGGGCGAAATTTGGCCAGCCAGAATGGGTCAAATTTGGCCAGCCAGAATGGGTCGGATTTGGCTAGGTAGCATTGGCCGATGTTGCGGGCATTCAGGCTTTTTTGGCGTGTTGTCGGCCCCGCCGACATCGGGAAACCCCTTGCGCGACCGTTCACAGCCACTATGGTGTTTGTAGTTTACCCCACGTGTGCCGCGCCGTTTGGATTGCGATAATTTTATTTTTTGTTTTCACATTTTCGAAGGGCTATGAAGGCATTATTGAAGGACCAACAGTAGTTTGTGTAAATGTGTCTCAATGCATACGCGAAAGGCTTTATTAACACAGTAATAAGTGGGGCTAAGTGGATCCTCTGTACTTTCTATTAATGCGTTCTAAACAAAACAAATAACACAACAAGAGAGGTTTATAGGGAAAAGCACTATTTCATTTATTTTGTGAACTCTGCATTGATAATATGCTATTCTCGTGCTGCACCGTCGTAGTGGAAAAGCTTCGGCAAGGGTGGAACCTGCGGGAAAAGGCGTGAAAAGTTAGCACAGCTGTGGAGCACATCAGCACTATACTATAATTGCATGCAACTTATGTGCGACTCACGAACAAACGCGGAAATTTAAGAAATGTCAGAAACATTCATAATCGGGTACTACTTTAGAAAATAACAAAACAAAGTTGTCCTTTTAAATATAATGAATCTATGTTCAATAATCAACCCCCAGATCTTGGTGTCGTGTCGCTTTAGATACCCAAGGGGAAAAAAACGTGAGTAAAGGTTCTGTTGCAAGGCAACTTTAAAAGCGGCACATTACTTGAAATAGGTGCATTTTGCATTATAATAAATTTAATATTTTTGGCATACATCGGAAAGGAAAACATGTAGACGTGAGCTAACACGAGACACCCCAGGGATGGGGTCGTTAGGCAAAAAATGTCCTTAAATGATAGGTGCAAGGTGCATTATAAGCAGATATTAGAGAAGGAACATCTTTTCAAGGCTACTTTAAAAATGCTATCGCGTGCCGAACTGCCGCACGTGTCCTGCACCGAGGAGCGCGTGTTCGGTATCACGTTACCTTTAAAAATACGGGCAAGAAAAGATAATGTTACGAGAACTGCAAGTCACCACACAAAGGGTGTTTGATACAAGCACAAAATTAACTACATGAAGTAAAACTGCTTTGGGACAATGTACGTAGGCTCTTTATTCGAAAATAAAGAGCCTACGCACCTCACGACACAAATAATATATAAATTGGAACCGGTGCTTCCACATGACAACAATATGTGCCACGTCCCATTTTGAAAACTGGCCAGCAACTTACCGAATTTTGGCATCCGCTCTGCACTCTACAGCTGTGAGTCCGCAACACAAATTCGGCGACGACACTGTAGTCTCCCCAAAAGGCGCAGGCTTGTGTTCATATACAACCGATGTCACAGTTGGGATGGTCATTGTCTTAGGAGGTACACTCGCCAAGGAATCACGCAATCAACTTGAATGATCGATAAATGCGGTACATGATAAACGATAAACGCGTAGACAGACTGCGTGCAGCCTTTGAAACTCGTTCGTACACCTTGCACGTTGGAAGCAATGCAGCCGCGACGAGAGAGCGCGGAAGTTTCCTCGTGGTTTCCTCCTCCGAAGGCAGCAAACGCCAGCAAAAGCAGGTTCAGAACCACATTCTTTGCAAACTGCAGATGAGCACAATGGATGTTCACGGAGGGGGCCGTGACAATGGTCGTCAGTTCGGAAGGGGGGCGCGCCCCCCTCCCCACACACTTTTTTTTATGTTTAGTTGCTGCTGGCTTAGCATGTGCTATGTTGCTTCTCGGCAGAGCACGCTCGTTTTTCTTGCTTTCTTTTTTTTTTGTAGTTGTCTCAAAACGTGGAAGACAGCATTTCTGCTGGGCAAACATTTTTGCACAATGGCGGGGACACCCGCCGGGACTGCATTTGTTAAGTGCAGCTCGGTGCAGCCTGTGGCGTATGCTGGTACGCATGTGTTCTCTTGCCAGCTACTTGTAACACAGGATTTCGCAGAGGCTGAACCACCCGAAATGCTGCACAGCGAAATGCTGCACTGCACGCAACAAACGTAGCGAGGACGCACGGTGCCGCGTTCTGCTTGAATTTCTGCCATTTTCTGCAGCGCACGAAAGACATGAACGTGCTGCCTTTCCGCACGACAAGAAATACTGCGACGACTCAGTCTCTACGCGCCCTTCTTTTGCCCTTATTAGTTATAAATAAATTAGTTGTTAAATATCAGAATACGCACATGTTTGCTTATATCAACGCCATAGTCTCATACGAACGGCAGTGATAAATCCGACACACTGCACAGAGCATGCACTCAAGCTCGATATTTTCTGCTCATCTAACCAGTACAACGTAATCGATGGCCGATGTGTAAACGAATTCGATATGTATGGAAAGAACGCACAAACGGACGTTACACAAAAAAGCAAAAAAAGAAAGCATGAATTATACGCAATGGCGTGGACATATTAAGGAATTATTAGCCTATTGTATCTGCGTGGTAGTAGAGAGCATGGAGGTGCAAAAGGGAGGTATGTTTACCCGACCAGTAGACAATTATTTTCTTTTGCTGAGCTTATGCGAGCTGCGATACATGCGTTGCGCTGTACAGGAGCTGTTTTTGAAAGGAATGCACTAGTTTCGCTAACGCACTGATGAAGTAGTGGAGGGGCACGTGGTCAACAACAGCTTGACTTAGGACGGTTGGTTTATGCTGTAACCCTGCTTAAACGTATGAAGAAACTAGGAAACAGAAGAGAGCTTTGATGTTCAACTGATTTTTTTTTCAGTGCATGCTTGCTGTTTTTATATAACATAAAATACGCAGATCGCCTGCACAAGAACACTGTGTGATCACATACACTCTAGTAGAACTCACCAGAAAAGCTCTCTCTATATCAATGATAGGTGTGTGCATTTGTTTGCCACCTTTGAGATGAAAAATGCTTGCCATACGACTGCTTGGTATTTTTCGTTTTTGCCTTTTTCGCAAATGTCGTGGTCTTGACAAGAGCACTTCATTTGAATTTGCAATACAAAGGGATCTATGTATTTCATGGTCCTCTCAATATAGAGTTAGCACTAGATCAGTATTGCCTCCTCGCTGTCGCGCTGTTAGCTCCGTATACCGTTCTTTTGCATAGGTTGCTAAATGTCAGTAGTATAACGTCGGTGGCGAGTTTATCTCCGCTTCAGCGCACCATAAAGTCTGCGCTAGACCTTTTTTTTTGTCCACTCGCTGTTGCGCTGTTACCTCCATATGCCTTTTCCTTCCATAGGTTGCTAAATGTCAGTACTATAGCGCCGCTTGCAACTGTTTATCTTTGTTTGAACATATGAGTGCTGGTTATGCCCATCGATGTATGCACGAACTAGTTCAAGTTCTATGAATATAAATTTTCTGACATGCGCTGTCAGATAATTTTCCATCATGCTTGTCGATCCTTCTGGCTAATGTTAACTGTTGCGCCAGCCTGTTTCGCAAAGTTCCCGCAAAACAGCCTATAGATATATATATCAATAGTTTATATGCATGTTTTTTGTGTGCCCTGTTTATGAAAAACAAAGCGCGCGAACAGAATGGCATATATGCTGCTCAAAACGCACGTGCGCTATGTTCCGGCACTGAAACGCGTATACATGAAAATATATCAAGCTCAACATCTGATTCTTACGTCGAATCTCTCAAGTGAATTTCGGTCATTCTTGTCTCGATCGGATCACAATTGTTATATCAGCAGGCTTCCAAAGAGTGCCGGCCGATATCAACGATGAAAGGCTGCGGCGTAGTCGACGTTGCCTCCAGAACGGCAGAAATGACTCAATGTTTCCTGTGAAATAATCTTTCTAGGCAAATATCGCGCCAAATTCGCCATTCCTCAGGCGATGCTGATGAGCGGCAAAATCGGCGCCATATTTGCCGGAGAAAGTTATCGGCTAGCCGACGGAGGCTCTAAGGTGGCATACTTGGCACAGTGTTGCCGACAAATGGCGTCGGCCAGCCCATATTGTCTGTAGAAAGGCAAACTCGGCGCCATAGTTGCCGTTGAAAGCCATCGCCTCTGCCGATGTCGGCAGTAACGCGGCATATGCGGCCCCATGTTGCCGATTACAGTCGACGGCCTGCCGATA
Source organism: Hyalomma asiaticum (assembly GCA_013339685.2). Classification (NCBI taxonomy): domain Eukaryota; kingdom Metazoa; phylum Arthropoda; class Arachnida; order Ixodida; family Ixodidae; genus Hyalomma; species Hyalomma asiaticum. The sequence continues at coordinate 33,001,889 of CM023482.1, forward strand.
TCGGCGGGGCAGCGGCTATAGTAGCCCGACGTTGCCAGACATTGACGGCGGCTTAGCCGATACTGGCTTGCTGTCGGCAACGTTAGGCCGTGGATGGGCCGAAGTTTGCCGCCATAAAACCAATATCGGCCCTACGTTGCGTGCTGCCTGGGTCTAAACTGCTTCTGCGTTCACTATTATCCAGGTTATCGCAACTACTGTAGGGATATCTGTAAAACACCTTGGCTAATGTAGCTATCTCATCCCCATTCGTTATTCCATAGCCTTGCCAGTCTCGTAATGCATACGTCTGATTTTTGCCTATGCCTAGACGTCTCAGCACCGCTTTCAGGCTGCTTAATTCTTTGGAGCATGATCAATCCGTTCCCTCTTATACTTTCGTATGTCGGCGGTCTTACGCTTATTGATTAACTTCGAAACTCCTATATCTTTTCTGTCAGTTGCACTAGATAATATCATGCCTTACCGTTTTCTAATCAAGTCTTCAGTCCTCTGTCAGAGCTGAATATCTGTTTTGATAGCTATCCTGAATTCTTCGTCTTTCCGTCTTACAGTTAGATCATTGATCGGTGTCTTTGGTACTAGCTTATTGCGGTCCCTCCTCCAGTCTAGCCCAATTCGAGGTGTCACCACCCTGTGGTAACTCCGCCTAACTCTGCCCAGCACTTCCACATCCTGCACGACGCCAGGGTCATCGCATAGTATAAAGTCTATTTCATTTTTATGCTTTCGATTCGGGCTTCTCCACGTCCATTTCCCATTCTCCCGTTTACGGAAGAACGTATTCATGACGCTCAGATGATTCCGCTTTGCGAACTCTACTAATAACTCCCTTCTTTGATTCCTACAACCCACGCCATAGTTCTCGACTGCCTTGTCTACAGCCTGCTTCTTAGCATTGAATTCTCCCATGATTGGAATGGCTCATAGTCCTGTGTGTGCTGTCTGCGGATGTGCAGAGACCATAGATCACTTGTTGTGCTACTGCCCACAATTTGAGGAACATCTACTGCCTATGACCGAGTCCTTCACAAAGCTCGACGATCGTCCACTTAGTGAACAGACAATCTTAGAATACCGTCCTCACCGACCAACGGCTCAGAAGGCAATGAAAGCGCTTTTGGGCTTTCTAAGAACATCTGGCCTTGCGGAGCGCCTATGATATTATATAGGAGTGCCCTGTAGGCATTCCCCTCCTCTCCTTCTCTTTACTTTTATTCCCCTTTTTCCAACCCCCAGCGTAGGGTAGCAAACTGTACTCCTGAGTGGTTAACATCCCTGCCTGCCCTTCCTTATTTCTCTCTGCCATCACAATAGTGCACTGCGTCTTTAGCCATTGCCGATTCCACATCTTTATAGAAGTGTTCAACTAGCTGGTTGTCATGGCTGGATGTAGGTGATTAACGCTGTGCAACCTTCAATTTGTACCTCCTAAGCTTAATTACAAGGCCTGCTACCCTCTAGTTAATACTATATAGTATTCCTCCATGTTGCCTCCAATGTTCTTGTTGACCAGAAATCCCACTCCGAGTTCTGATTTGTCCCCCAGAATACGGTAACAAAGGACGTGCCCATTTTTCAGCTCTGTAAAGGCTTTCCCCATCCTCCTTACCTAACTGAGCCCTATAAATTCGCATTTATTGCCCGCTGATAGTACCTCTAGACTCCCCTCGCTAGATAGAGTTCTTGTGTTGAACGTTGCCAGGGTCAGATTCCAAAGGCAGTCTGTTGGCATCTAGAGAATTTTAGCACCCTCTGCTGCGTCACAGGTATGACCGCCGTCGTGGTCATTTGCTTCGCAGCCGCTGGGTACCGAGGGCCGAGGGTAATTAGCGTATTCCTGGAAGGTCATGGCCGTTACTGTACGAGGGTGTCCAATCCTGCTCTGGTGATGTAGTCCCTTACTGGTTGTGGTCGCCGGGATCCGGCCGCACCCCGAGCTTGCTTTTGCAATTCAATGAACACGCGGATCTTTTTAATCAGGTGGAGAATTGGCCGGAAACGGGATTCCAACCACGGTCCTTTAGCACGCGAGGCGGTGCTCTACCTCTACATCACCGCTCCTTTGGAACGTAAAAAACCCAGAAACCAAATCACGCACGATTAAGCTATAAAAATATACTGAAAATGCTTTTTGTTTTGGTCAAACCATTATTGCCGTGCATCCATGTGAGCACGTATCGTTGAATTCCTTGTCATACTGATGCAGAAGGCAGTACGCAGAAGGTTTTAAGCAATTATGAGGTGCCTTTGAAGAAAACGACACACTTCGGCGTTATCGCGCTGCAGAGGAGTGTTCTCCATGATTTTAATTTGTACTGGTGTCTGTACAAATGTCTTGCTTTTTCTTTATTATTATGTTACGCAATAAAAAACATGCAATATGCATGTTCTTCTGGTATAGGTGTCACCGAGCTTGCTCTGTGCAGGAACAAGTAACACTACTCACAACGAACAAATAAATAAATAAATAAATAAATAAATAAATAAATAAATAAATAAATAAATAAATAAATGGCCCTAAATTAGCACAGACATTCAGAGGAGGAGATGTTCACGTGGTTCTAGGCGTCAATTCTATATCGAAACACAAACTGCAAAGTATATGCGAACTGAAGACTCGTAAACATTTAGCTGGTATCCTCAAACACGGAACTGAGTGATATCCTTCAGAAGGGGCATGACTTACGGGGCATTAAGCTCGACTGTTGAATGAAAATCCGAAAATTAGGTGGAATTTCACGCAAGGAGATAGAACACAGACGATTCAAAGCGAACTCTGTGCGCACTAGCCAAAAATGAAATAAAAAATTTAATGTTTGGGATTATAGATCGGCTTTGCCAGGGCTACACTCTGCCGCTGTTGGACTCCTATGCATAACCGATGGGAACAAAAAATTTCTAAAATTATAGGCGAAGCGCTGGACTCTTCAAAAGTAACCATATTGATACGGTGCGTCAAATGGTAGTGGAGCAGCAGCAGCAACAACAACAAGGAGGTACACAGAGCAGGGAAGAAGAGGAGAACGACGTGCAGTTCCGCCATATCGCTTGCCGCCCAGCTACCTCGAATAAACCCTCCTACACGCCCCGTAACAATATTACAGACGCAAGAATATACGGTGTTAATAATGGTGCACGCTTACCAGATCATAAGAACGTCATGTGTTAGCCACCGTTATTTACATTAAAATATTTCTAAAACCAGAATCGACATGAATTAGGATCACACGAGCGCTAGGAATGGCTTGCGCGCGCTACAAATTTTGCCGAAAGGCCTATCCCAATCGTCACAGCATACGTCGATTGCTGGGAGCACGAAATAAGCATTGACAGGTACAAATTCCGCTGGATAGGGTTTCCTCTGTGTCTAGAAAATGCTGAAAGTTCACGAACTGACGAGCTTGTTCAAACGTGTGATGATTGACATGAATCTGTGAAGCTCTTTCACGGTACTTGGTTTGGAAATTCTGAAACGGCTGTGAGCTCGGCATGGTAGAGGAAAGTACTGTCGTTGGAAACGAACGTGAAATGGGAAGCTTACTGGCGTCGATGTGTCACTTGATGCTCTTGAAGAAATGATTGTCGTGTAGTTAGCGCTTCACGTCTTTAACGTTTTTCGACGTTTATTACAGGTTCCTCAAAAATGGCGGCGGACGCCGCCAACAGCACCACCTACTACTACTACGGCGACGGCCCGGTCAGTGTCATGGCGGTGTTCCTCCTCGCATTCATGGTGCTCGCCGTGCTGGGAAACGCCATGGTAGTGCTCACAGTGCTCCGGCACAGGGGGATGCGCACCCGTACTAACATGTTCATCGTGAATCTGGCCATCGCCGACATCCTGGTGGCGCTACTGGACATGCCCGTGTCAATGGCCACCTTGCTTCGGGGAGACTGGGTCATGGGTCGTGCCTTCTGCCAATTCAACGGCTTCACAATGGCTCTGCTGCTGATGTGCTCCATACACACGCTCATGTACATGAGCGTCCACAAGTACCTCAGCATCACGCGGCCTTTCAGCCATCGGGGCGAGGGCTACCGCAAGGTGGCCGTCTTCCTGGTAGCCGCCTGGCTCTGGCCCTTCTTCTGCGCAATCACGCCATTCCTGGGGTTGACAGAGATCGTGTACAAGCGTGGCGCGTCCCAGTGCGGCCCGGCATACCCGCGAGACCTGAAGATGTACTCGCATTCGGCGCTGATAACCATCACCAACTACTTCATTCCACTCGGAGTAATGGCCTTCTGTTACGTCAACATCTTTCGCGTCATAGCCGGCCACATGGCGCGCGTCAAGACTCAAATGGGCTTGCACAAATCGGTAGTGCAGCAGAAGCGCATAAACATCACCCTCTTCCTGGTGTTGATCTGTTTCCTGCTCTGTTGGACCCCGTACATGATCTACACCTTCTACGTCAACAGCCGCGGATCCAAGACTCACGTGCCCTACATTCTCAACCCCGTGGTGAGTTGCCTTCCTTACGTGCTTTGCGCACTTTTCTGATGACTCAACATGCCACCTGTCATTAGGATGGAGATCGCTTCTGGCTGGTGCTGTTATTGGTTCCCCGTAGTTTCCTGCGCTCTCCACAACACTTTCAATGCCGGCTACCCGGGGGGGGGGGTACCTGCATGCTTCATCGATCCAACATACTACGCACAAGAATGAGTCGACTAGCTTAGTGCGCACATTTTTTGTGGGAAAGATGAATAATGTGAGGCCGATAAACTACGTAATGATAGGTGCCGATAAAAGACTACATAACGAGGTACGGTACATGGTGAGTAGGTGCGCGTGTTCCAAGGATTAATATCCTTGGAGTAAGTAGTAAAACTTAGCTATTTGATAATAATAATAATAATAATAATAATAATAATAATAATAATCTTCCTTTGATCATTGCATTGATGAAAGGAAAGCTGCTGCCAACCACTGCTGTTGTGAAGGCAGCTCGATGAAAGCCCACAGCTACCTTTTTACGGTGCACTCAGCAGCGGCAATTACTGCATGGCGAGTAACATCAAGAGAAGGAAAAGGAAAGCGTAATATATTTCAGTCCCAAAGAAAGAAAGAAAAAATGCACATAAATAATAATTTAGCTCTCAAAACTATTTTTACAACCCGACCGACAGATGTAGTTCTCGTGTATGTCAACCGTGTACAGTACCACAATTTGATAACAGCTTTCTCATAGTAAATGCAAAGCACTTCTTGGAGAAATTAAGCCACTTTCACACAATCTATTCATCTATACATCTACCTAGCCACCTGCATCTCGGTGCTCTCCTGGTCAGCTCGTACACCTGGTGTATTCATATATATGGGTGATAGGGTATGAGTAAATGATGAACATGTATGACTGACCTTTACATAACTAAACATAACTATGTACTCTTCATATACGTTCCGATTAACCATACTGCTATCACGAGCAGTTTTCTCCACCACACACGGTGCACAGCCTTTAGGATCGGCCCACACACCGGACCGCCGGATTAAAGAGCCCCGCTCTTTAAACAAGGCAGGAACACCGTTTGTCTTCATTTGCGATTGAAATGTAGACGCAATAAGCACACAGACGCACATGCAGCGTACCAAGCGAGGGGGATATCGAACACGGCCCCTCGAAGTGCAAAGCAAGCAGGCTTCCACTAGACTTCGGCGGCTCCTCCCATGCACCCCGCCATGGTGGTCTAGTGGGTATGGCACTCGGGTGCTCATCCAAGGGTCGTAGGATCGAGCCCGGTCGCGGCGGCTGCCTTTTGATGGAGGCGAAATAATGAGGCCAGTGTATTGTGCGATGTCAGTGCACGTAAAGGTACTCCATGTGGCCGAAACTGACGCAGTCCTCCACTACGCCGTCTCTCATAATCATAAAGCGGTTTTGGGGCTTGAAATCCCAGAAATCAATCAGCTCCTCCCATGCGGCATATAAAGCAAATAAACTATTTCAGTAGCAGTGATAGCGCTTGTCTAACGTGAATTGCACTTCTAATGTGTGGTACGCACTATCATAGCTGTGCTGCCATTGGGTATTCTCTTGTGCGAATTTGCTCGATCAGGTAGGAATACTTCAAGGAGTGACGGTTATGATAGCACGTAACCGCACCATATAGTGTATCTTTCTTTGAAAAAAAAATCATGTGTTCTTTGGACTAAAGTAAGGGCTAACGCTACGCTGTATCATGAGCTACGATTCACTCGCCGCGGTGCTGTCGCTCCGGGATAGCCCACATTAAGCATACTCACGTGTGGGCATTCATGCGCTTTGCACAAAGACCACGATCACACCTGTCGCGGTTCGCTGAAATCCAAGCTATTCGTCATAGGCGATTCGCCGGCTGATTTGCATGTCACCGACTCCCACAAAGCGTGGGATATGTAGGATTTCTTTGTTAAGCAATTTTGTGACAAGTTACCATAAGTTATGTTTCCATGTTTTCACTGTTTTTATTTTGCACATCCCTTGTCCTCCCTGCGCTGCCTAAATAATGTGCCACATGCGCTAAATTAATGCACTCATACAGGTTCATGAAGAAAACCATAAGTTCTAACAAATACTTGATACAAAAGTAAAGTAAAAAGTATGAAATCAAAGTCTCAGAAGCAAAATGCGAAATCTGAGTAATCAGCAGAAGTGGGGCATTGCGTTTCCCTTGTGACGTAAGTACTTTCGTTGACATTACGTTTGCGCACCTGTAATGATTGCATTGCCCGACATCTGCGCGCACGTGTAAGCAAGCATGGGGAAACTTGGCCAAATTTGGGAGCACACACGAGCCACGGCGCAGTCTTAGTTTCTTCTAAATCTCTCTCCTTTAGGCACAGTTAGAAGCCTTCACCGCACACGATGCGTGCTGAGATGTCGAAAAAGGCATGTTTGTAGTCAAGGGAACCAAGCCTGGAGTCAGCCATCTGGTGGTAATTATAACGTTAGTTTGGCGCAGAAAGTCGCGAGAGATTGTTTGCATCGCCGGAATAGATCTGAGACTTCCAGTAAGCAAACAGATTCCCACAGCAAAACAAGTGGTTATGCATACTAGCTGTTACTTTTCAGATCCTATATGCATTGTTCGAAATCGAAGTAATTATATCACTCAGGTACGCGCATATTACCCGTAAAGGTACTCCATGTCGTCGCTCGTGTTGTCGTCTTCTTCTCCTGTGTTTCGTCGTTTTTTGCGCTCTAATGTATCCCGCATATTACCCGCCGTACTACGATTAAAAGGGTCCCCCATACTGCACTCCTTCCTTCGCGGCGACGAACATACCAAGAGAATCTTCAACATTCGTGGCGTCCCCCTCTGCGTGGCTACGCATAAGAATGGTTATGTACGCGTGGAAGCATGCCAATGAGACATCCGGTCTCCATGATCTGCATGAAAGATATGCACCGCCACAAACTGCGTAACTGCGAACGCACGATAAACCGCAACGCCTTTGTTATTGCGAAACGCTGTCCGCGCATTCAAGGTGTGTACACCCTTGCGATTGTCGAGTAACGATAATGACAATAACGTTTATTTTCTCATCAATTCCGCGTAATGATGCGAATGGGGCGTGTGAAAGAAGGTCCTCGGCTGTGCTGTTCTGCTAGGTGGAATCAGTTCCTTTGCTCTTTCTGTTGCATTATCGCTGTCTCTATTTTCGTTTCTGGCGAGTGCCTTGCACGGCCACGTTTTGTGAATGTTACTTAATGATTTTATTGCGATAGAAATTACATATATATAAAAGTCACAAAGAAAAATACTTCCGATGAATGCTTCCGAAGCACGGAATCGAACCAGGAACCTCTTGCTCCGCAGCGCGTGGCGCTAACCACTACGCCACAAAGAGCAGATCCTTCAAAGAGCTAACGGCGCGCCTTATATACACACCCTTTACCGTTGGCAGGACTCAGAGACGGCAGGCACTCATAAGCGTTTCTTCATTACCAGCGAGATGGCGCGAGGAGCGCAACGGACGCATTTAAAAGTCGTCGTCCAGCTCGCTCGCTTCTTCTAATATTTGCCCAAGGAACGCCGCTAAACGAACAAACAGAAGATGAGCGCGAACTATCAAGTGTCACAGCTCGACACTTGAAGCACGCTAGTTTCCTTCGCTGCTTCGGCCGCGTTTGCAACAGGAACGCTGTTCAAACTGAGATAATCCATTTTGGCAGCTTATTCGCGCTCGTTCGGTGTATATCTGTGCGTTCGTTTCCTGCGTCTTTCACTTGATTGTTCGCGCTCATCTTCTGTTTGTTCACTTAGCCGCCTCCTTTGACCTCGAGGGATGCGCTGGAAATTTCAAACTGCCTCCATGCTCTTCCCGTTGCGGTATTTTAATTACTATTGCTCCTGAAGCTACGAGCCTCACTTCGTATAGCATTACAGTTTCTTGCTATCGCATTCATTGCTTCGCCCTTTCGGCGAAACCGTGACTTTTTTGTGTTGAAGCGAACAGCGTAGGCCAGAAACGGCGCTCGCAGTTGAGTATGTTTTGTACACTTCAACTTCGCACGGCAGATCTTGCTGTTTTAAAAAATATCGCGCGCTACCACGTCCGGCGCTAGCCTGATATCTTTAGAGAATTGGAAGGATGTCCGTCATTTTGGTGAAAGCATGATAGCTGCCAAACCACTGCTACCAGGGCGGGGGAAGCAGTGAGCGAGTAAACTGCCTGTGCCGAATTGTTTGGCATTCAGCGAACTGTTACGAGTAGGGTCACCGTCTTTGCGCAAAGTGACTCGTTTTGTGCTTAGCGTGGGCTTACAAGGGACGTATACAGCTGCAGTGCGGTGCGTGAGAGATTTTTCTGCGCTTTTAGGGTATTTTGTCTGCATTTAATTCGCTTCCTTCCTCTTTTCTTTCTTTTGCTATCTCGATTACACCTCGCTCTCTCCTCCCATATTCAGCTTTATCTATTAACTCCACCCTAAAAAGTAGGCAGGCGTCGTGCACCGCTCTGTGCCAGCTGCCAGCTTGTTCCTTTCTTCCTGTCTGTGTGCCCTCGTGTGATTGCGCTCTAATATCGAATAATAATAATAATAATAATAATAATAATAATAATAATAATAATAATAATAATAATAATAATAATAATAATAATAATAACCACACTGTCTTCTGTCTTGACGAAGAGAAATGCACGCCACCTTAGGCTCATTAGTACATCGTAAGCGTCGTTTCTTGGGGCGTTCCCACGGGTCGAGCAAAGCAGGACAGCAAAAGTGTCTGAGTGATAGTAGCACAGATGTGCTGTTTACAACGTTCCTACAGAGGAGGTCACCAGAGGCTACGACAGCATCTGACGTTACACACGCACTACCACCGCATCTTCTGATCATATAAGTTGATTTACGGCATGTAGAACCACCGTGTACGAGCCGTAGCGTGCTTGCTTGTCACATCGTTTGTCTGTATCTTTTTTCTTACAGAGTCTACATTTCAATCGTAAGCTACAACGAGCGCTACCTATGCCTGCTGCTTAAACAACACAAAATATGTTCTCACCAAATGGTCAATGTTTTTTGTTGTTGGCCATCGATTGATATTAGCTGTAATGCTAACATTCAATCACAGCGACGCATGCCCTCATACCAGGAGAAGAAGACTGCTGGTATGCGCCACAAGCGATCGCAGCATCGTTGACCGTGGCGAGTATATAAAGTAATTGATTTCAAAATGTTTTATTCACGTTCATCTTAGGTTAATAAGCACCGAAAGGAGGGTGGCTGGATATACACGATACAGACGGTCAAAGTTGCCGAAGTTCTTCAAGAGATGCTGGCTTTTGAAATCTACGAGAAACGAGAGATTTCTGGCGAATACTCTGAAGGAGTTTCGGAGGTCATGCATCGGACTGGTGCTGCAGGGCAACGGTGCAAACGAGTGGTTTGACAGAGGGTTCATTTACCAGGGTAGCTACGCTGCGTAAAGGCCCGGGCATGTCGTTCTTACGTGTTGGCAAAAAAAAAAAAATACATGGCGCATCGCAGGAGTGCGTCGTATGTAAGGCGTACACACAGAGTGTCGCACGTTGGCCACTGAGCGCAATGAAATGCCGTGCGACGCAAGAATGCGGAGAATATGTTTGTCAGGTCACATTATAGTATCTCTATAGGTGCGTGGAACGTGCACTTTCTGGGTGCAAGGATGAAGCCATGAATGCGAAGTCCACGACACTAGCGGCAGAACGCGCGCGGTGCGCCGTCAGCGGAGAAACGCTCCCGGGGCGACACTGCCACTCCGCTTCGCGGCGAGTCCCGGCGGCAGCCCCTCCGAACCCCGTCTTTTTCGGGTTTTCGCGGGGGCGCACGAGTGCATGGACTCTCTTTAGTTCAGGGGGACGCGCCGTAGACGCCATCGGGAGCAGACGCGTTTTGCAAGCGCTCCTGACAGCCACCCGTTTTTGTCTTCTAAACTGCATCAATGGTCACGTAGCGGCCAAGGAGCTTCTTACGGTGTCGAATACACCGCACGAAGTTTCCCGAGCGAGTTATTCACCTTTCAGATAAGAAACATCGAATTATCGGCACTGTTATATCAGCTCTCAGCGGTGCTGCCGCTAGGCCAGCAAGATGCCCGGCCATGACGTGGATGGAGAAGAGCTAGCCGCTGCCGACGCTCTCGACACCGACGGAAGCAGCTGGCGTCAAGTTTATGCCAGAAGCCGAAAACCAGCTTCATCCTTGAAGAAAACGTCAGTCGTTGACAATTCGACAGAAGAGTCGCAGAAAGCCCTCGCATCGATTCGGCGTAATGCCCCCAGACCACCTCCACTTCCAGCCCATGACTATAAAATAGTTCTCCGCATACGTGGCGGCTTCAACTGTGCGGACACGCCGCTTCCGAAGCTCATACATGCAATCCTCCAAGCTGCAGTGCTCACAAGATCTCTTCAGGATCAATACCGCATCAACGCGGTAAGCAACACCATTCTTGTCAGCACACCGGACTCTGAACGCACTGATGCCTACTTTCAAATAAAAACCATCAAGATGGACAACCGCAGCTATGAAGTAGCAAGCCACATCACCGATCCATCGAACACCTGCAAGGGGGTCATTCGCAACGTTCCTGTAGACCATACAGCTGAAACAATCATGTCAAGCCTATTGGACTACGACAGACTGGGCCTCATCCTAACTGAACGCCGCATGGGAGCGACCACGTCAGTCTTAGTCACCTTCAGGGGTACACAGTGCCATATTATATCAATTACCAAGGCGGCGTCATCCGGTGCGTACCCTACCGCTATAGGACGGAAGCCTGCAATCTCTGCCGCACAGTAGGCCACAGGCCGGATGTTTGTCCGAGCGCCCCTCAATCTTTATGCGAATTGTGTGGCGTTCCGAATCCCCCACATGATCATGACTGTCAACCTAAGTGTGTGGTGTGCCAGAAAGACCATCCCACCGGCTCCGCACAGTGTCCGCAACGCTACAAACCAAAGCCGAAGCCTGCACCCTTGCTTTTTGAGAAAGACGCAGCTTCCCTCCTTGGACCAAGCACGCTGTCGCAAAACAATCAAAGAGGACGCTCACCAAGTCCCACGAAACGGCAGGAACGCCGCAGCCGCAGCCGAAGTAGCAGCAGACGCCGCACCAGAAGCAGAAGCAAAAACGTTTACCCAGACAACGGCCGCCGGACAGGCCCTGGAAAACAGGTGAGCTGAGCCCAGGTAGCCTCCCCTGAAAGCTCCATTCAAAGGCAATTAAAACAAATGCAGGATGAGATGGCTAACTTGAGGGCAGAAAATGCGAAGTTGCGTCCAGAAAATGCGAAGTTGCGTCTCGAGCTTCAATCCTTTAAACAATCACCCGCATACGTGCCACCCCAAGCCTCACCTCTCACCTCCACAGTTGTCTCGCCAGCACTAACAACCTCTCCCTCAAGTACCCCTGTTACCAGAGATACCGCTCAACCCCCTGCACAGAAACGGAAAATTTCGGCCCCTATAACGTCATTCGAAGAGAGAGTGGACAAAATTGAAGAGAAGCTCGAGAAAGTCGATAAATTCGAAGAGAAAGTAAACAAACTCGAGGTAAAGCTAGACAATTTCATTACTTTTTCCACGGCATCTTTTCAGAAACTTCATGAAACCGTAGCATCGATACAGCAGGCTATAATTCCAATGCAAAGGACATTAGATAGCGTTACACATTGGATCGACACGGTCCATGCTAACCATCCAGAGCTTGCCGCGCCTAAGCCAAATCCACCCGCTGAAAATGCCACCTCGTAACCGCACCGAACTTGGCGTATGGCAATGAAACTGCAGGGGGTTTCGCCAGAAAAAAGCGAACCTCCTGCAGTATATCAAGTCCCAGGATAACCCTCCCCCGATCATTGCATTACAAGAAACTCATGGTGTTGTGCAGCTGCCAGGCTATAGAACACATCAAAACCCGGCGGACGATAAACCCAACACTGCCGTCTTAACTCAAAAGGACCTTACCGTTACTTACTCCAAGTACTACCCCCCAAACTTAACACAGCACTGTTATACATTCTTAATGTGTACAGCCATCCCCAATGCAAGCAACACCGCTTCGACAGCCTATTCGCACGAGCTCTATCTTCGGCAGGCAAGGAACTCCTCCTCATAGTGTGAGATTTCAATGCGTCCCACCCAGTGTGGGGTTACAGCACATCTACACCAAAGGGAAGGGCCCTCTGGTCCCAAATCCAGACACACCGCCTTACACTGCACAACGACCCAGAAATGCCAACTCGTTTGGGGAATAGTGTAAATAAGGACACGTCCCCTGATCATACTCTCACTCATAGAGCTGCGCAAACACTATGGACTAACACCCAAATTAACCTAGGAAGCGATCATTATATAATTACGATTACACTACAATTCAAACACCGACCTGGAGCACCCAGACCACTAACGTTCACTAATTGGGACAACTTTAGGGCGTCGCGAAACAACACTGCTCCATCAGAGATTGAGGACATTATAGAGTGGACCGAACAGCTTCAAGAAGACATTGAAGCCCACACCCAAACCCCTACCCCTGACACACCGTTAACCACTGTTGACTCCAAGCTCCTTCACATGTGGGAAGCAAAGGAATCACTGTTGCGGCGGTGGAAAAACCAGCGTCACAACAGGAAACTTCTCATAAGGATAGCTAAATTAGACCGCCAAATAGAGCAATACGCGACTCAATTGGCGGCGCAAGAATGGGGCCAGATATGTGAAGGACTACACGACAACCTTAGTAATAAACGAACGTGGCAACTCCTCAGGTACCTATTAGACCCCTCTACATCTCGAACACGACACTGCCACACCATTACCAAACTTTTACACGAACATAAGGACAAATTAGGAGAGTTTTTCGATAACCTTTGTGCGTTACACTTACCCCCATCTAGCAAGGACCCTGCGCCCTCTTATACAGGCGAACCGAACGCCTCACTTGATGCGGAGATTACGGAAGCGGAAGTTAGGCACGCTCTCGCCACCCTCCGTACCAAGTCAGCACCGGGCCCCGACCGCGTCAGCAACAAACTGCTTAGAAATCTTGACGCACCGTCACTCAAGGCGTTGACAAAATACTTTAATAATTGTTTTGACAAGGGCGTCCTTCCACCACCTTGGAAGGCCGCCCGAGTCATATTCATACCCAAGCCGAATAAACCTCCCAAAATAGAAAATCTTAGGCCCATTTCTCTCACATCGTGCCTCGGGAAAGCTATGGAGCACGTGCTGCTTGCGCGTCTTCAGAGGCACGTAGAGGATAATGGGCTACTTCCTCCACAAATGATTGGCTTTCGATCATCGCTTTCGGCGCAAGACACGATGCTTCGCCTGCAACATGACATCATAATTCCAAATCAGAGCGAGGATACACAGGCCATAGTGTGTCTGGATATACATGGAGCATTTAATAATGTAGCCCACTCGGCTATATATTCTGGCCTTAACCACATTTTTTGTGGTTCTAAAGCTTACTCATACATAGCCAGCTTTCTCACAAACCGCACAGCAACACTAACGTTCGGACAACAGCAGTCATCACCTTATACACTGGGCAGCTCCGGCACGCCTCAGGGATCGGTACTCTCCCAATTCCTTTTTAACCTGGCTATGCTACCTATTCCCACTACTCTTCAACAAATCCCAGAACTAAGCGTTTCCGTCTATGCCGATGACATTACCTTGTGGGTGAAGGGAGGCTCAGATGGACACATTCAAGATACTCTGCAAGCAGCTGTAGACATAACGGCAGCACTGACTTCCAAAATGAACCTTCGCTGTACCCCCAGTAAATCAGAGTTACTCCTCCTTCCAACCCGCCGTCGAAACAGACATGCTCCTATGGTCGAGGTTCACATGAACGGCGATCCAATCCCTACAGTCTCACGCATTCGTGTACTAGGTCTATTTATTCAAAATAACCGACTTAACACGCACACACTCAACACTTTACGCACTACCGTCGAAAACACGCTAAGAATAATTGGGAGAATCTCGGGCAGAAAAGGAGGGCCCCGGGAGTCGGAGCTACTGCGTGTCGTACAGGCTTTCATAATAAGTAAGATCACTTATACCCTCCCATACCTTCACCTTACACGGACAGAGGAGGATGTGGTGAACACCCTCCTCCGCCGTGTTTACAGATATGTGTTAGGAATTGCATCAACCGCCTCTAACGCACGACTACACCAGACTGGTGTCATAAATACTTTGTCCGAAATTATCGAAGCTCACCTAACGGCACAATACGCTAGACTCGCGACTACTAGTACAGGTCGTCACATCTTAGCTTCTACCCACATAAATTTCACTTCTATAACCAAATCCAAGTACGACATTCCGCGTCACATACACGACCAATTACACATATCTCCCCTTCCAAAGAACATGCACCCCACGTACCATACTCAACGACGAATCCAAAGGGCAAAAGCCCTTCAGAAAAGATTACAAGGAGCGAAAGACGTGCTCTATGTCGATGCAGCAGAATACCCATTTTCCCCGTCCTATGTCCTTTCAGCTGTAGATTCCAATGGCAAGGCAATCGCAGTTGCATCCATCTATGCCACTTCTTCAGAGGAGGCAGAGGAGGCTGCCATTTCTTTAGCATTATCCATCCCCGATATCACTATGATTATTAGTGACTCCAAAACTGCCATACGTAACTTCAGTGCCGGTCGTATCTGGGAAACTGCGCTTTCAATTCATAAGAAGCATCCCCCCACGCAGGACATTGCTCTCATATGGACGCCCGCGCATGCGGGACTGAGTGGCAATGAGGCGGCTCATGCCTGTGCCCGAGGAATGACGGGCCGAGCGCAGTCTACTGGCGCCGCCTTAGGACACACAGTCCCATTCAGTGCGCGGGATCGTCTTCTGACCTTCCATGACATAACAAATCACTACCGCCTTCAACGCACCGTATACCACCCCTTACACCGTGGAGCTGACCGTCAATGCGAGATTTTGTGGCGCCAGTTGCAAACTCGCACGTTTCCTACGCCTGATTTCCTTCATCTTATACACCCTGCTGTATATCCCTCCCCCTCATGCATTTTCTGCACTCAAAAAGCCAATCTCGACCACGTCATGTGGGGGTGCGCTCGACACCCCACACCTAAATCACTTAATATTAATAATAAGGAGCAGTGGGAGGCTCCTATGCGCAGCTCGGCGCCCGAGGTCCAGGACCAGATCCTGGATTGGGCCAAGAGGATAGCGGATACCTACGCAGAGTAGGTCTCTCCGCTGCCTCCGCCACTGTCCCTTTCCCTCCTGGGATAAATAAAGTTTTTCCCCTCCTCCTCTCTTTAGTTCATGTGTTCGCAAAATGACCCTGCGTGGTACTGTTTACGTTCTTGCACGCTCATTACGCGAGTCGATTATTTAAATTAATCTGAGAACAGTTCCTAAAGCTAATTTTTTAGTTCATGTCGGTTGTAATAGATGTGTCACAACAATTACGGAATGCATTCCGTTAT
The DNA here is from genome assembly GCA_013339685.2 of Hyalomma asiaticum. Classification (NCBI taxonomy): domain Eukaryota; kingdom Metazoa; phylum Arthropoda; class Arachnida; order Ixodida; family Ixodidae; genus Hyalomma; species Hyalomma asiaticum. The sequence continues at coordinate 33,017,849 of CM023482.1, forward strand.
TCTGATTTTTCCTTTGTTTTCATTTTTTTACTTGCTCTGTTGTTTCTTATTATACATTGTTGCTTGCATTTACGACAGCCGGAAAACAATTTCTATTGTCGACCGCAATATGCCTTACTATTCAAACTGCCCACCTGCTAAGACCCAAGCGTCTGCGATATCAAATAAATAAATAAGTAAATAAATAAATAAATAAATAAATAAATAAATAAAGTCACAGTTTCGCCTCAAGGGCGAAGCAATGAATGCGACAGCAAGAAACTAATGCTATACGAAGTGAGGCTCTCAGGTTCAGGAACAATATTAATTGTAGCAAACGTGCACTTGCTAAGTGAGTGCCTCCCGTGGGCAGCGCGTGCTGGTAAGAAGCTAGGGGAGGCCGCTAAATGAACAAACAGAAGATGAGCGCCAACTATCAAGTGAAGCACGCACGAAACGAACGCACAGATATACACCGAACGAGTGCGTATAAGCTGTCACAATGGATACACTCAATTTCAACAGCGCTCCTGTTGCAAAGGCGGCCGAAGCAGCGAAGGAAACTAGCGTGCTTCAAATGTCGGGCTGTGACATTTGACAGTTCGCGCTCATCTGTTTATTCGTTTAGCGGCGTCCCTTGAGCTCGAGTGACTTTCGTACGCTCCCGTAACATCAGAGCGGACATCACGGTGAAAGCTCGAAACATCCTTCTCACCACGAGACAACCGCGCGAGCAAACAGCGGAAGGGCAAGGCTCTTTCTGCGCAAATATTATACCTGGCGACAACTTGCTTCGGCTGCGCAGAAGCTGCACAGCCGAAGCGCGCACATTTTTGCTGCACTCTCGCATGTAGTCCACGAACGTTAACTTTTGCACAATATATAGCGCAACATACGACATATCGCCTAATCTTTTTTTCTTTTTAAGTTCAAGATTATTTCATTCTAATTTAGAAAGGTTGCCTCGTAATCGAATTTCGCTTTTTGCTGTTTCTCGTTTTCTGGGTTCTGCTGTCAGTCCGACGTTTTCCTCACCCTCACAACAACGATGGCGTCGCTCGGTTCAAGCAGGTTCGCGTCGCAGCGCGTAAGCGAGCATGAGCGAGTGTTCGTCGGCTGGTGTGAATTCATCGTAGGAAGGGAAGCGAAAACAGTGGTGTGTTGCAAAATATTATGCGGTATGGATACAATCTGGAGGAAAGGAGTTGTGCGGCGTGCAAGCGACGCCACCACGCGAGTTGGTCCCACACAACGATAACCACTTCGACACCGCAGTGACCCGCCCGCCTTCAGCGAGTCTATGAACTTGGAAGCAATGCTGCTATTAGGAATAGTACGTAAAATAAATGGCTCATTTCATTGGCTTGATTGGATATACATGGTTGGTATTTTCGGTAGTTTATTGCCGCTGATACGATCATTCAGAATGTGCATCTCGTGAAAATGAACGCCGCGCATTGCGTGCGACAGCGTACTCGTCCGTGTCTGCAGTTGGGAGTGTTTTTGGCGCTTTACAAGGAAAGCGTTCCACTTTGCCCAAAAACTGCGTTATTGGCAACGGCCAGTCGAGTCTGTCTCGCTTGGACTTGCAAACTCGAAATGCGCACATCTGTGGGACGGTGAAAAACATACCCAGCTACCCGTCGGCGGCGACGCTCCCTGCCATACTGACAGAAGAGCCTCGTGATAGCTGGCCGAAGACTTTTAAATGCGCCCGCTGCGCTCCTCGCGCCATCTCGGTGGTAATGAAGAAACGCTTATAAGCGGCTGCCGTCACTGAGTCCTGCCAGCGGTAAAGGGTGTGTATAAAAGGCTTGCAGTTAGTTCCTTGAACGATCTGCTCTTTGTGGCGTAGTGGTTAGCGCCACGCGCTGCTGAGCGAGAGGTTCCTGGTTCGATTCCGCGCTTCGGAAGCACTTATCTGAATTATGTTTCTTTGGGACTTTTATATATATATATATACATACTTATGCATATACGGTTCATGACGGCGGCGACGGGGACGGCAAAAACCAGCCGAGACTGTCCATATAAATGCTATCGCAATAAAATAAATAAATAAGTAAAAAATTAAATAAATGTAAAATAATAATCGGGACATTGTTACTACAGTAAGCGTAGTCATGCTGGTCGCCTCCTTTCCGATGGCCCGTCGCCGCCTGCAGACGACAAGAGAAAGACACCGGCGGTGTGGTCATGCTGGAGCTGCCGTTAACATCGAAGGACAAGGGAAGGCTTTCGTGCAGCAGTTGCTCGAACACCAAGCTTATTTCTTAGAGTGTCAATGTATTTCCTTCAAACGCGGTTCATATGCGTTTTGTTCAAACGAACTGTAAGAAAATTCACAGCATATCCACGGAGTGAATTATGATGAGTGGGAGAAGCTCCGGATGTTCATCGTAGATCGTGCCGAGTTCCGGATTTAGTTAACGCGCACGCTACGAATCCTTATGGTTCAACTACGCACAAGTGAAATCTCCCACCGGCACATCATTGCAAGTCAAGATCCAGTGCATATATATATATATATATATATATATATATATATATATATATATATATATATATATATATATATATATATATATGTGGCCGGTGAACGGTTGCCCAGCGCGAGCAGTCGGTATTTCTCAATCAAGAAACTCGCTAGAAGACGCTGCCTGCGCCAACGTTGTGTCTCGCGGGTGAGGGCGCGATGATGATGATGATGATTGTGGTTCGGTTAGGAAAGGACGCTAATTTCTGCAGCCCATGTAGGGAGCACGGCTAAGCGTCCGTGAGGGTAGGGAAAGGGAGTGAAAGATAGAGAGGAGAGAAAGGCCGTAGTGGAGGGCTGCGGAAATTTAGACCACCTGGGGTTCTTTAACGTGCACTGACAACGCACAGTACACGGGCCTCTGGCATTTTCGCCTCCATCGAAAATGCGACCGCCGCGGCCGGGATCGAACCCGCGTATTTTGGGTGGCAGCCGAGTACAGTAACCACTACACCACCGCGGCGGACAGGGCGCGTTCTCCTTCTTTGCGAGCTGGTAGAGCGTTCATCTAAGAAAGAGCGTTTCCATAGTCAACGCGCGTCTTTCGCTCTCTGTCTCTCTCTCTGTCTCTCTCTCTCTCACAAGACAGCAGACAGAAGAGTGAGAGAGCCCGCGCGACGGGAGGCACGTGCCGAGGGCGAGCGCGAGCCTCCCGGCGTTGCATGGCGTTGCATGGTATTGTGAGTGGGGTAGGTTACACGATACGACGATACGTGACAACCGACCCACAGCTTAAAGAGCTTCGCCCCTAAAACAGCCCACACGTTCAGCTTCCTGCGCACGCCGCCAACCACGTTTCGCCGATGATCGAGCGCCAGGGTGCGCAATTCAGGTTGACTATTTCTATACCAGACCGGCTGGCAGTGTATCTGCGAGGTAGGGGAACAAAGAGGAAAAAAAAGAAAGAAAGTAAGGGTCACTACATCACATGAATTTTTGTCGCCACGAGCAAATCCTGTAAGGTCCCTGCCATAAATATGATGTCATCTTAAAGTATCCCGGTGCATTATTACTTCATATATACGCAAAACAACTCACACGCTTTTCGCAAATGCCTACACGGCCCCGAACGAGCGGGAGTGGCTAGGAGCCTCGGAACGGGTACGAAACTAGCCTCCAGGCGGGTCCGCATGACTTCATCGCCAGCACGCTGCGCGTCACCAGAAATCGCGCATGGAGCCGTCCCTCTCGCGGCACGATAACCTTACCGCACGGCATCCTCAGAGGCTCACGTTTTGCCGCAGGGGGCGATCCGTGAGCGCTTTTCCTCTAGTGTGGCTGGGCGTTTAAGCGGCTTTTGTGGCAACAGAACGACAAAAAAATTGTACATCCTTTGTAGGAATGACCGCTGTGCACTCGTGCACTGGAGCTCAATCTCCGTTTTGGGCTCATACTTAAGTCTTTAGGTATTGTGATGGAAAAGAGGGGGTTGTGATCGTGTGGGCCCAGGACCGCTCAGCAAAGGACCACAATCGAGCCACGAGTGCACACACAAACAAACCACTAACTCTATTTACAATGAAAAAATCTAAGCACATATACAACTCAATGATTTAACTACAATTATCTAGCGACACGAAATGCTTAACAAACAACAAAGTCACGATAAATCAAGTCTCGCCGTGTGAAGCGTGCGGGGCAGACTGTCGACGCCTCGGCGCGGACTTCGGTCAGTCGACGCGATGCCCGGCTCGTTGACGTCAGCGGGCGTCAGCCCACGTCACAGCATGGCTTCGTGCCGCAGCAGTGCACTCTAAACCAGAATTGGGAAAAATTGGGCTAACTGCATACATTTAGACCACCGGTTGAACGGTTCATCCGAAAGGACCAAATTTTGCGCCAGTGCGTGTCGTGTGCAAAAGCCCGCCACGATAAGTACCAATGGGGGGACGAAAAAGCACCCGTTGGTCTGCGCTGGATCGTCTGCTACCGCGCTGCCTGGCCGCGCCATGTAGTTTGACTGGTTCAGGAAGAATTTAGACGCTTCTCGTCCGCTCCCCCGAGTCCGTCTGCCGATCGTCGTTCCCATGATTCTGCCCGCTGTACTATTCTCTTGCCCCCCCCCCCTTCCTGTCAGAGGCTCAAGCATGTGGGTTGTCAAAAGAGCAACAAAATACAAAAGGAAGGAAACATGCATTCCTCAACAACTGGAGGACACCACTCGCTCGGCTGCCGTCTCAGGCCTGCGGAGGCTGGCGTAGTGTTACGGCGAGTTTGCTGGCGTAGTGTGTGTGTGCCAGTGCGAGCTTCCAAGCCTACACGCTGTGGATACATTGCTTGAACGCGTCGAATTACAACGGATATTTAAATCGGTAACAAAAGTAAGGTGTTTTAATCGTTAGCGGTTGGTTGCCGAGTGTCCGAAGAGTAAATGGCTGCAATTTGTACGCGAAAAGAGACTTCGCATGCCGTCGGCGTCGAGCCCGCCGGCGGCCGACGTGAGCTATCGCCGGTGCAAGGAAAAGTACATTTTGTTTCACGGGAAATACTGTCTGTATCGTAGAATAAAGTGTAATTAAAATTGTGTATTTCATCTCGTGCGACGACCACTGTGAAGCAGCTATCGCGAAGGCTAGCGCCGATACGTGTTAGACCGAACCAACGTACTGCCGCCGGCGCGCTGCGACTACGCTGCATATCGTGACTGCGAGCCGTCTCGTTCGTAGTGAGTGGGGTAAGTACATCACATCTCAGCCGCGACAGTGACGATGAGACTTGTTCTTCATTGGTGTGCGGAATAACGATCGTAGAAATAGCACAGGACTGGGTATTTTGTGAGCGCCGGTGATCGTTTGTTCTACAGCCGTGCTCTACGGAAAAGGCCTAGGGACGACTTCGGCAAGAAGGTACACCGGCGGGGCAACTGTGCATCGCGTTTCTTCGCCGCCGCGGCAGAATGCTTGCCGTTACTGTGTTTGTGTGTGCTCAGGGGTGTTTTATGAGCTCGCGCACGGCATTGCGAACGCTCGTTCGCTTCAATCGACGAGGTGCTAGCTACTAATTGGACTTCGTTAATTAAAAACGCGCTCACGATATGGCGGGTTTAGATTAACAGATCTGTGCGGTGGTGGGTTATCTAAGAGCCGGCGCTAACCGCACGGCTCTACTGTGAATATATGTTTTGTAATTGCGCCGAACAACTTGCCACCGGCATTACATGTGGGGCAATATGTGTGAGTATATATACCCGACCGTTGGTGTGCGGTTTGAGTGGTCTAGGTGGTGCATTACTTTGATATGCCTGCTGTAAGCTTGAGTGTCTACGTGTGTGTGATGTTCTTTGAGTCTGTATATGCGATATTAAATGCTGATAAACTATGCATGTGTGATATAAATGCTGATAGATCGAGTGAAAATGTGATCGCAATCGGAAGCCTCTATTTTTCTTTTTTGCGTTTGGTCTGAACTGGTCCAACAGTTCGTCTGCCTAGAATGGTCCACCGAGGGCAACCGTTAAGCCATCGAGTGGTAACTGCAGGGGACGAAAAACTTGAACCGCTGCTGTTAGTCTTGCAGTTACTCCAAAATTGGTTCAAAATCTGTGGCAGCCCACTTAGTCCCCGAAAGGACGAACAGCATACCCCATTTTCGTCCATTTTGGCTTAGAGTGTGGTATGAGCCACCGCGGCAGCTCGGTAGCACAGCGGCTACTATGCACAGCAGCCCGGACACGAATTCAGCCACCCGGCACGGCAGCCGAACGGGATCAGCTGCCTGGGACGGCAGCTGGAACAGCAGTGCCTCGCCTGGTCCCTGGGCCAGTCACCCAGCCGGAGCGCAGGTCGCGTTCGTGGGTCAGTCAGCTGTCAGGAACGGCAGCCAGGACACCGGACCCTTCGCCTGGTCCCTGGGCCAGTCACCCAGCCGGAGCGCAGGTCGCGTTCGTGGGTCGGTCAGCTGTCAGGAACGGCAGCCAGGACACCGGACCCTTCGCCTGGTCCCTGGGCCAGTCACCCAGCCGGAACGCAGGAACAGTACAGTGCCGAGAGGACGTCGCCTGGTTCCCCGGAACGGACCTCCAGCCGAGAACCGCCTAGCTCGAACGCTGCGCTGCTTCGACCAGCGGCACGCGCTCTTCTCCCACGAGTTCGCGCCGGTTCTTCTTCTTCTCCGGCGTCGCTCAGTTTGGTTTCGCTCTCGAACCCGTATATTATCACAGGTATCGAGGCAAAATTGAGCCAAAAAATATAGTCGGAGTACCGTGCGTAGCTCCCCTATACTCGCGTGGCTGTCTTTTAGCATACTGGAATTCGCACCTGTGGCTCTAAAACATGTGCTCTCGCGTAAGAAAATTTTCTCACTAACTCTACCTAAAATGCTTCACTGTTTCAGAGTTACTGGTTTGGGTACATGAACTCAGCCTGCAACCCTATCATCTATGCCTTCCGAAGCCCCTCCTTCAGACATGGATACAAAGAGATCCTTTTCGGCAGTGCTGTGGAAGTCGTCAGCGCCGAAGGTAATGGATCGTCATTATTACCGTTTTTTTAACAATGCAGCGATCCCCGTAGTATGGTGTTTTCTGCATCGTAGACAGAAGTCAAAGAAAGAAACAAACATACTTACAAACTTAGTAACAAAGCGCAGGACGATAAGTTTAGCTCCATTTAAGACAAATCTAAAGTCGATGTTTTCGAAGGTTGTGCAGTTATGGGACTTCATACTTGTCTTTGAACAGAGGTCTTGCGGGGTTTCGGGTGTGGTGTCGTCGAGGGGAATCAAGGGGAGTTTACTTTGATGTGTACCTATAGGAGTCGTTCCACTTTCGTCGACGGAGACTCAGTTTCTAAACCACCAGACCTTAACAGACATGTGTATTTCTAAAGGCGCCCTCCCGCACTTTTTGAAAAAAGTCAGAAAAAGGTGGCGATCACCTGCGGAGGCACCTTTGAACATGTGAGCCATGTGTCATTGAACTGCGCGCAACAGGGAGCTCGAAATTTTATTGGAAAGAAAGCCGGAAACTGCCTACTCTCCCTCCAGCAAATGACGTCATTGTGAGCATGGACCACGTCTATTGAGGCATAAATAGCATTGGCGCTGTTAAACTAGCAAGGAAAGGCAATCTGAGGTGCGTCTTTGTCCATTTTAAGCAGAATAAATCAAGAAATGAGTGCATCTCTCTTAAAGAGCTAGAAAAAAGTGAGGCGGCATAGTTCGTGCCCGAAGAATAGAGCGGCCGCGTTCCAGCTCTATTTGAAACCAAAAAGCGAGTTCCCTTGTGCGTGCAGTGCAATAATCTACGGCTCACATGTTCATAAGAGCTTCCTCGAAAGCTCGATAAACCATCATCAAAATTGTTGGAGAGGTCCTTGAAGTAACGGAGATGTTTCAAATGTAGTAGTTTATTGGTGGGCAGTGTGAACAGTGCGTGCTAAAAACATCGAGAAATTTCATCAAATAAATGAACTGGTAGCTTATCTAAGTCAGCTGAAAATTATGTCAAGGTGTGCCAATAGCAAACATACAGTAGAAATTAGAGTATTTTCAAAAATTTAGCGTCCCCAAGTTGGTGATCGGCAATTTGGGGAAATTTCCCTATTGTACATGTTACCATCAGACAGTGTAAGATACGTAAAACATATATTGCCATGTGTTTTTCAGATGTTACCAAAATGTGCTCTTCCGTACACCGACTGATACTCAGCGATTGTGAAGCCACTTTCCTGAATACTTATGGAGTCGTCTATTGACTTCTGTTGAGGCCACAGCGCACACTTCTACAGATTCAGTTGCTCATTTCGTGAACCTGTGATGCAGTTCGTACAACGCGGCTGCATATTTAATTTGGTGGAATTGTGAGGCACCTCAGTTTCCTCAGTTCGCAGTTGGGCTCGGTGATATTGCCACGGAGACAAGAGTAACCAAAACAGTATAGATATTATATTTATAAAATGTATACAGGCAGAAACAGCAGCTGATAAAGATCCTAGAACAAACAATACGAGCGCTGCCCTGGTCGTCGTCTTCACATATTCCTGATGCATTCTTCCAGGCTCGGCGGGATGGGTCACTATGTGTGTGGCATAGCGCGTAACACAGAAGCCGCGCCATCGAGAGCGCCGTTTCAGCGCTTAAGGAGCGGTAGGATCGTATCCGGGACCGTAAGGCTTAAGTAGGGAGATTTGCAAGGTATTAGCGGAAGGCACAGCAAATGAGCGACGCTGCAGCGGGGCGATCTCATACGTGACGTAGGACTCGTCACGTAGGCGGACGACTTCGTAAGACCCGCAGTAAACCATATGAAACTTTGACTGAACGTGGCGACAACGTGTCCTAAGGAGGACCAATGAGCCTGGAGAGTAATGAATGGCTCTGTGATAATTAGCATAGCGAGCCTTCTAGGGCAGCTAGGAAGCATGAAGGCGATCCTTTGCAATCTGGCGAGCCGCTGCAGCCAGAGATGCCCCATCGTGGGCTGTCTGTAAAAAGGTGCACAAGTGATGGTTGTAGTCCCGAAAGGCAATGTGAGATGGCGACCAAACAAGGCATAAAAGGGGGATAAGCCAGCGGTGTCATGGCAGGAGGAGTTGTATACAAATGTCACATACGTTTCGGTGCGCGTCACGTGGTCTCAGCACAGGCAATGGTGAGGGAACACGCTCGATTAAACTGGTACGTTCCGCACCTCCGCGGCTTCGGAGGCCGCTCTTTCTCCCTCACATGTCGTGGTGAGCTTCGGCGCCTACGCAACGATTCCTTCTTCACTCTCCGTCTGTCTCGCGCGCTCACCAACTGAGATGGGATGACTCATTGCCGCATCCCACAGTCTTTGAGAACACTTTCGAATCGCGCCGTGTATGCTTTGGCAAGTACTTGCGTGAGTTGAGGCTCTCGCTGCGCGCGCCGTTATTGTTCGCTTGGTTTATTCCGGCGCGGCGTCTCTCCCTCGATGCCGGGTTCTTCGGCAAAGTGGGCACTATTTTGTGACAGCGGGTGTACTGAATCCGTACGCTGCAGTATGAGGTAGGCGATCTATAAAGCCAGCCTCCACAGGTGGATTCTGCACATGGACAAATGCCTTGGTGGAACGGCACAGAACTAGAAATGGCCTTTCGTAGGACGGCGCTATAAGCGGTCTTATACCGTCTTACCTAAGAAACATATGGATGACAGTATTGACTTGCGGGTTTCGAGTATTTACTTACTTATTTCAATACCCTCAATAGTCGACGCACTGTAGACGGGAGCGTGCTACAATACACAATGAAAACAATGAAAAGATACATGAGGTATTTTATATTAAGAGCGGAAAATAACAAACGTAGCATAAAATCCGAACACAGTAAAACGAAACGAAATCGGTATACAAACTGGAAACCTGAACATAGACTAACACGGCTGCATTCTGTACTATTAGCGACGAAATATTAACGCAGAGGAAATGTCCCCCGAGACAAAAAAAAGAAGAAAGATAACGAGGAAAGAAAATGCGGCAGGCGATCGCGGCACGTTCAAAAGAAAAGGAAGGTATGGCGAGGAGAGATGCAGGATATGATTGGAGAGGATCCTCACAAAGTAGCTGCGAGCATAAAAATTACGGAAAAGTGAGCGATTTGAAATAGAAACGACGACGTCCGGTAGATGGTTCCAATCTTTGTACGCGAGTGGAATGAATAACTAAGGAAGACGTGTCTGTATTGCAGAAAATGTCATGAAGTTTGTGTTTCTGGTGAATGCGGGATGACAGATCAATGGGAAGCATAATGAGCTTGGTACGCAGTGGTGGATGATAGTAGACCTTAGGAAAGAGGCAACGGCGAAAGTATTTAAGAGGGAGTGACAAACGTGGCAGTGACAGGCCGTTTTTCATTGCTGCTGTGCTTGATGTACGCTGATAATTAGATAACGAGCCATGTATATCTGGTAAAATGCTCGTGAAGAGTGTTGCAGATTGAAGCGACGTATTGTAATTTCTAGGGCACAAAGGATTTATAAGGAAACATATTGAGGGAATGCGGTCCTTTGCTAAATTTCCGACATAAATGTTGCGCCGTACAGTTTGCAGTGTTCCTTTTTATAGTGATATTTGTGTTCCATGATAGACGATTGCAAGTGATGGTAGCGCCAGAGTACCGGTATGATAAGACATGGTCGGGTTCGCTGTCACCGAATATGTGTGATGACGAGCAGTGATATTCAGGTAATTAACGAACGTTTCGCTTACTTGAAGGTAGCTAAGCGGGCTTTATGTCGTGGAATAAGTTACAAAGGTGTGTAACAGTGTAGCAAATAGCGCTGATGCCGGTTAGCTTCCTTGTCTGTGGTGAAAAGATTGCATGGGAGACGCAGAAGGGGTCATAAGCGAGTTCGACCGTAGAGCGCCGCAGGTCACGGCGAAGGACAGCTCGAATTCCGAGCATTTCCAAAGGCAGGTGGTCGATTCCTTGCAACCGATCATGGCACGTTGTGAGGGCTAACTCGAGCTGCCGACGAAGGTGTTGGACCGCTCTGTTAGCGGAGGATGGGAAGCAAGAGTGCGGCTTTGCTTCACACACACAATGCGCACAAGTGCAGCAAATAGTAGACGCAAAGCTGCCGTGCACGGTATTTCGTTCCAATTGCTGGGCAGCAGAACCTTGGAACACAGCGAGAAAAGAAAGCAAGTGTGAAAGCTTCTACTGCGATGCCGATAATTGGGGGATCGCTCGAGTCCACCATGTTAAACGGTCCACCATGGCTAAAGTGCGGCTGTTGCCATGTGTGAGAAGAAGGGGGCCATCTTTGCAGATCTACAGTTCCTCAATATGCCGGTCGGAAGGGAGGTACTGTCGGTGGGACGCCATTGTGAGGTGTCACCTGAATAATCTGGGGCGCACGAACACGCGTGCCAGACGAACATGCGTGCAAGACGGAACCCCGTGCGAACGTCAGCATTTACACAAGCCCAGGTGTAGCTCTGCCGTTTATGGTTCAGGTAATGATATAACGCTAATTACCGCAGCCCCCATCGGAGGCACGGCTAAGCCTCCATCGGGATAGGGGAAAGGGACTGACAGGGATAGAAGGGAAAGAAAAGTCTTTGTGGAGGTCACCTTAATGTTGACCACCTGGGATTCTTATACGAGCACAAACAACACATGACTTTTTGAACGGCCTGCATGCAGGGAAGAGCAATGTCATGCAGAGAATGGAACATGGGATATTGGAACGCTGCAGGAATGAAAGGGCACGCAATAGGCCAAGGACACATCGCACCACAGAGAGACAGCCCGGGACAGATGTGGAAAAAAGCTCGAGCTGCAGCTGGGGCATTGCTGCAGTGCTCGTATCTCAGGGTCTTTGTGCTGTGCCTCCGAGAGCACGAACGAAGTATATGCGAAACGTAATGTGCAGGCCTGTCAGTGGGGCCTCTGCCACAGTACCCATTACTCTCTTTTTTTCGGTTTTTAACACGAAAGTGTTTTATGCCGAGCTCCAGCACGGCTACATATGTCACTACCGTAACGCATAGGACGCAGTAAAATAAAAATATAAGAACAAGAAAGAAAAACAGTCTTGAAAACTTCTGTTCATGCGCTGGGAGTGGAACTCACAGCTCCTCGCTCCAAGAGGAGAGGTGACCGATGTCCTACCACTGCGCGAACGCTGCATATGCTCGGAGCTGTACGAACGCGCCTTATATTTGTTCTTCGGCGCTCTCGTCTGGCTCGGCGCGGCGTGTTTCTATTTCCCCGAGGAGTCGCGCAAGCGAGAGGGAAAACGAAGAGACGCGAGGAGAGAGAGGGACCGGCCGGAGTGGCGGGCGGCCGTTCCGCTGCCTTGTTGCACCCCCCGCCCGCATTCGCGTCCGTGGTTTTGTCCCGCGTCCCACACGGCAGCCTCGTACTACAGAATCGCGTTGGTGTCAGCGGCGGGCGCGCTAGCGCCCGTCGCTGACGCTCCTGGCTCTGGCAGTTGTGACATGAGCAAAATAGTGAGAGCGCCAAAGGCGCACCGCTAAGCGGCAACCTATGTTAACTGGCCCTCAATTGGCACGGGCAAACACGGCAGGATCGTACTACAGAATCGCGTTGGTGTCAGCGGCGGGCGCGCCAGCGCCCGTCGCTGACGCTCCTGGCTCTGGCAGTAGTGAAACGAGCGAAATAGTGAGAGCGCCGAAGGCGCACCGCGAAGCGGCAACCTATGTTAACGAGCCCTCCAGTGACACGGGCAAACCCCGGCCACCCTGGCCGTGCAAACTACCACCAAAAACAGGGGTGCAAGCGAGCGGTGGAACAGCCCTCCATCGGCCTGCTCCCCTCACGTGCTCTCCTCGGGCTCTGCGTTTTGACAGGCAAAGTGAATCATATTCATCATCATCAGTGTGTCTACGCCCACTGCAGGGCAAATGCCTCCAAGTTTAAACCTCCTTGAATGCCTCTCCCATAGGTCTCCACTTATCCCGGTGCTGTGCTGTGCCCAATTTACCCCCGCAAACTTCTTGAGCTCATCTGCCCCCCTAACTTTCTGCCGTCCCCTGCAACGCTTGCCTTCTGTAGGGATCCACTCTGCTACCCTTAACGGCCTACGGTTGTCTTTTCTTCGCATTAAATGACCTGCCCGCGTCCATTTCTTCTTCTTAATTTCTATTAATATATATCCTCAACACGCGTTTGTTCCCGAACCCATTCCGCTCCCTTCTTGTCCCACAATGTTACACCTACCATTTGCCGTCCCATTGCTAGTTGCGTCATCCTCAGCTTAAGCTGAACCCTTTTAGTTAGCCCCCAAGTTTCTGTCCCGTGTGTACCGGTAAGATGCAGCTATTATAGACTTTCCTCTTCAGCGACAATGGCACGCTACCGTTCATTATCTGAGAATGCTTGGCGAGTGCACTCTACCCCATTCTTATCCTCCTAATTATCTCAGCCTCATGGTTCAGATCAGACGTCGCTACCTGGCTTAAGTAGACATATTACCTTACCACTTGCAATGCCTCGCCACTTATCTGAAACGGCTGCGCACTTCGAAGGCTGTTGATCATTGCTTTAGTTCTCTGCATATTAATTTTGAGGCCCGCCGTTCTACTTTGCTTGTTTAGGTCAGTAATCATACTTTGTAATTCGTCTCCCGAGTTACTTCGCAAGGGATCGTGATGAGCAAATCGGAGGTTACTGAGGTGTTCTCTATTAAGCATTACATCCGTCTGTTCCGAATCCAATGTTCTAAATACCTCTTGTAAACAAGCTGTGAATAACATTGGAGAGACTGTGCCCCTTCTCTTACGGCCCTCCTTATAGGTATTTTACTGCTCGACTTATGGAGCACTATCGTGGCTGTGGAGCCCTTGTAGATGTCTTTCAGTTTGGAATCACTGCAGCTTTAGTCCGTCTATCCAGGATGGCAGCACCATTCCAGGCGCGTTCCAAAGTCCACCTCGATGACGAGTGGGGAACCGCCCACTCTTTGAGCATGATGACAATAAGAACACAGCCACGTCTGGTGCCCAAGCACGGTAACGACGTTGAGGGGTCAATGGCGCGCCAGTGAATGTTATCGGTACTTTTTTCGGGCGGTAATTTACGATCGAATGTATCCAATTATTACGTAAACAACTTCATTTGCCATGAGGGATGGGTCCTTGAAGTTATGGAGGCGATGCGTGAGCGTGGGTTCATCCACGTCAAACGGTGCCGCACTACAGAAACACCGATAGCACGTTCACCTCGATGTAACAATGAACATGCAACTGTTGGCGCAGACACATTTCACGTTCGTGTTATACCGATTCCATTGACAGAGGGATCACACGCACTTTCTTTGTTCTTTATGTGCTCGCCCTCTAGCTTCATAGCGGATGCAGGTGCTGCAGGATATTCATTTCGGAACAAGATTATCTAGCTAGTAATGTTTAAGGCGAATGTGAAACATGTTGAATCATGTGTTACACTGTACCATCAGAACACCTGGGATAGATGCAACAGCGCAGCCATTACCCAGTGTGGTAATGTGTGGGGATTTGAAGGATGAATTGTTCTGCGAGTTGTCAATATTACATACTAGTGAATACGCCTGCATTGCGTAAACTCCCGTGTACATTGCTTTTAGATGCGAAGCAAGTTATGGCGGGAGCTTTGTCCGTCCCTCCCTCCGCCGTGTGTTGTTTACACTCGCACTGCGCATGCGAATCCTCCCCCCTCCTCTCCTTGTCTCATCTCCTCTCCGAACGGCGTTCCTCCTCTCCGAACGGCGCGCGTTGACAATGGAAACGCTCTTTCTTCAATAAACGCTTTACCAGCTCGCAAGGAACGAGAACTCGCTCTCGCCTGCGAGAGACAACGCTGACGCAGGCAGCTTCTGCTAGCGTCAAACCGATGCAAACGCGGTGTATACCACCCGCGCTGCTTCGCATCGCCTCATGGTCCCCTTTAGCGCGAGATGGAGTAATTTTTTTATTTGTGCATAACCAAGTGTTCGTGTGCAACAATGATTCAATGATTAAAATTTTATGCATTAATACAAACTATAATATTGCCTTTGTGTATGTGGGTTTTCTTTTGTATGGTTCTAAGCTGCATCATTTACTCTGTTTATGTTTCCAGTGCTTGTGTGGAAACTGTTGTTTCCAGGTGAGAGGACCCCGTCAGGCGTAAATGCCTTTTGTCGTCTTTCTCCTAAGTGAAACTTTGAATACTCGAATAAAATCAACTTCAATTTTAATTTCCCTAAGTACGCCACAATGAAAAAAATAACGGAAAAAACAAGAAAACGGGGGCACAAGAGACGAAGGCAAAATACGTATGCTTCGTTGACGCCAATGTACGGTGTGGGGACTATGTTTGAGAGGTGGCAGTCCTGTACATTCGTGTTTCAATATTTTGTCACTTATCGGAAACATTCTCGCCGGTATTTAAAAAAAAATCCGGAGACGTGAGCGTCTTTGCGAACTCGCTAGACTAGAAGTAATTTATTAAGCAAGTGTATATTTGGTTTTGTTACGTAAGCCTAAGTGGTACCAGACCCTCATCCTCTCCTGCACTGTACCATAGCAGGGGACAAGCCGTTGTAGCTTTAACACTTGAGTTACGCTGCTGAAGCTCCAGGGCATGGCTGCAATTTTCGGTCACTGCGGCTGCATTTCAACGGGGGCGAAATGCAACAACCCCTGCGGACGTGGGCTTAACCGCGGCCGGAGTGGGGACACACGCGCTTTCCATCGTAGTGCCTTCGCGGCCGCTCCGTAAACAATGGGATTTCCTTTGCGCAGGTGAAGCCACTGCTCACCGCGTGAGGCGCAGCGTCCTTGCAGTAGTCGTTTGGGGGCTGTCGGCTGATCGGGAAACGCGCGCGTGCCAGAAAAATGCGGGTGCGCCTCTCCAGTACGGCTTGCGGCGGCCATCGAAAGGTGCACCATACGCGAGGAGCGGGAACTGCTGGCTTGATGCGTTGTGCGTCTAGTACTTCGATTTGATCGAGTTGTTTCATAGTTATGAAAGGCTCAGTGAGACTGACAGAGCGCGCAATCAACCACATCAGAGGCGCTGGCTAAAACGTGGTTTAAGTGCATGAAGACCTATCCTTTGATACGCAAAAGCTTGGCGTAAGGCACCAATGTCAAGTTCAGCATAAGATAGATAAATATCAACATGTGATACGTTAAGTAAACAAAAAATTATCAAGAACCAAACAATAATTTTATCGAGATGACGTATACTTAAAGCAAGGTCACAAAACAATATAATGTAAATAGTTAATGCTCGATTTCCATTAATTACTAAATATATTGCACGAAAAATTATGATGATGTTTTGTTAGTTTTCCTATTTGGTTGTTTGTTCACCACGATAATTCAATGCTTGTTCAATTTAGCGTGGTGTTTCCCGCACGCAATAAGAACTCTTTTATGTGACGTTTACCTATTTACTTATGGATGTCATAATTTTTGAGTAAAGCGGAATTCGTGAAGGAGAAAAGCAGTTTCTATGTTCTGCAGCTTTTCTCAGTTCCGCTAATGCGAAAAAGCCGTTTGGCAATGCGATTGTGCCGTTTGTTGATACAAAAAAAAATAAAAACGAACACGAAGTCACAGTTTTGCCAGAAGGGCGAAGCAATGAATGCGACAGCAACACATGATATAAAATGTTATGCGAAGTGAGGCTGGCAGCTAACTCATTTGGATGCGATCTTACGTAATTCTACAAAGCGAGGGTGTAAGAGAATACGGGTACTCCAGGGACATTTTTCGCAGTCTCTTCGCGTTCAGACCGGAGCACGTAGAAGTGTTTGCGAGCCGCCCGCTGATGGCTGCCGAGATAGCGCGCGCGCCAGCGATTGCAGCCGCGCGAAGTCCACAGTTGCTGCTCGAGCGAAAGACCTGCCCCCCTTCTTTTCATGCTCTTTAATGCCAGCCGAGGCGTTTCTTCTACGCTTCGATGGTAGGCGTCCCGATCAGCTGGTGCTATCGCGATGGGCCGGGCTCGTTTGATCTCTGCTTCAGCCATGTTGGTCGCGCCCACTCGCCTGCTTTTATCCGCGGGCATAACGTACGATGCGAGGGGGAGGAGGTGTTATCAATCTGGATATTGTGTGGGACGGACGGCGACGGCGACGGCAAAAACCCGTCGACACTGTTCACGCAATTGCTATCGCAATAAAGAACAACTGGAGACATTCTTTGGCTCAGCAGCAGAAGTGCGCTGATGAAGCGCAGCAGTAAAAGTCGTGGTAAAAGCAGAAAGATGGGCCAGTTGTAAATTATGTACACTTAAGAACAAACGTGATAACACTACACACAAGGGAACTGCAAAGGTCAGCGCTCATACTGTGTCCTTTTTTTCTCCCTATATGTTGCGTGGTTTTCGCGCTGGCTACTAAGTGTTCAGCTGTTTCACTCTGCAGTGTCCAGTCACTTGATAAGTTTGTTTTTAATTGTATATATAGAGATGGGCGTACAATCCCATGCCGCATGCAGCCTTATAATATACTTGGTAAATAAGAGTTGTTCCACATAGTGTGATATCTGCTGAAACAGCAGAGGTTTTATTTGTTTTCCTCATGATTACCGGGAGTTTTATCAGATTTGCACCACCCTCAAGATGCAAGACTTCACTTATTACTTTCTTTCTTTCTCCGCCTCCACATAATCGTTATCATGGATCATTGGGCTGAGCGCAAGCATGGGTCCAACGTGGCCATGGGTAGTTAGTCGAGGGCGAGGAAGCGCTCCGCATGGAGCGTGAAGAAAACAACGGCGGCGTACGTTGCCGGCTTCTAAACAGCTCCGTGGTGAAAATCCCCGCTACTCGTAAAGCTCCCATAATGTTAAAAGCTCCTATAAAGCTCCAATAGATGTGTGGCAAGTAAAGCCACACAACTTATTATTGCTAAAGTCTGAGTTTACATGTAGTCGAACTTGCTAATTTGAATTCAATGCATTGTCTTCCGATGAAAGTAAGGAGCTATCACGAAAAACTGCTGCAGTGATTGGCTTGACGAAGTGGTTGACATTCTTGAAGTGAAAGCCACAACTATCACGTACAAATATTCGGTCCGAAATTTCTCTTTTGATTTGATTAAGAGGATTCCTTGTCGCACTTTTCCGCTTTTTCATTGTTGGCTGACGATGGGTAAGTAAATGCTGAGGTACATGGGACTTTGGAGTCGTCCATATTGATCACTGATTGTGTAGGTCCTACACTGGTCACGTAGTTGCACGGCCACTGCGCCTCCCAACTGTAAGCTAGCGAACTTTCAATGAACAATGCTTTTGTTCAAGGAAAGCTCACTCAATCACTAGCGGCAGGGGCATTACCACATTATTTAAATACTACCCGTCGTGACACGCCGCGGTTGTGTGTGACTCAGCGACAAGCAGCGGATGGAGCTTCATCCGGTTCGGTGGAAGATAAGGGCTACAGTGGCGCTCCTATTCAGTCCACCTTCCGTCCCTCCCAGCCAAGCGACCTTTTCCGCTTCTCGTAGAGTAGGACAAACAATAACGGATGTCCGGTGTTGATGTCAATTCATGCGTTCATTTCCCGACTGTGTGTGTTTTTGTTTTGTTTTTTCGCGACAGGAAGTCAACGCAGTTTTGAACTATTTGTACACTAGCAAAGCGTACGTCAGTAATCTTAATCGGCGACGTCCATTCCTGATACTTCTTTCAACAGACTGACGTGACTGCAGATACAGAGAAAGTTCTCTTGGGCTAATTTCCAATAGAATAAATATTTAGAAAGGAGATATTGAGCATATATGCGTTCAACTGGCAAACGGCAAGCATTCTATAGGAAATATATAGGCAAATTCATTGCACTGACGGCGTTTCGTGCTTGGGTAATATAGCTACGCTTCGTCTCATGAGCATTAGAGAATAAGAAAATGAGAAGCCCTTCCCGGCACTACCGGGAAAAATGGTGCAAACGAATATTGGTGTCTGGGTGCTTTCTCCCTTTCGTTTTCTTGTTTTGTTTGTAGAAATCAGTAGGAATGATGATCACTGTGGTTCAGTGAAGGAAAGGACGTGTTAAGGAAAGGACGCCACGGGTAAGGAAAGTACGCCACATGGCCACTGCCAGAACGCGAACTCCCTTTTCTCTTCTTCCTTTTCTCTTCTTTTCATTTCACTTGATGTCCGAGCAACCTGCGGCTCTGCAGACGCTAATTTCTACGGCCCACTTAGGGAACCACGCCTAAGCGTCCGTGGGGGTAGCGAAAGGGGACTGAAAGAGATATAAAGAGAGAAAAGCGGTAATGTAGGGCTCCGGAAATTTGGGCCCACCTGGGGTTCTTTAATGTGCGCTGACAACGCACAGCACACGGGCCTCTGGCACTTTCGCCTCCATCGAAAATGCGACCGCCGCGGCCGCGATCGAACCCGCGTTTTTACAGCGTAAGCTGTTATGAGATCACAACAAGGGCCATTCTTGGCGCCGTAGTTGTCTGCCGCCGCCGCCGCCGCCGCCGGTGTCCGTAACCGCTATCGCGCAAACCGCTTTTTAGAAAAAAAATAACCAGCCAGGATCGAGGAGCATTCGAACCTATACATTATGCGTGGCAGTCGAGCATTCTATCGCAGAGCTACGCCTGTGCTTTCAAAATCATCGCTAAAATACCTAAACATGCATAACGTCTGCCGAGGAATCACATTAAC
Organism: Hyalomma asiaticum; assembly: GCA_013339685.2. Taxonomy (NCBI): domain Eukaryota; kingdom Metazoa; phylum Arthropoda; class Arachnida; order Ixodida; family Ixodidae; genus Hyalomma; species Hyalomma asiaticum. Next base: position 33,037,438 of record CM023482.1, read on the forward strand.
AAATGTAATGTTACGTGGGAGAATAACAATATGCCACTGCACGTCGCGGAAAGTGGATTGCTTAACGAGTTCGTGGAATCATCTGAAAAAAAAAATACGGGGCTGCATGCTTTGTAGATCTGAACCCATTACAGAGGCATCATCAACATCATCATTACCAAACAATCTTCTTCAACTTTTCCGTCATCATTATTACGAAGCGCTGACCTGAGAAGCAGTTTTGTCGTATCGTGCCATAATCACACGACAGGCGACGTGCGCAGTCCCAACCGCAACCTGACTTGGCTCTTCGATATACCTGATGGCGCCTCCTCGTAAGGTTCGGACAGCTGCTGAAGAAGCGAATCGCAGAGCTACGCGCGTGGCTGCAGCAAGTCAACGTCGCTCACAGCAGACAGCTGTGCAGACAGAAGCCCAAACCGCAAATCGCCGTCGACGCCGGGCCGAGAGTTCGGTTCGTTCTCAGGAGAACGACGCCAAGAGACTCTCCAAGATGTACAGTTAAACAGATTTGCAGATTACAATACCGCAGTAATTATGGCCTAGTGGGCACTTCCCTACTTGGCGAAATGGTAAGAGTTATGGCGCAGGGGATACCCACCACCTCTACTTGCAGTAGTTTCCTCAAGCGTTTAAAATGGCCGCTAAGTCGTTCGCTCCTCCAGCGTACGTTGTCACTGTCCTGCGGTTCCGCGCAAACCTGGCTCTTTATTGGGTGGCAGCCGAGCACCGTAACCACTAAACCACCGCAGCCGACACACCGCGGCCGGCAACGGACGACGAACAGTGATACAGTGTTTACTTTCAGTCTACCTTATTAATGGCGCGCCCGGGCCTTCCTCCTCTCCTGGTCGTGCGGGGCGGCTTTGAGCGCGCGCTCGAATGCTTGGATGTGTGCGTTGTCCAACAATTTGTGCGTGTTTTAGGCCAATCTGCTGAGTTTTTTAGGGGCGAAGCTCCTTAGGGTGTGGGTCTGTCTCTCCTCCGTACATAGTATGTAGCCACCTGTAGTTTTATGAAGTGCTCACTAGATGGCGTAATGGCGCCGCGGTGCTCGCTTCATTCAGATGTATGGGAACGCGTAGCATGGGAGTCTGTCTGTCTGTCTGTCTGTCTGTCTGTCTGTATGTATGTGGCGCTCGCTGCGTGCTCTAGTGAGATAGGAGAGCGCTAGATGGCGACACACAGTGTTTTTCACGTCTTTGATGATGTACTGGGCAAGATTCACGGAAGATTCACGGTTTTTACCGATGAACATCCGGAGCTTCGCCCACTCATCATCATTCACTCCGTGGATATGCGTGGATTTTTTTCCTCTGCCACTGTGCGGTTTAGGTTGTGGTATGAACTACAGAAAAATGAGACGTTTGAAGAATTATGCGATGTGCACTTTGTAAACAAGTGTAGATCTGCGTACTTCTGAATAAGTTAACTTTGCCCAAGTCACACCCCTTGTCTGTGAACAGGTATCGAAGTATGTGTGGTATGTGCAGCTGCATCCATATTTTTTTTTATTCCATCAGACCACTTGGTGTTGGTAAGTCTTGTCTGTGAAAAAGAACGCTGCAAGAAATAATTAGATTGAACCGTCAAGCATGAATAGGTTGAAATAACAAAACGTAGCTATTTTATAACTAATGTCAAATACATAAATATATATAACGTCGGTTAACCAAGCAGCATACCGCACCATCAAACATTTGAAATGTTGCCAGAGCATAATTAATATACTAAAAGGGCAAAAATGTGACCCTTTAGACACGATTGCAACTTTAGCTCCTCATCGAACACAGCGCTCAGGCGACAGTAAGCTAGCACAATCTGCTTAATTGGCGATAATAAAGCCGAAAAAATGAACAGTGGTGTTCGCTGCTTTATGTGGTGTGAAAATTTTTATTATTACCTAACGAAATCATTCCTTTGTTTGTGTTACGTCTGTACAGCCGCTTGTGGCTGTAGACGATTTATTAAAGTACAGGAAACGTAAACAAGTTCAGAAGCGTAGCTCAAGCGTTGGAGTCACTCCTGGCCAACGTTCGACACCAGGCTCGCGCTCGTGTCACAGCGCCAGTACAGTCGCGCGCGCACTTTGTTGTCGTCTTATAAGGCGGCATGTCACTCTTCCTCCCTTAGACGAAGTCTCCATAGCGGTCTGGAGGTCGCCTAACCTCTGGCGGTCGCAGTTGCCGAGTGGTCACTGCCTGTAACGTCGACGGTTGCGAAGGAGTGTCGTCCTGCATCTCGGGCGAGTCAGGCGGTTGAGCAGTTGAGCTCGACGGTGTCTCTTCTGGCGTTGCGCCCAAGGGATCGTCAGCTGCGCTCCAATCTGTCGGCGATTGGATTGTTTGTCCGGTCTGACTCGTTTTCCTCATGTGATTGAGGTGACGCCGAACCTTTCTGTGGTCGCTTTCTACAAGCCAGGATCGTGGTCGGACGCGGCGCAATATTTCGCCTTCAATCCAATCTGGCTTTTTCACAAACTGCCGGATAAGCACTCTATCCCCTACAGCGAAGCGGCGTGATTTTGGCAATGCCTCCTGGCTTTCAGGAATTTGTTTATCCGCCTCCCGTTTGAGAAGATCGAGAGGGCAGAGCAATTCTCGCCCGAACATCGCTCTCGCAGGTGTCATTCCTGTGGCAGTGTGTATCGTCGTGTGTTGCCGATACAGAAATCTTGCAAGTCGGCACTTTATGGACTTGTCTGCATCCTTCAGCAGTGCTCTTTTCAGCTCCGCCACATAGCGTCCTGCCTGGCCGTTTGTTGCAGGGTGGTAAGCTGGTGAGGTTGCAGCCTGTATGCCGTTCGACGCATAGAACTGCTTCATCTCGTTGGAGATGAATGCTTTTCCGTTGTCGGATATGACCTTTCGGGGAATGCCGAACGTTGCAAAGAGGCTTCGGAGCACGTCGATAACAGCCGCGGATGTTGTTTACGTCACGTACCGGACTTCCACCCACTTTGTATATGCGTCCACAACAACCAAGTAGGTGCGCCCGAGTATTGGCCCCGCGAACTCAACGTGCACCGTGTTCCATGGTGTCTGGGGACGGTCCCAGGTAGGAATAGGAGCTTTGGGTGGGCTCTTCTGCGTTGTTTGGCATTCACGGCACTGTCGCACCGTTTCCTCGATCACCTTGTCAATTCCGGGCCACCATGCGTAGCTCCTTGCGCACTTCTTCATGGCTACCATGCCTCTGTGACCAGCATGCAGAAGTGCCAGAACATGGTATCGTGCTGAGCTCGGTATGATTAGTCGGGATCCAAGTGTGATGCACTCGTGATGAAATGCTAGTGCGGTCGCTCGTCGTCGGTAAGGAGTAAACTCATCTCCAGTGAGTTTCTCCACTGTGCCATCCTGCACTGCGTTGTACAACCTCTGCAGGATGCTGTCTTGTTGTGTCAGGCGTGCTATCTCGGTAGCAGTCAACGGAGGTCTCGATAAAGCTTCGAACAATAGTACGCCGCCTGGAGGCCAGGGTTCATCGAGACGCTCTGGTAATTGCAACCGGCTCAACGCATCCGCGTTTTGATGGTTTTTGCCATGCCTGTAGATTATGCTGTAGTCATACGCCGATAACTTGATGCACCATCTGGTCATCCGTGGAGAAAGGACTTGAGCCGTTGGCTTCTGTGGACCCAGTATGCCGAGCAGTGGTTGGTGGTCAGTGACGAACGTCACCTTTCTTCCCGCAATATACTTGTGGAACTTGTGGGCTGCAAACACCACAGAAAGGCCTTCTCGGTCCAACTGAGCATAATTGCGTTCTGCCGGCCCTAGCGTCCGAGATGCAAAAGCGATTGGCGCCTCTCTATTCTGGTCATCATGTTGAGACAGAACAGCTCCTATGCCATATAGTGGAGCGTCACAAGAGACAAGAAGCTCCTTCTGTTTGTCGTAGTGTGCTAGTACGGTCTGACTGAGCAGCAATGCCCTAAGCTTGTCAAATGCTTCTTGGTGCTTTGTCTCCCATCTCCACGTGGCGTCCATCTGAAGGAGCTGGTAGAGACAGCTGGCAACTGTTGCCCTGTTCTTCAAGAATCTGTCGTAGAAAGCCAGCATCTCGAGAAAGGATTGAAGTGCTTGTTTGCAGTTTGGTGCTGGAGCGTCCGTTATGTCTCGAGCTTTCTCTTCGTTAGTGTGGACGCTTGTCTCGTCGATTCGGTGTCCCAGAAAAGAAACTTGTCGCACCACAAAGCAGCACTTGTTATTGCCGAGGCGAAGATTGTACTTCCGTGGCCTCTTCAGCACCTCTTCCAGTCTCTCGGCGTGTTCCGTGGCGTCTTTCCCACTGATGATCACGTCATCTAGGTATGCGCACACGCCTGTGATGCCAGACAGCATAGTCTCCATAAAGCGTTGAAAAATGGCTGGAGCTGCAGAAATTCCGAAAGGCAATCTCTTGACCTTGTATAGTCCTTTCAGCGTGTTCAGGGTCAATACCTCTGCTGTCTCTGGCGTCACGTGAAGTTGCTGGTATGCTTGTGCCAAATCCAGGGTGCTGAAGACCTTGCCTCCCCTCAAGCGGCTGAGCACTTCATCAGTTGTGGGAAGTGGGTAGTCTGCCTTCTTTGATACCTGGTGCACTGTGCAACGGTAGTCGCCGCATATTCGCAACGAGCCATTTTTCTTCCGAACCAGTACGAGAGGCGTTGCCCAATCCGAATGCTGCGCTGGCTCGATTATGCCTTGACTTTGCAGTCGATCCAATTCAGCCTCTACAGCTGACCGCAGCGCGAAAGGAACCGGCCGTGCTTTTAGGAACTTTGGTTTCGCTCCTTCCACGAGGTCTAGTTGTACCGCAGGCCCAATGTGTCCTGAGATGTCCTCGTCGAATACAGATTGGTACTTGTCGAGAAGCTTCGAAACAAGTTCGTCGTCGGATACATCATTGATGCCCGTGATCTGTATACCCAGATGAGGAAACCAGTTTCGTACAAGGAGGTTACAACCTGCTCCCTTGATGAGAACAAGTGGTAATATAATGGTCTTGTTTCTGTGCGTAATAATCACCGCTGCACATCCGAGAACTCGAAGAGACTGTTCTGACCATGTGCGTAGGAGAATGTTGTCAGTCTGAAGCCGTGGTGGTTCATCTGTCCACGTAGCTTTGAACGTGACCTCACTGATGAGTGCGCAGGCTGCACCCTAGTCGACTTCGAAATCCAAGAACTTGCCATGCACGCGCAGCCGAGTCATGACCTTCTGCGTGCTGGACGCGTCGATTAAGATGTTGAACTCGTAAAGCGCCACGTCTGGTGGGTCCTGCTGAGTCGTCACTGGTGCTGAGGCAGCTGTCGAAGTTCCTTGTCGGAGATATTCGATGCTATTGCTCGTTTTTGCCTCTTTCCGCTTTTTCAGGCAGGCCATTTCAATGTGTCCGCGTTTCTTGCAGTAGTTGCAGGAGGCTGTCTGGAACTTGCAACTGTCCGGATTATGTTGCGCGTTACAACGCCAACAGCGTTGTTTCTTCTTTGGGGAGGAGTACTCGAGTGACCTTGGTTGTCTCTCTTGCAGATACTTGTGCAGGATTCGTGAATCTCTTTAAATTCGGTTTTCACGTTCTTCTGGTTTTCGACGAAGTTTTCAGCTCGCAGTGCGATGTCGAAAGCTTTCTTGAACGTCAAGTCCTTTTCTGCGAACAGCCGTTGCTGGACCTGCTCGTTCCGAAGACCGCAAACAAAACGATCACGCAGCATGACGTCCATAGGCAGCATTGTCGGATTCGCCGCAGTGTCTGCGCTTGTCCCAAAATTGCAATCTGCCGCTAGCTTCTTGAGCGCCGTGACGTAATCACTGACCGTTTCGTCGTGCCGTTGGTCACGTCGCTGGAATCGTGCCCTGCAGAAGACCTCAGACGGTTGTGGATCGAAGTGAGCCTTGAGCATCTCGACTGTGTCCTCGTAGCTCACTTGGTTGGGCTGCTTGGGTTGAATGAGGGCGCAGATGTCATAAGTCTGTTCCCCGCACATCGTTAGCAGATGAGCACGTTTCTTTGATGCGTCCGTAATGTCGTTAGCCTCGAAGAAGACCTGTAGTCTCCCATACCAGAATCTCCAGGAGCCGGAGCTGCCGCTGAATTCGGGTAGCCGACCAAAGTCAGGCGTCGCCATGCCGTTTCCTTGACGTCGGTGGAGTGCCGATGAGTCCAGTCTTCCTCGTCGCCAACTGTTACGTCTGTACAGCCGCTTGTGGTTGTAGACGATTTATTAAAGTACAGGAAACGTAAACAAGTTCAGAAGCGTAGCTCAAGCGTTGGAGTCACTCCTGGCCAACGTTCGGCACCAGGCTCGTGCTCGTGTCACAACGCCAGTACAGTCGCGCGCGCACTTTGTTGTCGTCTTATAAGGTGACATGTCAGTTTGTTTTTATTCATGTCAATAGCAAGCCTCCCCGGCCAGTCCGCCCGCAATGATTTATACCATAATTAATGCTCGTCGAAGTAAGAAATACGGTAAACAACCTTTCTATCACAATATCATAGTGCTTCTTCAAAAGCTAATTTGAAACTTAGCTTTGCCATTTACGGGATAAATTTTGCAACAACTGTACATTCGTAAACGACCGAAGGGATTAAAAATAAGACTGATCCCTTTGTCATAGGAATCGGTAAAACAAGAAAGTGAAACCTGTCTTCGGACATAAGCGGCAATCTGGCGAGCCGAGGGGGCGGGAGATGGGTTGGATACTTCGGACGTGTGAACCCCTTGTACGTACACATCAGCAGCACCTCATCACTGCACACGGATCCTCGAGAGTTGCACACGAGCGAAACGAAAGCATTCGAACGACTCACATTTCTCCGGAGACACTGATCTGAACGCACCCGAGGCCTGCGCACACCTGCTTTAAAGGAGGAGCGTCCAGAAACGATAAAACGTTGCAAGCGAAACTCAACACTTTGGCAGCTGGTCGTTTTGTGAACAAGGAGGTTTAAAAAAAATTCTTGTTTGTGAACGCACACTACGCTATGCGAAAGGCGCATCATTTACTTGTCCGCGGCCGTCTTTGCGTTCCTGGGGTAGAGTGCGTCGCAACGCAACTGGCTATCATGAAGTCACAACAGAAAAATTGGGGGACCCTTAAGCTTCGCCTTTAAGAGTTGAACGCGATAGCGAAATCCGGTCCCTAGTGTACACTTCAACCACTCAGTGCATACTTATTAGTGTGTGTTGTTACACACACACACGCGCACAGACACAGACACACACACACGCGCGCGCGCGACATATCTATAGTAATGGTAGAGGTTTCCGATCTATTTAATAGCACTTTCATTCGTAAATGGTCACATTCTGTCGTCCCTCTTGCGTTAACTATCTGACAGCTGTTCGATTTGTTCTTCTGGAGACCTCTTCCGGCCAAGCGCAACAAGCATCGCCTTATGGTCGGTGAAACGGCAAACAGCACATTATCTAATGTTTGCTGTTTGCTTGATATGATATTGTCACGTTGACGTGACGGTCTTTCTTGAACACACCAGACGAAGGGACTATGAAAAGAATCAAATTTTATTCGGGCGAACCTGTGCCCAAAAGCAAGCTCTGGCTAGACTACGGCGGATGGTGATGATGATGATTGTGGATTAGTTAAGGGAAAGACGCTAAGTTCTGCAGCCCATGTAGGCCCAATTAACTGGGCCCAATTTACTGGGCTAACTGGGCTAACTGGGCAATTTACTGGGCTAACTGGGCCCAATTTATCCCCGTAAACATCCTCGTCTCATCTGCCCAGCTAACTTTCTGCCGCCTCCTGCCACGCCTGCCTTCTCTAGGAATCCACTCTGTTACCTTTAATGACCAACGGTTGTCTTGTCTTCGCATTACATGGCCCGTCCACGCCCATTTCTTCTAAATTTCTATTAATATGTCCCTAACACGCGTTTGTTCCCTAACCCGTTGCGCTCTCTTCTTGTCCTTTAAGGTTACACCTACTATTTTCCGTTCCATAGCTCGCTGTGTCGTCATCAATTTAAGCTGAACCCTCCAGGTTGTTAGCTTACTGTCAGTCGTCTACACGGCTTTTGCCAAAATAATCGCTCAAAAATTAGTCTCACCTCAGATTCCAGTCAACCTAACAAGCAAACAGGGTTTAATTAAGGCTACTGAACAGTAGACCATACTCACACTATCAATCAGGTGATAGAGAAATGCTCGGAGTATAACCAGCCCCTGTATATAACCTTCATAAATTACGAGAAAGCATTTTACTCGGCTGATACCTAAGCGGTCACGCAAGCATTGCGCAATCAGGGTGTAGACGAGCACTACGTAAAACTACTGGAAAACAAAGCACAGCCACCATAGTCCTCCGTAAGGAGAGCAGCAAAATAGCGATAAGGAAGGGCGTAAGACAAGGGGACACAATCTCTCCCATGTTATTCAAAGCATGTTTAGAGCGTATATAGAACACTGGATTGAGAACAGGTAGGTGTAACCTCAGATTTGCTGATGACATAGCCTTGCTAAGTAACTCGGGAGATGAATTACAAAGCATGATTACTTTCCTAAACAGGCAAAGTAGAACAGTGTGCCTGTAAATTAATATTGGAAGAGGGTTTATTGGTTTTAGATAGCGTATGGACAGGCGGTGCGACGATGGCAGCAGCCGTAGTTCTGGACAGCGTCGTCAGCTCGAGATCAGGGCTCGTGCCTCTTCCTCAGGCCGTGTCCCACTGCACTGCGGAGGTTCGTGCTTCCCCACTACAATACCCCGGCAGTGAAGAGGAGCCAACCTGGCGACTCAAGGTGACGCTACAATAAGAGGGTCGTGATGGGGCTTCAGACGGCTCACATGGACCACTTGGCGGCCCAGACGGCGCTTATCGGTTGAAGGGTTGATGGGTTCGATGACGTAGGTGACGGGAGTCGGGCGCTCGATGACGCGGTAGGGGCCGTGGTACTTCGGAGCAAACTTCGGAGTGAGGCCAGGGGCGTGGAAGGGTAACCGGAGCCAGACGTGGGAGCCAACGGCGAAAGTCTCCACAGAGATATCGCGGTCATGGCGATCTTTTTGATGGGCTTGGTTGTCCGCAGTGAACGAGCGGGCCAGCTGACGACACTCTTCGGCGTAGTTGGCAATTTCAGAAACATGGCTGAATTCCGAGGCGTCGGGGTGATACGGCAAAATAGTGTCGAGTGTGGTGCATGGTTCGCGGCCATATGTCGGGATAGCAGGTAGCGTCCGACTTCGTAGTTCCAGGTTTGAGGACCCCGCACCTCCACCACTTTGGAAGAGGGTTTATTGGTTTTAGATAGCGTATGGACAGGCGGTGCGACGATGGCAGCAGCCGTAGTTCTGGACAGCGTCGTCAGCTCGAGATCAGGGCTCGTGCCTCTTCCTCAGGCCGTGTCCCACTGCACTGCGGAGGTTCGTGCTTCCCCACTACAATATGCAGAAAACTAAAGTAATGCTCAATTGCTTTGGGCGAGCCGAGCAATTTGAGATAGCTGGCGAGGCATTGGTAGTAATAAGTGAATATGTCTACTTAGGTTAGGTAGTGACCCCTGATCCAAATAATGAGGCTGAGATAATTAGGACGATAAGAATGGGTTGGGGTGCACTTGGCAAGCATTGTCAGATAATGAATGGTAGCTTACCATTGTCTCTGAAGAGGAAAGTGTATAGCAGCGGCATCTTACCGGTACTCACCTACGGGGCAGAAACTTGGAGGTAAACTAAGAGGATAGCTATATAGGAGCAGTGAAATACTTGTAGCACGTACTGCGGCGCATATTTAGGCCGACGCATTTCTTTGCTGATCAGTTCTTACGAATGGCGATTTTGGTAGCTGCCATCGCTCTAGAGTCAGAGTAACTTTGTTTGCTGGGCACAAGAACACCAAATAAATCGTTTGAGCTTTAGCAGTTTGGTCATTGCTTCCTTCATCGGAAGGGCCATGTGACAGTATATAAGTACGTTTAGTAAGTCAAAAATTGAACAGAAGCTTAAGGAAACGTGAAAGAATGGATCGATCAAGCGATCGTTCACAAACACTGACGGACAGAGAGTGTCACGGAGTCAATTTTTTCGACAAGCGGGCTTCGTCATGGCAGCAGCAGCTTTCTCTAGCGTTCTTGTGAAGACAGTTGTTGTACTGACGCAGGCAAGTCCACCTGCCGAAAGTTGGCTCCAGCGAGATCTCCTGTTCTTCATTGTTCTTGAACCTACCCGTGATCAGTATATCTAATAAAACTCTGGTACTAATGTCCCGCTGTGTTTGTTACATGAGTAACTCAGAAGCAATCCCACAAGACCTGAACACAAACATAACATTACGACTGTTTGGTGTGCGTTTAACGCCAATGCGACGAGAATGGACGCGGACTTCGTGGTTCATTTGGAATGTGTAAATCACCTGTGCGCATCGTAGACCCCAGAAAGAATGTGATGTTTTGTTTTGGCCGACATGTCGCCTTGAATAACCTGATCTGCAATAAGTGTGATCGCACGAAGCCTCATTCTGGGAAAGCACAGGTATACCGGTGCATTGTGTGCGTATTGTGAAAGGTGCAATTCTTCATACAGTTGTTATTCTTACTGTGCAGGAAGCGCCGCTCACAAATCCTGCAGCTCCCAACCTAAGTGTGAAGATGAAATGCGTGAGTATTTTTTGCACTCAGGGCCATGCATGCAAAGTGTTTCGTAAAACTCAGTATTGGTTCAGCACATTTGTGGAGTCTATACTTCCAGCCGTCGCTGCTCGCTATGCACTGACGAGAGGACAAGAATAACCCAAAGAGCTTAAGACATTTCCACGCTTGTAAGATCTGAGCAAACAGCGCAACCGCCTGGCGCACGCATTTTGTGTTCCTTCTGCATCTTTCATCATCTCCTTCTTTCAATATTTACTTGCTTCTACATCTTGTTCTTCTTTCGGTGTTCTTTCTTTGCTCTTTATATCTTTCTATATTACACTATCCTCCGCACCTTTATACGTCCCCTCTCCAGCTCCTTGCTAAACTGCACTCTACAAGGCTGCGTCATACTTTATCTTCTCCCTTCCTCATGTCCTTCCTCCTCAGCTACACATAACTGCTCCTCACCCTCACTTGCCTTTGCAATCCCCTTGCTATACCATAATATGGATGGCTATGCTATGCTGAGAGCTGTTTGTCCCATACCAACTTCCGTGGCGCGTAATATACTACGCAAGACCGTGCCATGATTTATCCTCTTCCCTCTATCCTTCCTTCTCACCCCCTTCCCTTTATATATATATATATATATATATATATATATATATATCGGCGCATGCCCGCTGAGTTGTTTTTTAAACGGCGCACGGGCGAACCTCAAGCATAAGCATAGATGGTGGTAAGATACAAGAAGGAACAGGCGATTAAACACAGCTCGCTGTAGGTGGCTCCCTCGACAGCCATATAGCTTTGAAAGTTACAACCCATCCGTACCAGCTGATAATTAGTTTGAAGTAATTAAGAGTTTGGTGCCATCCCTCATGGCATTGAGTTCGAGGGCTATGGATGAATTGGGAGATTTCGCATTTTCCAATGACGTTGTATTGTTCCGTATTGTGCTAGGTTTTTCTTAGTTACATAAACATTCGCAGAATAATGTACAACGTGCTGCATTGAGCAAGGAGTTATGAAGGTCGAGCACCCATGCTGAGCAGATTTATAACAATGCCAGGTGAAAAAAATCAATAATGAGGGCATGAACACTTTCTGAGGATGTGAAATTATTTTAATGTCACGCGAACGATGAAACAATGACGCTGGGATCAAACTATACAAGATACTAAGATATTTGTCTGGAAGTAGGTTGGTAAATGGCTAGCGCGCATAAAGTGTTCTGAACATTGCCTTACTCGCCGTTTTATTGTTAGTGACAGCAGAGCGCACGCACGCACGCACGCGACACACACAGGTACTCAAGAACGAACGCACGCAAGCACATACACATGAACACAAGCAACCGCCGCAATTACGTGCCTGTTTGTCCGAAGGTAAATATGCTCTACGTGAAGCCACTCGATTCACCATTACAACTACCCTACGCCTGCAAAAATCAGATTGGCGGGCTCCGAACTGCAAGCTGAAGAGGTAATTCCATATTAAGGAATTATCGAGCTGGCGTCAGCCATAACTGTAGAGAATGCTGCAGACGACCTCCAGACACTGCGCAGGTCTTCCTTCTGGTGATGATGAGGTTGATGCAAATCATGTTATAACGATGATGATCACGACGATGCTGATGATGATCTTTATTGGTGTCCAGATTTAAGATGGGGGCCGCAAGCAGTGATTCAACCTGTATATTCACGGTAACGTTTTGCTTTGTCCCGCGCAATGTGCTGTTTACTGCTTATTATAGCTTCCATACTTACTTTTAACGCGATAGCGTTAGAGAGCTCGTTTCGCAGAAATACCGCCGTCGGTGTCGGTGCGTGAGAAAAAAATCGGCGTGGGCGAAAAATCGGCCGTGAGCGAAAAATCGAGAAAGATGCAAATAAAATAAACAATACAAATCTTCGGTCCCACTGAGGATCGAACCCGGGCCGTTTGCGTGGCAAGCAGGTGTCCTACCACAAAGCCACGATGTTACTTTTTTTTCCTTTATTACATGGAAATGAAAAATGAGGTCACAGGGAGATAACGCCTACACACTCAAAACTCGGGCAAACACACACAGACGTCCAACAAGTGCATCCAGTCAGGAGGTACTTCCTGGGCAGCGTACACACTTCTGACATAGGCCACAGTTTCTCGGTAGATAGATCTTGTGGAACGCGGATTTTCTGCATGGCGATCACACAGTCTCGATCTCCATAGGCTGTACAAACCAAGTACTACAAACATATCATAGGGTGGACCGGCAGTCGTTTTAAACGGTAGAAATCTAATTGTGTACGGATTTATGTCCATGTCCTTTTTAAGAGCCCGCTGGAGAATGTCCCAAAAATATTGCGTCTGTACAATCAACAAAACAGTGATCAATTTTTTCCGCACGTGGACATTGTCGGCAGTTCGTGGACCATGGCACTAAGCTGCCCTTCGAATTCAACCAGGTTTTGACAGGGAGAGTTTCCGAATTTAAAGAAAAATGTTTTAACACCGGGAGGTACACACATTTTTGAAACCCTTCTAAGTACATCCTGATAAGGCCGACTTAAATAAGGTGTCCGATACAAAGGATCTGGGAAAATCGAGTCCACCAGTGCAACAGAAATCGCTTTTCGGCTCGCGATGAAAATATACTCTAGGCTAAATCTAACTTTCAGGAAAAGGAATGAGTCTACAACTTCCTTGAGGAAGCCCCAAGGAGCCTATGAAATACCTATGACATCTGATGAAACTACTATATTAGGAAGAAACTTAACTAATCGGACCTGTTACTTTGAACTGCCTCGGAAAAAAACACCACATAAATGTCAGGTAGTGGAAGGACTCTCCTTAACGCATTTTGTTCGGCAGGTGTCACGACGAAAATGAGCCCATTCGGCGATTTGTAGGCTCATTCGGCGATTTGTAGGAGGAATAAACTTTATTGAGCATATCAAGCAAACAGCAAACATTAGATAATGTGCTGCCATCTGTGACACATTGTGAAAAACATGTCTCGACTACCATGGCCTCCGAGACGGCGAGCGCGCCCGCCATCTCGGAGGCCATGCGACTACAGCAGAGTCTATAGGGTTCCGCCGTTCTAGGACAGGGAACATATTGCCACGTGCATTGATCTGTGCTAGCGTTGGTGTTCCAGTGGCAGTTTCTTTCGGCTGCATGGTTTCCACCGACGCGTCGCTGTAGCGTTGGAGCCGCGTTTGTTAAAACTGTGGCTCATGTTCTGCTTCACCATGTCACCAGACGCTCGCGCTCCAAAGCGTTCCTTGTCGCGAATATAAGTGCCCGACTGGTGAGAGCGCGCGGCCATTCTTACCGCCGACGCTCGACTGCGCATGCTGTTTTCGCCGTCGCCGTTGTTCGCCGCGGTGGTGTAGTGGTTAAGGTACTCGGATGCCACCCAAGAAAACGCGGGTTCGATCCTGGCCGCGGCAGTCGCATTTTCGATGGAGGCGAAAACGCCAGAGGCTCGTGTGCTGTGCGTTGTCAGTGCACGTTAAAGAACCCCAGGCCGTCTAAATTTCCGGAGACCTCCACTACGGCGTTCATATTGTATCTCTTTCTCTCCCTTTCCCCTTCCCCCACGGACGCTTAGCCATGCTCCCTACATGGGCTGCAGAACTTAGCGTCTTTCCCTTAACTAATGCACAATCATCATCATCATCATCATCATCATCATCCGGCGTAGTCTAGCCAGAGCTTGCTTTTGGGCACAGGTTCGCCCGAATAAAATTTGATTCTTTTCATAGTCCCTTCGTCTGGTGTGTTCAAGAAAGACCGTCACGTCAACGTGACAATATCATATCAGGCAAACAGCAAACATTAGATAATGTGCTGTTTGCCGTTTCACCGACCATAAGGCGATGCTTGTTGCGGTTGACCGGAAGAGGTCTCCAGAAGAACAAATCGAACAGCTGTCAGATAGTTAACGCAAGAAGGACGACAGAATGTGACCATTTACGAATGAACGTGCTATTAAATAGATCGGAAACCTCTACCATTACTATAGATATGTCGCGCGCACGCGTGTGTGTGTAACAACACACACTAATAAGTATGCACTGAGTGGTTGCACTATAGGGACCACTAACTCTTAAAGGCGAAGCTTAAGGGTCCCCCAAATTTTGTTTTGCCCCGCCACGGTGGTCTCGTGCCCCTGGTATTCGGCTGCTGATGTGAGGGCCGTGAGATAGAATCCCGGTCGCGGCGGCTGCATTTTGATGGAGGCCAAACGTTGAGGCGCTTGCACTATGCGATGTCATCGCAAGTTAAAAAACCTCACTTAGTCGAAATTTCCGCAGCCCTCCACAAGGCGTCTCTCACAATCAGATCGTGGTTTCCGGACACTTCCTTCCCATATCTCTTCCTATATTTCCCTTCATATAATCGCAATCACGGGACAGTGTTCCTAGCGCAAGGATGCTGGTGGGTGGTCGAGCCCAAGAGCGCGTCTGGTTTTATATTCTTTGTGACACTGACATCGGGGATGGCGGACATGGGGGGACCCCATACATTTAAGCTATCGTAAGTTAGTTTGCCATTCACGTTGGCTATTGCGAAGGGAACATGAGGCTTTTTGCGTTTTCCATTGACGCAGAGGCGAGCAGCAGCGGCTGCCCGGCATCAGTACACCGGCACAAGACAAAGCGTTTCCTGTCGCAGACCAGCTGGCTCAGCCTCCCTGGACGCAAGGGCGGCTCAGATGTGTCCGGTCATAACAACTCATCATCGAACAGTGCGCAGAAACAAGCTGACGTCATTGCGGAAGGTTCTGAGGAAGCCGCTGGTACTACGCCGAGTGCTACCGGTAAAGAAAGCGGTACAACAGCCGTGGAGCACGTGTAGCATGTCCATCGTGCTCGGACGGCTGCGCTGAAGTCATCTGGCTGCATCAGCTTATGGCTGTTGGCAGTTGCCGGTAGTCGTGATCGTGTGTGGAGTTGTCCCATCGCTATGCTTTAGGCTGGTGCATTTTAACTGTTAATGTGTAGCCTAATGATATGACCGTAGTTCATTCCATGCTGGTGTTTGATGTTCTTTCTTGCCGCAGTCGTATTGTTGGGTAATGTGTGCAATTCAGCACGTATGGACACGGTTCGCCCAATGAAAGCCGCAGATACTATGCATGGAATGTGTACAGTTGCCGTTTCGATCCGTAGTCCATACGATGGGCGGTAAGAAGTGGCACATGAGCAGTAATGCTGTATATTGTGTTTCATTCTGGTGCGCACGCTCCTAACACTATAGAGCGCCGCTGTTATTCTATTTGTGAGTGTCGCAAAGCGAACCGTCGAACCGCTTGTTGTCTTTCAAGGACTGTTGTGAACGAACTAAAATAAACCCGACTAGAAGTAACTATTAAATGTCCAATCACATTTAACTACCTCGAAAGAAAAACAGTAGCAGTGGGTGTAAGATTGACTGTGAATGAACAGGCCTCAAAGGCTTAACCTTAACGAATCTTATATAACGCAACTAGCTTACAAAAGTCTCGCGGCTCGAAATCGCCCTTCGGTGTGGTAAATGAAGATACAAACGAAAATTTCAGCCTAAGTTAACGCTCAAAGCTTTGATTTCATGATTGCTTCAGTGCGAACATCGTTCATAATTGGCGGATTTTGAGCGCGCTGTGTGAAAAAGACCAATGAAATACGAATCCTCTGAAGCGGCGCGACCGGAGATGGCTAACATATAAGCAGTGTTCAATGTAAATACATGTTTTCCTTCAATCTTGATACCACGTTTTTTGAAGTGGAATATGAAATGTGGAATGCAATATGACAGTTTTTCTATCTTTATCCTATCGCTACAATGGACGACGATAATGTGTGAGGGGGCTTGAACGAAATATGTACTGCGAAGTTTCGAATTCTTTGACGCCTTGTGTGCTTTGTACAGAATTCCCAGCCATGACTTGTAAATGTGTCTTTCATTTTTCTTCAGTGTTACTCGTTCGCTTATGTATGATGCCAACGGCCACCATGGTGACATTATACACACGATGTGTCCCTTCCATTCTGCGTATTGTCTCATGTTGGAAATAAAGATCTCAGAGGCACACTTCTGGCTTTCAAGAGAATTTGTGTGGCCTGATGCAACGTTACTTAGCATTGCTAGCATTGCTTTGCTGTATATTAATTTGCTTACGTATATTTTCGACGGCATTCTTGTTACTCAAGCCGGCGATGCAGACGTCACCCGAGCATTTACAGATTCGAGCCTCCGAAGAGATTCATTGGGAAAAGTAGCGATGGTTTCGCTAAACATTGGGTCTCCTTTGCGAATAATGTGACTGTTCGTGCAAAAAAGTGATGAGTTGCCCTCGGACAATTATGCCTTCAAGCTGGCAGCTCAGCTCACAGCAAAGAACATTTAGAGCGCAGCTGTGACGCGTTGGCTCGTACTACGCCGAGCGTGGTCTGCCGGGCCTCGCCGTGAATGAGCAGCGAAATATGCCTAGGCTCAGTCGTCTTGGACCATGCGAAGCTCTTCTCCTTTCCTGACAGTACCTTCCATTCGCGCAGCCATGTTCTTAGGCAGTTAACCTATCTTTAAACATGAGTCTCTCCTTTCACCTTTAGAAGACACACCGAGTTTTCATGTTGCATTCCGAGGTTATCCGCAGCACTACCTCTGAATAGTGGCTGCTCCGTAAGCAGTGTTTTTTTATAAGAATTCCACTCCTACCCGGCCTTTGATTTCAAAGGTTTTTTTCGGGAGGAACTCGTGCTGTCCTCATGCTTTCGTAATTTATCGTCGGAACCACTTGTAATACATTCATAATCGACACACTTTTCCACCTGTTAGTGCCCTAATTTTATACCATATATCTTTTATACTTCCATACAGAGATATGATTTTAGGTGACTTTACAGCCGCAATACGTTAAAGATCGATTATTTGAGGCCGATTGACAGTGAAGTCTCGTAGGCACCTCTGAATGTTTTCTCCATTGCCCTCGCCATCAATGACCTGGTGCTTTTTAGCCCTGTCAGGCCCTTGCACCAAAAAACCCAATGTAATTTCCTCATAATCCTTTCACCGAGGCCGTCTGCATTGTGTGTGGCAGTGTGAGGCAGTCTTTTTTTTTTCCACAGCAAGCTTCCACGGGTCAGGAGAGCCAAACATGAAGAGCCACGGATGCAGAAGCCAATACCTCCTTTCCGAAGAATCAGAGACGCATCCGGTGGAAGTGTTTCGTCGGCATCGCCCACAGAGATAAACGTGCTGGAATGTGAACATAAATGTCTCTATAAAGTTATTCGTTCGGTATATCGACACATAAAGGTGCGCGTTCGAATGCGCTGACATTTCGATTTAGGGGGTATCATAAGGGACTACCTGTATAGAGCTGTTATGTAAGAAATGCCTGGCATTTCTAACGAAAAGCTGGGAAACGCTGCTAGAGTTTGGCACAGAGAAGCGTTTTACTCTATTTCGCCTCTTCTAAGCTTCGTTTGCGAATCCTTGGTTTATTAATATGAGAAAACTGGTGGACATAAATGTTAGGGCATGCCTCATACTCGCGCATACAAACTGAACTGCTGGCGGGCTTGTGCAGCCGTTGAAAACCGCGCTGAAACCGAAGATTTCCCTATCGCATCGGAAACCGGCGATGTTTCATGTCAAGGCGAACGTTAAAACTTCGTAGTTATGAGAAGGGAATTCTCAAGTGCAAGCTGAAGGCGAAGCAGAGGCCGACGTTGTAACCCGTTCCCTAGCGATGTACACTTTCCCTGAATACGTCCGCTTTGTTTATAGATATCCGCTCACGAAGAGAATTGTTGGTTTTATGCGGACGTATGCTTCGACTTTTTATTGCTTCCTTATGCAGATGATTTTGCAGCGTAAGCAGCTGTGGGCTCGTGCAACGCCTTCCGCCAAAGTTATAGCGAAATGAGAGCGACAGACTGTTCGCCACTTAATCCATTGCGGGAATCTTCAGTGTCATTCCTGTACCCAAGTTATTTACCACAGTGCATGCTCGTTTTGACTTTAGATTTATTTTTGCTTTTATGACCCACCACAATACAGAATTATATTGCAACAAATAAATCCAAGACATTTGTAATACAAACATGCCCACACTTAGTGTCAGAGGCTGATTCTGGTTGTCATTTCTTTCCTTGCCTGCTAATCAGGGGGCTTTGCCAAAGATATTGATGATGAAATACATTTATTTGGCTTTTTTATTTGGAATTAAGCCACACGTTCCAGAAAGCACATTACTGCTGGTCTTCTACCTAGGTCGTATTAGAATAGAGTCATCCGCAGGTGCCCCGTACTGTGCATGTTACTTACTATTCTTGCACTATATGGCGCCTCTTCTTCAAAGTGAAAGCATGTGGATTCAATGGCATTTTTTTTTAAATCGTCTTCTGCGAACATCGCAAAAGTGTACCCCCGAGTAGTGATAAAGACATGGTAAATAGGTCTGACAAATCAGATTGCGGGAACCTTCTCGGAGATGGAAGTCAAGTCCCTCTAAAAATATCCTTACTGAGATGCCTCACGTGGAATTTCCACTAACTCACTTCGTGCCATAGTACTGAAACTCCTCTCGACGAAGGGCGATTCGAAGTGTTTGTCACGCACAACCCTTGCTTAATGAAGTTCGTTCTCACCGCGTTTTATGTTGCCGGGCCACTGTTGCAATCTTTCAATCTATTTAGGTGCCCGAAACAGCTATGCATGAGCTATACCCGATGTCACAATTGGGCACGAGAGAGGTACCATCACGTTTCGCTCGTTGCCGTGGAGGCATGGCGAGTTTGGCAAATTAACAATCATCCCGAAAACGCACAAACATCTGCGAAATTAGTGCCTATCGTAGCATTATACGGAAGAGAATCGATGTCGAATGCAACGTTGCATTTTCAGTCGAAGTCCGTACAAAGAGAACCATAACAAACGCACGCAAAAGTATACGATCACAAAGCACGTCAAGGAAAGACGCGTTCGTCGTGCTTTTCCGAGCGCTCCGACTGATCACAGCGCCTGCTTTGCGTACCGCACCGACACGGCCCTGCATGGAGACGGAGCGAAGGTGGCAGACCTGCTACTACTGTAGGAACCATGGTAGAACTACAGACACGGCAGGCTTCGCAAAACCTCTGCCACGGCTATGACGTCAGTCCTCTGGACTGCGCAGACCCGCGAGGCGCGCCAGGTGTGTGTCGTCTGACGTCACTGATCCTGGCACATGCGCAGCACGGCTCTCCAAGAGCCACGCGAAACTGCTCAACCTCGGCCAGTGTAACTCACGCTAGAAAAATATTTTGCGTGACGTTGGGACACACATTATCGTTGACGATCCCGGCCGGAGGAATCAAGTACGCCGACGCGAGAGCATGGCCACCTGGATTTGGCTCACGACCTTCACATTCAGGCCTCCCCTGGGCTTAGCAATGATCCTGTCGAGTTCCCTCGGAAGAGGGGGGAGCCTCGACGCAGTGACGATGCGCTTCTTCGTGCGGGCCTCGCCTATCTCGCCTCTGCATTGTGCCGATCTCGTCTGCCCACCAGGCGCGGGCGTTGCTTGCGACTTGCGTTTGCAAATAGCCGTAGTCAACCAGGAGCTTAGGTAATCTTCGGAAGTTATATGTATTTTATTAATTTATTTGTTTACACATACTGCAGTCAAACATTTGGCTACAGCAGGAGTGGAGAAAGGAAAAGAATTCTCTTTTACACATACACTACAACAGTTAAATGGCACTAAGAAATTCATCTAACGGACACTCACGTACATCCCCCACTGGGACGTGCATGGACATATTGGGGAGATCAGGCACGGCCTCGGGGGGGAGACGCTCCTCCACCACCCCCTTTGCACAAGAAGAAGACCTAGCCAGTTAGGCCTAGCGGCCGAGCGATGATTTCAGGACCAAAATACTTGAAACTTCAGCACAGGGACCACTCACAACAGAAAATTTCGTATCAACGTGATCCTCGTAACTTGCCACGTCAGGTAGCATAAAATGTAGCATAAGGCACAAATGTTCGTCTGCAACCATTGAAAGAAGGAGGGGCTGATGTTTCCGCACCAGTCAGTGCCCCCTCGCGATGCTTCCCAGGGGGCGCCGACTAGGGCGGATCCATGCAGAAGTCTCAAGAGATCCATATCACGTCTGTTGCGTAATGGAGGTAACTTCAGAAATGTCACTGCATTATATCGAAATTCCGCGGGTCAACTAGGCCAGTAGCAAACATTTAGGAGAAAGAACGTCTGTGTGTCACTGTGGTTCGGAGCCCGAATCCGCACGTGCCAATCTTAAACCTTATACCCCTGTCACACGGGACAACTTAAGTGCACTTTGGGAGAGTGCACTTCGCCGCTAGTGTCATTCGCACGCTGTCACACGGGAACGTTTAGTGACACCCGCTCCAAAGGGCACATGCAGGCTAGTGCGTTGGGCGAACTCACTTCGCGGGCTTCGCGACGGCGGAGTGTCTAGCCTCGGTAGCAGTGGCTTGCAAAGAAATACACTAATGCATAACGCGGCGCCAGTAGCATTTTTAAAACATTGTTTTCGTTACTGGAAATGTTCCTATGTATTAAAACACATCATATTTCAACAAAAAAACCTCGCTATTCTCACCCTCGGGCACCTTGCGGCAACGTCCGCTAGGGGTTTCTCTTGTAGCAGCCGCGTGAGTGTAAGTGCACTCTTTGAGCGTAAGTGAAATCGCTCAAAGTGCACTGAAGCTGCCTAGTGTGACAGGGTATGAGTGTTATTTTGCAGACTTGAGGCAAAACATTTTAAGTCGATGTGATTGGTATAACCGGCGCAAATCCGAAACACTAAATGGTTTGAAGACTAGGCTGTAAATTTTGTGGTTTTCTGCTGCGAACGCTACTGCTGTAAGGAAAATACGCGAAGAAAGAAGCGAGTTGCAGTGCTGGACTGTGACGAGTCCCGCGGCTTCATGAGATACGACACTCAAACATTCTTCTGACGTATTTTGTCGATAAAAAAGGGCTAGATTTACTTTCTATCAGCACAGAAGGGCAAGTCCCGTGTTGGGCACACAACAAAATCTGACGTCCAACGTCTCAGCTCCTAGGTTATACAGCGGCGGAAGCTTTCACCCCCTAAGGGCTTATGACGACTTCAGGTCGCCCACTTTTTTGGTATTGATGAGCTGTGGTTGTCGCGGGTATTTAAGGGCTTAACAGTCGTGCTGTGCTTAACCAGATGGGATACGATCGACAGCAGCAGCGACACGTTGTCGGAGATTTGTCAGCCTTGTGCTCAAGTTGTCGTAGTCGTACAGTATTTAACTGGTGGTGAAGGTGTCCATGCCTCTGTTGTACGTCATGTGCAGCTTGGTAGTCAGTGGTAGTCACCATTGCCTTCTACTTGCCGAAGGACTCCCTGAAGGACTTGAGTATTACCTCCCTAGAAAACTGGCGGACAATCAGGAGGCTGAACGAGGACGGCTTCAACCTGGTCACAAAATGCGACCCGGGTGACTCGTGCCTGATGTACTCATTGTATCTCGCCGATTCTACTGGTCGACATTCATTTATTATGCCTGGCTCGTTGTGGTTGGGTTCTCGTTCACTAGCCACTGTATCGAGAGTATAACGCTTTCGATTCCTTGAGCCGTGCTCCACGGCGGCCCAGGTCATGTTCCGAGAATGCTGAGGCTGACTTTCCCAGAGGTGTTGAAGATCAAATGGAAGCGGACACGCGCGGCATCTGTTGTCATTATTCGAACCCTTGGTGGTCTGAAGGGGTACTCGGGTGGCAACTTCATGTAAAACTGAAAGAATCCGCCCTCGCGCAGCGTTCGACGGGGGCCAATTATGAGGGTGCGCGTTTTCATAGCGTCACCTTCGTCAGAGGCGATAAACAGTCCCGAGGGTGGTGTGGCGCTGAAGTCCACAATGTCCCTAGCCACCCGAAGCAGGCATTCAGGGGAAGGTTCTTCTTCCAGGTACGCCAGAGGGTCCCAGAAGTCGCCCGGCTGCCCCGTCGGCATTGTATGCTGGAGCA
Organism: Hyalomma asiaticum; assembly: GCA_013339685.2. Classification (NCBI taxonomy): domain Eukaryota; kingdom Metazoa; phylum Arthropoda; class Arachnida; order Ixodida; family Ixodidae; genus Hyalomma; species Hyalomma asiaticum. Next base: position 33,060,022 of record CM023482.1, read on the forward strand.
CTTTGAAAATTTTGAGAAGACTTGCGACCCGAAGGAGCCGAATGTGCCGCGACCCCTACGATGGCTGCCCTGGCGATGTGGCTCAACCCACTACGGGAAAAAGGCCTTGAGTAGGGCGGTGGTGGGACGGAATTCTTAGCTAATCCATTTCAGCACTCTCAAAGGTCGAATTTCAGAACATTTTTCAGTCGTCAACTTTTTCTTACAACATATATGCTCCGCTCGAAACCGTGGCAACGCCGGATGACTAAAAGCATCAAGACAAAGAGTAACACCACTTGTTTTTTGAGTGTCTACTGGTACTCTCGAAAGGGGACTGGATGTAATTCTGAAAGCTTCTCACATTATTTCGCTGACAGCCTCCTCTCTAAGACACTGTGCCATTGTTATATCTACGAGACATCGGAAACATGGTAATTAGTACAGCCCCTCACCCTATAGTGACGATGGTGCTGCGGGTGATGGCGTTGCTTCGCGGCGATCGAAATCGCCACTGCTTGGCGTAGACAAGAACCGCCACACAAGGCAAGCTGATAACACTTCACCGTAGTACGAGTAAAATAACATTCACAACAAAATGGATGGACTGCCCAATATACAATAACGTTTCCTTCCATAATGTTGCCCCACCACGGTGGTCTAGTGGCTACGGTACTCGGCTGCTGATCGGAGGGTAGCGGGATCGAATCCCGGCCGCGGCGGCTCCATTTCGATGGAAGAGAAATGTTGAGGCCCATGTGCTGTGCGATGTCAAGGCACGTTAAAGAACCCCAGGTGGTCTAAATTTCCGGAGACCTCCACTACGGTGTCTCGAATAATGACAGCTCGTTTTGAGATGTTAAACCCCATAACATCAATCAATCCCACCATACTGTTCCACTTAGTGGCGCTATAAATGGTAAAAGCCGCTGATATCTCACGGCATATCCTTGGCTCATAGCGGCGTATCTATTGCGGGTATGGGCCACACGTGATTATAGTCTTGATTCATAATTCATATTTTTCCTGATTTTTCTTGAGTGCCTCTTTAGTAGAGACGACGTGCACATACACAATCCTTAAGATGCACCCTTTCTTGTGTTATATCTCAAAGCTTCTTTAATATCGTCAAGTTTTCTTTAAGTCAAGGGAATACGCAAATAATTTTTCGATGATTGTATGATGGCTCAATTCCTTTTAGTATCAAAAAAGCCTGGTAGATCACACGTATTTAGGAATCCATATCACGCGAAACATCACATCTATGATACATAACGTCTAACATATCCACTGTACAGAGTTTAAATATATTGGTTATTGCATGTTTTATTTCTTTTTTGGGTACAACGATTATCGGATTGCGCGGTAGCCTGAACACGCGTACACGATGAAACATCTAAACAGGGGGATCAGACAAAAGTATACGAGGATGAGGCAATAAGATAGAATATGGAATAAAAAAGAACAATCTTTAATGATACCAAGCATATGTCTGCCTGGTTGATTGACAGGATTGCTACTTTATTTGAGAATGATAATATATGCGTTGATCATATTGTCGCAACGTAAAACAAACCAGACAGGTCCACGATCCAAAAAAAAGCAAACAGGAGCTGTGTTCCGAAAAACAATATTCGCAGGCCCCCAACTTCGCCTTCTTCCGAAAGGCGGGTGGCCCTTGCTTCTGCTTCTGGCTTCCTTCTCCTCGACTACCGTTGACCAAACTACAGTCGAGACCGTATTGCTGGCCAAGACGCACAGGGACGGTTCAGCAGTACGTCTGCACTAAAGCCCTTCTACCTTCGGAAAAGTACCGCTTTCTCTTGAACAACGCCGCTTCCTCCTCTCCTCGCCTCCGATAGGGCGGCTTCGGTCACGTGGTAGCTCGCGCGCCTTCTTTTGGTATTTTGTTTTCCCCACACTCGGCGCCATGTTGGACGCCCCAAGTGCCACAGCGCTGCGTGTTCGCCGGACGCAAAGTGTATGACGTTTGCAGAGCACGCGTGCGTCTGGCTCGTTTTGTCGCGATGCCCGGTTTGGCTGCCATAACCGTGACACCCAAGGGGAAATGCTTTTTGCCATTCCGCGTGGAAAAGAAAATGAAGATCGTCGTTTGTACCGTGAGGGTATTTTATATAAATAAATAAATGTTTACGCATCTTCTTTAATTTCTCGCTCTGTCTTTTTCCTTGTGGTTTCTTTTGCGGGGTCATTTTTAAGAATATGATATTGCCCTGCCCACAATGTGTTTATTTTTGGGTTAAAATATCTGTAAATGTCGTGCATCCCTTGTTTTGTACTTTTGCAAATCTTATATCGCATATATGTATGGAAATAAAAACATATTCAGAAAGACATGCTCGATGAGAGGCATCTTCAGTGAAGCTGCAGACACTGAAGATGCGCGTTTGAAACGCGAGACTTCCATAGAATGAGTGGTATGAAGCAAGAAAATAGTAAACTATTCAGACAAAACTGAAAACACCCACCTACTCATTCTATAGAAGTGTCGCGTTTGAAACACGACACGGCTATAGACCTTTCCATCGGCACTCTCGCACTGGCGAGCCGGAACCTGTTTTTGTCGTCTGCTAGCGCGCGCGAGAGAGCTCTCCGCGCCACGCCCCCCTTCGTTGGGCTGTTTGTTGCGCCGAGCCGCCCATACGTTTTGCCGTGCTCGCAAGGTACGCGTGCTGTTTTTCGCTCACTAGAGCGGTTTAAAATGTCCTTTAAGAACAGGCCTATCGACAGGGCATCACTGCATTGTTTACGGTTGCACCTCACAACCAGAAGAAAAGAAATTGTGCACGTAAACATCTGTGCAGCAAGCACAACGTTGCCCAGGAGGAGTGCAGCTGCGCACTCACTGAGGTACTCGTGCCAAAACGCCGCACCGCTCATATTCCCACGCGGTCTAACGCTGATGTCGCCAACACCCCCTGAACCTTAGTCAGTGCCGTTCTTAGCATATGGTACGAATGTCCCAGATTTCTTCTTTCACTCTCTCTCCCTACTCGATTAGCTTCAACCATGAGAGCTAAACGCATTTCGCGGTAGAACCAAAGCAAGGGGTTTTAGTACGGAAATTCCTTCTTCTTTCTTTTTTTGCCTCTTGTCCTTACTGCTGTATGCCTCCTGCCTGTGCGACGAGCTTTTCACTTCCTCACTGACTTTCAGCCTGTAGCAGCAGCCAAGAAACGATCTGTCTTCTTCTTATGTGAGCTGCTGTACGCACATTCCCGGAACCTTTGTCTTGTCGGAGGGAGGCTCTACTCTTCTCTCTCAGCAGTCCCTATTTTGTCTTTCTAGTGTGTGCTGGTACTCTATATATACTCGGGACGAAGGCGTTTACGCTCGCGTGTTTGAAAATCCATCCACCTGGTTAATAGAAAAATCATGGAGAGCGAACAAGCGTGCGGGTCCGTCCTGCGCAGTGCAAGCCAGGTGGGTGTGTTTTGTTGAACGGCAAACGTGCTTCAGCATCTACCGTGACGCGGACGCCTCGTTAAAAAAAATTGGCAGATCCCCCGTGCAGTGGGAATCAAGGAAATGCGAAGCACGCTTCAGGAACGTAAACTGGATGTGCATTCTTGTCTCGCTATGCCGAGTTTGGTATATATGAAGTTAACGAAACGGCCGCAAGAGCACCATGACTGTGGCATGTAAACCATGCCCCTCATACACGCATGTCATGATTCTAACATTATGACCTGTTATTTACGTTCGTCATGCAGTCGTGTTGTGCCACAGAAATTTTTGGTATACATCCCATTAACGAAACGAGCGGCATGTAGATCATGCCGCTAATGACATGCATATCACAATTTTCATGTTATGACCTCTATATATGATCGTCGTGCAGTCATAATGTTCCAAACCAATTTTCGTATACATCCCATTAACGAAACGGCAGTATAGCGCCAGGACCATGGCATGTAAATTATGCTGGTCATGACATATAACATGAAAATCATGACATGCATGTCATGATTTTTATGTTATGACCTGTCATTTATGATAGCCATGCAGTCGTGTTGTGCCATAGAAATTTTCGTATATATTCCATTAACGAAACTGCCGCAAGAGCACCAAGACTGTGGCATTTAAACCATGCTGCTCATGACACGCGTGTCATGATTCTAATGTTATGACCTGTCATTTACGTTCGTAATGCTGTCGTGTTGTGCCATAGCAATTTTGGTATACACGCGTGGCATGTAAATCATGCCGCCCATGACATGCATGTCATGCTTTTCATGTTATGGCCTGTCATTTATGTTCGTGATGCAGTCCTGTTGTGGCATGCCAATTTTCGTATACATGCCATTAACGAAACAGCCAGGAGAGCACCAAGACCGTCGCATGTAAATCATGTCACTCATGACATGCATCTCATGATTTCCGTGTTATGACATGTCATTTATGATTGTCATGCAGTCATGTTGTGGCATGCCAATTTCCGTATACGTCCCATTAACTAAACGCGTGGCATGTAAATCATGTCGCTCTAGACATGCATGTCACGATTTTCATGTTATGACCTGCCATTTGTGTTCGCCATGCATTCATATTGTGGCATGCCAATTTTTGTATACATCCCATTAACAAAACGGCCAGGAGAGCGCCAAGACCGTGGCATGCAAATCGTGCCGCTCATGACATGCATGTCATGCTTTTCATATATGATCTGTCACTTATGTTCGTCATGCAGTCATGTTATGGCATGCCAATTTTCGTATACATTTCATTAACGAAACGACCTGGAGAGCACCAAGACCGTGACATGTAAATCATGCCACTCATGACATGCATATCATGCTTTTCATGTCATGACCTGCCATTTATGTTCGTCAGGCAGTCATGTTGTGCCATACCGATTTTCGCATACATCCCATTAGCGAAACGGCCAGGAGAGCACCAAGACCGTGGCATGTAAATCATGCCGCTCATGGCATGCTTGTCATGATTTTCATGTTATGACCTCTCATTTATGTTCGCCATGTAGTCATGTTGTCGCATGCCAGTTTTCGTAAACATCCCATTAGCCAAACGGCCAGGAGAGCACAAAATCGTAGGCGGCTAGATAGATAGATAGATAGATAGATAGATAGATAGATAGATAGATAGATAGATAGATAGATAGATAGATAGATAGATAGATAGATAGATAGATAGATAGATACGCTCAAACTCGCCGAAGTTCGCTAAGAAATGCTTCGTATTTAAAAGGTGGGGAGCTCGACGGAAGTCGATAATGAAGCTGGCTGCGAAAACGGACCCGAATGATTGCTTCTTCAACTATGACTGCGATAAATAAAAACCCGATTAGAACAAGAAAAATCCAGGTCTCACGCACCGCGACAATAAAGTTCCTCGCTCGCTCGCTCACGCACCGCGGCAGCCGATGTTATGCCAACGTGCCAGCGAGGTTTGTATGTATTAGCCAACGTTATTCATTACAGAGATAGTCAGCACTCAATAGCCGACAGTTGAAGCAACTCTAGCCAAGAACAGCTATCTAGCGCTGGTTTTAGTTGAGTAAATGCCGCGCATATGCCATGGAATATACATCGTGCCACAATATTTTTACGATGTTACATTTATACGTGTGGCATTTACTGACTGACTATCACACCTTGTTAAAGTTTACTTGCTTTATTATCAGTGTCCGAACGCCGTTGCACTACTTCTTGAGTTTGTCCTTATGTTGAGTAATGATCATCTCAAGCTACGATCATGTCATGTCATGAACATGATTACAAAATATCACATCCCTCGAGCTGTACCTTTAGTTTTACACCCATTTCAACCCCCTTGAAGCTTTCATGTTGAGTGATAATGTCGTGCCATGACCATATCATGTCATGAAAATGACTATAACTCATATCACATCGCTACCTATGCCATTCGTTTTACAACCGGTATTGATCCCCTTTCATAGCTTTTTTCATAATGATGCTCATGTCATATCATGTAAGTGATGTGATGAACATGGTTATATCATACATCAAATCCCTCGAGGTTTACTTTTCCTTTGACATCCATCTTCACCCCCTTCCGTTAATTTTCGCTCTGTCATGCTCATGATCATGCCATATCATGTATTTGATGTCATGAACATGACTAACTCGTATCGCTTCTCTCGATCTATATCTTTCGTTTGGCACCGCTCTTGACCCCCCCCCGTTAATTTTTGCTTCGTCATGCTCATGTCATATCATGTATTTCATGTCATGAACGTGACTAACTCGCGTCTCTCGACCTATATCTTTCGTTTGACAGCCATCTTGCCGTTCTTCCTTTACATTTATTTTTGCACAGTCATGTTCATGACCTGAGAATATCATGTCATGTCATGAACGTGACTATGACCAAGATTACATTCTTCGATATGCACCTTTTGTTTCACACCCATATCGATCCCCTTCCAATAGTATTGTTTCCAGAGTCATGCCCGTGTCATAGCATGACATGAGAACATCATGTCATGTCATGAACATGACTATGACCAATATCACATCCTTCGACATGCACATTTCATTTGACACCTATCTCGACCCCCTTCTTACAGTTTCAAGCTTTTCCTTGTATTATGTGTCATTAATAGCATGCTTTGCAAAATCAGGTCATTCTTTAATCGTGATTTGGTAATTATCACGGTGCACTCTCATTATTGTAACCATTCTAACCTGACTTGTGTGACTTACAAACATTTGTTAGCGATTTTCAATGGTTGATTTCTGGACATGCTCACTTTCATAGTTATGGTCATGAGCATGACAAAGCCTGCAGTACGTGAATTGATCAATAGATGGCGCGGAGGCGCTCGCTGCGTGCTGTAGTGTGATAGGAGAGCGCTAGATGGCGACACACAGTGTTTGTCACGTCTTTGATGATGTACTGGGCAAGATTCACGGAGGATTCACGGTTTTTACCGATGAACATTCGGAGCTTCGCCCGCTGATCATCATTCACTCCGTGGATATGCGTGGATTTTTTCTTGTTAACGTATACCGGCGAAGTTTGAAAAAGTATTACCTGCAGTTTCGATTACATGGCAGTATGGGCGCAGAGGCTTGTCACCAGGTCAGATTTTTGTGACGAGAGGTTAGTACGCCACCTTGTCCCTACGGACACCACTGCATTTTCACCGCGCTGGCCACCAAAAAAAAAGGGGGGGGGGGAGGTGTGGTTCGGTTAAGGAAAGGACGCTAATTTGTGCTACCCATGTTGGGAGCACGGCTAAGCGTCCGTGGTGATGGGGGAGATGGACTGCACGAGATAGAAAGGATGAGAGAAAGGCTGTACTGAAGGGCATAGGAAAAGTCTGACCACCTAGGTTCCTTGAAAGTGCACTGACAACGCACACTACATGGGTCTCTTGCGTGTCGAACGCGGATCGAATCCGCGTTTTTTGGTGGCACCCGAGCACCTCAACCATCTCACCACCGTGGCGGGCAAGATTAAATGGGCTGAATAGAAGGACAGAATCAAATAAGGAAATAAAAACGCCAGAACAAAAATTGTTCCCAGTGTTGGGGCTTGATCTTGGGCCCACACCCTCCGAACGCTAGTGTCTGAACCACAATGCAGACGCAAGCGCACGCGCAGAACACCGCTGTTGCAGACTTCGCTGTTTTCTGGTGCTGAGAGCGGTTTTCAAGAATAAAACTTTCGGTTAGAGCGGAAAAAATTGGCAGATCCCACGTGCACTGCGAATCAAGGAAACGCGAACCACGCATCAGGAACGTAAAATGGATTTGCATTCTTGTCTCGCTATACCGAGTTTGGTACATATGAAGTTAACGAAACGGCCGCGAGAGCACCATGACTGTGGCATATAAACCATGCCGCTTATACACGCATGTCATGATTCTAACGTCGTGACCTGTCATTTACGTTCGACAAGGCAGTCGTGTTGTGCCACGATAATTTTGGTATACATCCCATTAACGAAACGAGTGGCACGTAGAGCATGCCGTTCATGACATGCATGTCACGATTATGACCTGTCATTTATGATCGTCATGCAGTCATGTTGTGCCCAACGAATTTTCGTACATATCCCATTAACGAAACGGCAGTATAGCGCCAGGACCGTGGCATGTAAATCATGCCACTCATTACATGCATGTCACGATTTTCATGTCGTGGCCTGTCATTTATCATAGTCATGCAGTCGTGTTGTGCCATAGCAATTTTCGTACATATCCCATTAACGAAAGGGCAGTATAGCGCCAGGACCGTGGCACGTAAATCATGCCACTCATTACATGCATATCACGATTTTCATGTCGTGACCTGTCATTTATCATAGTCATGCAGTCGTGTTGTGCCACAGCAATTTTCGTATATATCCCACTGACGAAACAGCCGCAAGAGCACCAAGACTGTGGCATGTAAACCATGCTGCTCATGACACGCACGTCATGATTCTAATGTTATGACCGGTCATTTACGTTCGTCATGCAGTCATGTTGTGCCACAGCAATTTTGGTATACATCCGATTAACGAAACGGCCAGGAGAGCACCAAGACCGTGACATGTAAATCATGCCACTCATGACATGCATGTCATGCTTTTCATGTTATGATCTGTCATTTATGTTCGTAATACAGTCATGTTGTGGCATACCAATTTTCGTATACATCCTATTAACGAAACGGCCAGGAGAGCACTAAGACCATGGCATGTAAATCATGGCGCTCATGATATGCATGTCACGATTTTCATGTTATGACCTGCCATTTACGATCGTCATGTAGTCATGTTGTGGCATGATAATTGTCGTATACATCCCGTTAACGAAACGGGTGGCATGTAAATGATGTCGCTAGAATGTCGTGCATATCATGATTTTCATGTTATGACCTGTCAGTTATGTTCGTCATGCAGTCGTGCTGTGGCATACCAATTTTCGTATATATCCCATTATCGAAACGGCCAGGAGAGCACCAAGACCGTCGCATGTAAATCATGCATCACTTATGACATGCATGTCGTGATTTTCATGTTATGACCTCTCATTTACGTTTGTGATGCAATCATGTTGTGGGATGCGAGCTTTTGTATCCGTCTCATTAACGAAACATGTGGTATGCGAATCATGTCGCTAATGACATGCATGTCACGATTTTCATGTTATGACCTGTAATTTATGTTCGCCATGCAGTCATATTGTCGCATACCAATGTTTGCATACATCCCATTAACGAAACGGCCAGGAGAGCACCAAGACCGTGGCATGTAAATCATGCCGCTCATGACGTGCATGTCATGCTTTTCATGTTATGAGCTGCCATTTATGTTCGTCAGGCAGTCATGTGCCATTCCAATTTTCGCATACATCCCATTAGCGAAGCGGCCAGGAGAGCACCAAGACAGTGGCATGTAAATCATGCGCTCATGACATGCATGTCAGGATTTTCATGTTATGACCTGTCATTTATGTTCGTCATGTAGTCATGTTGTGGCATACCAATTTTAGTGAACATCCTATAAGCGAAACGGCCAGGAGAGCACAAAATTGTAGGCGGCTAGATAGATACGCTCAATGTCGCCGAAGTTCGCTAAGAAATGCTTCGCATTTAATAGCACGTGCAAACAATCTGGCCGTTTTGAATAGAAGCTTCGTCGGCAGCAGGAAAAGGTACAATGCGGCACATCTACGCCTCCAGGACCCGTTGGAAACGGCGCGAGCAAGTGGCAGAGGATGTCTCCTGGAAAACGTCGTTTACCACAGAGCTTCGCCTCGACGGGAGCGCGAGCTCCTCCGTAACTCCTCCGAACCGATCGGCGCTTCGACTGCATCCCTGTCACGTACTCTCTACGGCACGCACCTTATCGGCCAATAGAGATTTCCGCAGCTCGAGATTTTCAAGGGCGAAGCTCCTCTTAGTCTAACCTTGTCACGCGCCAGTCGTCAGGAGTAACCCGCGGGCCTCCCGGCACGCGCTCGCCCTCGGCGCTCGCCTCGGCGCGTGCCTCTGCTGTCTTGTGTGAGAGAGAGAGAGAGACAGGGAGCGAGCAAAAGGCGCGCGTCGGCTGTGGTAGTAGCTGTGGAAACGCTCTTTCTTAGAGGAAAGCTGTACCAGCTCGCAAAGAAGGAGAACGCGCCCTCACCCGCGAGAGACAACGTTGGCGCAGGCAGCGTCTCCTAGCGAGTTTCTTGATTGAGAAATACCGAATGCTCGCGTTGGAGAAGCGTTCACCGGCAACCCATATATACATATATATAAATATATATATATATTAAGACTGTATATGCAAAAATAGCTTGGGTTGCCGATAGTTTATAACATAATTGACGATGTCCCTCTCAGAGAACGACGGTTTATTAAGTCAACGTTTCGGTCAGAGCTCGACCTCTTTCAAGACATGTTAACCACAGGCCAGTATGGACTTGTATATAAGGCCATACTGGCCTGTGGTTAACGTCTTGACAAAGGTCGGGCTCCGACCTAAACGTTGACTTAATAAACCGTCGTTCTCTAAGAAGCGCAACGTCAATTATATATATATATATATATATATATATGTAACGCTATAGACGGGAGCCGTGCCGTGGTTGATGCGCCATGGTTTATTCTATTGCCCGCGCCTCCTCTTCCTCATCGTCGGCTTCTCCTGCTATCGCCCGCTTGTTACGTCACATGATTCCCCCTCCCCCCGAAAGGAAGCGGACGTCACCAATAAAAACAATGAAACAGGAACAGCAAGAGAGTCTTATGAGTGAAAAATGAACAATGCACTAAGTTCCATGTCCAAGGGACTGTCGCAGTCTCACAAGTACTTTAGTCGAAAGTGTATCAGTCCGGTGATGTCTATCGCTACTCAGGTGGGCGAGGCTGACTGTTCCAGTCCGGACAACGTAAGCATGCCCTGAACATCGATAGTGATGAACATGCAGTTTCTGACCACGTCACAACTTCGTGAGACATGTGCATGTTGTAGCATCCGTACTTCGGATGCTACAACATGCACATGTCTAAAACAGATGCCGGGCATGCTGGAAAACACTATAGTGGATTAATGTAGTGGGTGGTGCTGGGTGATGCCGGGTGTTGGGTGTGTTGGGCAAGATGGGTGGATGGTGGGTGTTGGGCATGTTGGGTGGTGGTGGGTGTAGGTGGGCAAGCTGGGTGTAGGTGGGCAAGCTGGGTGGCTGGCCAGCGGTAGAGGCCGAGAGCCACGGGCTTCTTGGATGGACATAATTAGGAATTCTACTGCAGGTACATTACATGCAGGTACATTAGCAAACTTACATTGATGGCTGAAATAAACCACATAAATCAAGCACAAGGAAGACATTGTGGCCCACACATTTTGTTCTAAATATGTTAAAAGGCCAAGCAGGTATTTCAGTGCCTTTCTTACAAAAAGCAGAGGATAATTTGGCTAAAAAAATTGATTTATTTTGCCTAGAGACATTTTTTTTAAGTCAACCGGACTTTCTTTGCTGTGCTGCTTCGATGAAAAAGCTCCGTAAGTACCGCCTTATGGCGGCAATGCGGATATCCTTTGGCGGACCTTCATGTGAAGTTCCACATATTTCTCCAGGCAACCTGCAAAACATTAAGAGCCACATCAAGCCAAAAAGGAACAGCACTTGAGAAGAACAATCACTGTACTGTCTGAAGTGATACTATCATTTTTTTCATATTAGTAAACTGACATCCCAACTAAACAGCATGTGTGCTGCAATCAGTATGTGTAGCAATACGCAGGCTGAATGTATGTGGCATGATTCACTTACTTTTAGCCATATCCACCTTTTCTGGTGTTGCTGGAAGTTTTTCAATGCCTGTAGAAAGGCTGCGGCACGCCTGGCCCGTCAAGCTGCGATTGGCAGCTTCAGCAGCGGGCCAGAAGTACCGTGCTTCAAGGCAACATTTTCCATCGGCGTTGTCCTTCATGCCCAATTTTGACCTGCATGAAAATATTTATGAAAGTATTAACTCTTTTTGAACAATACGGCCACACAGATACAATTAAAGGTGAGTAGACAAGAATTATAATGCAAACCTTCGCTGCCCATAGGTACGTGTAAAACAATCAGCAGCAAAGTAAAACACAGAAATGCACACACAAAAGTAAATTTAAGGATGATTTTTATGTGTGCAAACCAGCTTCTCTGCCATCTGCCATTTATATAACAAGAATTCATTACTCTGCTACATCAGCAGCACTGCCCCAAATTAAAGGACTGCTGTCATCATGTGGCCCCAGGAGACAAATGTTGGCATCAACCCTGATGCAAGAACTTCCATTGATAAACACTAACTTTTTCATTACATTTACTACTCCACAGGGATGATAGTGATATTAACTAAATTTTTCACCTATGTACACATGCGCAAAAAGAACTCCCAACCATTCACAAAAGATTACTTCTACATGTTTCATCAAACTAAAAGAAATGGAAATTAATGGTAGTTATCTCTCAATAACAGAAAAATCTGAGCTTTTCGCATGAAACTATAAGCTCGATAAGTTGTATGTAATGTCACCTGGCCATCAACTACTCTAAAAAGGCCCTCCAGCACTGCAAGGTCAGCTGCAGGCTCTGCCCCTACTGCCACTGGCACCTGGTGAACTACAGTACGTGTGTGTGGCTTGGGACAGGGTACATCATTGTTTGTTCCTTCATAGCATGTTTGAAGCCACTGACATTGCTGCTTACAGGACCCTACCTATTCAACGCTTTGTAATCACAAGCACCGTAAGAGATCAGTCATCTCCATGAATCACAAGAGTATTATCTGCAATAAAAACATTATAATATACAGAAATGTTCCTGACATTAAGCGAACCATGCTTTCATACAGTAACACTGAAGCTACGAAGAGTTATCAAGCCATCAAATACAGCTATCAATGAGCAACCAGGCAACATCGCACCCACACACAAATTTCACAACTGCACATCTGCACAGTGCACCTAGAAAAACATTTACTATGCTTTCTTTCAGCAATTAGTCAACACACACATACTAAAACAAGAGACCTGCACAGGAAGAATGGAAAAATATGCTATAGGTTGGGAAGCAACTACAAAGATGACAATATCAAAGCTCATATTCCAACAGTGTTTAAGTACACACACCGTATAGACGGCTACCAGACAGCCCAAACTTTTCCCCATTAGTGAATACTTTCACATATGCCACATGGTATGAACTACGAACAAGCAGGCACATGTATCACTTAACAAAAGATACTTCACTTCATGTGTAGAACCACCAGAAATTTAAACAATATTAGGCACTTCACTCTGTTGACAGAATCAGAAATGTACTACGAGCTCCAATATAAGTGACACTTCTAAAGTAATTTAACAAACAGCTCACTCCAGGTAGTGCCTAATGCAGGCTACAAACAAAGAAAATGTTAGAAAAAGAGGGCCCAGTTACATCGGCACCTAATTTAAATTGTGAGATGTCTTTGTCAACATTCCATGGCTGTAAAACCTGTCTTCACCGATAAACACATTAACGAATGTGGATAATTACATACTTTAGCCCAATTTTCCCTTTACGCACTTCTCACTGACATGTGCAGATTTTTGTGCATTCATCACACGCTAGCAGCACCCTAAATGGTGTGATATTAGTGCTGCAAACAACTGCGATCCAAACTCATTATGCAAGTATAATTTTGTTAGCTACCAATGAAAAAGGGCGAAACAGAGGAAGTTCGAACACATGAGAGTAGTAATAGAAATTAATTGCAACAGCTGACATATGTGAACCTGCAAACAGCAATAACATATGACAGAAGCATTTTTTTTTTAAGGGCGTTTTTTATAGCTAGCCAGCTCAAGAGCTATGTATTGTTAAGTGAAGATAGCATTCACTACTCCATACCGCTGTAATTCTTCACATTTGTCACAGATTGGAATGAAATATAATGAATATATGTCAATGAAAGTTTCTCCGAAGTAAATATGTCCTGTATTAAAGTTGTTTGCTTCAAGAAAGGATGACGAATGGAATTATAACAACAGTAAGCCTGAGATAGTCGGATGAATTCATAATGAAATAAGGCAAGGCAAGCAAGCATGGATGCATGAGAGCTAGACAACACAAACACTAAAGAAAAGGACAGCACAAAAATTATCTGCAGATGCCTCACATTTAAAAATGCCAGCACTTTGAAAAAACTGCACTCTACACCTGGCCCTTCCTTAAGTGATCCAAATGCTTCCAAATAGTTTCTGAATGCACCCACTGACTTATCATCCAGAAGCTGTTTGCAAACACTTGAACTCCTTCCAGACAGGCCGAGATGCATATTGCAGTTTTTCAAAGTTCTGGAAAGTAGAATGGAAAGGCACGTTCGGTTAAGTGTTGTGCCATCTTCTTTTATATTTCTTTTTCGTCAGCATTTGTGTTGTCTACTTCCCATGGTCAGTGTTCGCCTGCCTTACTTAGTCATGAATTCATACAGACTAGCTCAGCTTTTTGTTGTTATAATTCCATTCGTCTTGGTTTCGTAGAGCAAAGAAATTCAGGGAAGATTTATTTCAGAGAAACTTTCATTAACAGATATTCAATATCTCTCATTTCTATCAGTGACAAATGTGAAGAATTGCAGAGGTAGGCTGTAGTGAACGCTATCTTCGCAAAGCGATGCATGGCTCCCGAGGAGGCCAGCTATAAAAACTGCCTTAAAAAAAGCTTCGTCATGCTGTTGCTGTTTACAGATTCACATATCATATCAGCTGTTACAATTTATTCCTATTGCTACTGTCATGTGTTCTAACTTCCTCAGTTTTGTCCTTTTAAATAGCAGCTAACACATTTTTACACCTGCATAATGAGTTTGGATCGCAGTTGTTTGCAGCCCTAAAATGGCAGTAAGTGCACAAACGCTTGCATACATCACCGATAACCACAGCAATAGGCACGTTTCGCGAGTCATGTAGTTACACGTATAAATAAAAAGGAAGACGATCATGTTCGTGGCGATAATTTTATGCTCCCTTTCATGGATTGTTCACATACGATAGCGCGGGCGGACCAGCACTTCGCAATTGTTGCGACTAAGCTCTGCACAGACATCATGCACACGCCAATTTAACGCCACTGGCACCGCACTGTGCACCACGCTACTCGATTTCCTTTGCTGTAAGAGTAATGCTGCACGCACGACGTCGTCAGCGCGAACCGGGAAAAGCTGCACGCACGACGCGGCCGCGCCGAGCCTCTAGTGCCGGCAGTTTATCCCTGCCAGCACATTTCCTGTTATAGCTGTTTTAACCGTGTCCGTGGTTCGCCCGTGTCACTGGAGAGCCTGTTGCCATACGTTGCCGCTTCGCGGTGCGCCTTCGGCGCTCTCACTATTTTGCTCGTGTCACTACTGCCAGAGCCAGGAGCGTCAGCGACGGGCGCTAGCGCGCCCGCCGCTGACACCACCGCGATTCTGTTTTAAAAACATTACGGCTCCTTCGGAGCAGTAGTGTTAGTGTTAATGAAACAGTTGTTGAAAAAAAAACTCAAAAAAAAGCGAAAAGTTTCACGACAGCCGCGATTCGAACCCACGTTTACCCAAACTGCAAGCGTACCGCGACGCGCTAAACCACCACGCCTCCGAACGTGTTTTTTTTTTCTTTATTGAGCACGCCTCGGCGTGGTACGTTGCGGCGGGGGAAAAATATCGAGGGGACCGGTGTGCCCGTCATCACCGTCAAGTCGCATGGTCGCAGGCAACCAGTGAATGGGAACTGCCTGCAACGTTTTGATTTGGATCCTCGCCCCGGTAGCCGGAATGCAAACATTACCGAACTAAAACGGCTCCCTACCATCACGTGCTCCATGGCAAAAGCTTCACGTCGTGCGTGCAGCTTTTTCCGGTTCGCGCTCACGACGTCGTGCGTACAGCATTACTCTTGCTGTAAAGAGCGCACACAACAATGACAAGGCACAAAGAGCAGCATTCACAGCCACCTACCTTAGTTAAGAAACATGCTGATTCCAGTTTGCGTCGTCCGACGGCCTTGAGGCGCTGTGCCGAGCCGCGTCGTTCGTCGGTAGGTCGAGAAGCGATGTGCCGACCCTCGATGTGTGCGAACGAGAAGGCATTTCCTAGGAACACACATCACGGAACGTAGAAAGCATTCCGGCACTGCTTCTCACTGATCGCGTACACACTGAAAGACGATGTCGCGACGACTCACGTCACTCGGCGAATGGACGTCAACAAAGGATCTCCGAAGTGTCGACGCTGCCGGCTGCTGCTTTCTCAGTCTATCGCACACCGCACCTCACACTGGCTCAAGAAGGTCCACTGGAGCTAATCAGCACAACGCTAAACATACACGGAGATGCAGCGCAACCAGAAATCGTCCATACGAAAACAAATATCGCCCCCACGTTGAACACGACATCCACTGGGCGACGCCATGTTTGGAAGAAAAAAAAAGCAGCAATAGCGCGATGGTGGCGACACCACGGGTTGCGGTTTCGGTTTCAAAATTTCAGACCAGATGTTTTCAGTGTAAGGAAATACAGAAACAAATGCTCTGAGGCTAAAAACTGCAAACACAATGTAGTATTTATTTTATATCCCACCCTGCAATTGGAATTTGCCGTAAGCTCTGCAGATTCCGTAACTTATGCGAGCTTGCATTTCGCGACGTTTTCCTCAACCTCGGTCCAACGTGTTCCGCACGTTGCATGTGTAACGCCAGATTGCATGCGCAGCAGTACACAGTTGCCCTGTAGAGCATATTCTGTGCATTATCAGCTGCAGCCAAAATGATATTATTTAGCAATCAATACCGTGGAGGCGTGCGTGTGGTGGTAGTACAAATATTGATTGCTACAAGCAAAAAACAAAAAGAAAAACGAAGAAGAGGACAACGTAGTAGGCATAATATGGTACACAGCCCAGGAAAAAAAGAAAACGAAAAACGAGGAGAGGCTTGCTGTGTTTTGTTGTATCTGCCCTCGTTTTTGTATTTTTTTCCTGCGCTGTGCACCATACCGATTACCTGTATCACCAACTCGCCCAACCTGCCACTTTATCGATAATGTAGCATTGGACGAAAGCACTAATAACACTGCCATTAATCGCAGTTAGATATTTTCATAAAAGAACAAGAAAAAGAGTGCTAACAAGAAACTGCGATAAGCATATATACGCAATGATTCATGACACGTTTGTTATCGCTGCTTTCAATGTGACGCTTATCACAGCCACCCCAACTCGAGCTCTCCATTAAGTCTTAATTTGCAAAATACGTTCTCTTCAGCATAGCATATTGCCTTCAATGATCTTTCACAGTATACCCACAACATCGCCCACTGCTTTCTAGCGCGACACTAATGGTGGGCAAAAGTTTCCAGGATTGTACACCATGTGCCACCATCGTTTATACCACCCTCGTCGCCTGCCCGCTGCTTCCCAGCATTTCCACGATGGTGGAAGCAGCCTCCCAGTTCTTCCCAACATTGCCCGTCATCCTTTCCACTTTACCCACCATCCGTACACCATGCCGCCCACCATTTTCCTGCATCGTACACCATAACCACCATCTTTTCCAGCTTGCCCAACATTATTTCCACCATAACCACCATATTTTCCAGCACCCATCATGGTGATTTTTCCGATAGGGGTAGGCGCGGTACTGTTGGTCGTGCACATGGCCAATAGATATATCACCTCTTTTCTAGAGCGCTTGTGCGTACCACGAGCCTAACGAGGCGACGTCCGTGTTCTGGTGGAATGCATGGGGCGGTTTCTTGTAAGCATTTTCGTCGTGGTCCGAGTTTTGGCGGTCGCTTTGGCTGTAGGTGTACACCTGATGGCTGATGCTGAAGGTGTCCCTGAGGATGTTTTGCTGAAGGTTTGTGGCGGTGAGGATATTGCACATGTCGATCTTGTCTTTGTTTTACCGCACTTGGTTTCAAACATCCTTTTTTAAGCAGCAAGCATGTTTCTGGCAAAGTTTTCATTCGTCGTTGTAGTCGGTGAATATCTTTGACCCCGTTGCTTGGACCCTGCTGATGTTGCTCGTGTTACTTGGAATGTTGATGATCTGTTGGTCCTTCCAGAGCTTGGGTTTGGTTTTGTTCACAGGTCGAAGTGTTCAGCAGGTCATTGGTGCATGGTTGGCCACTGTGATGCCTGGCAGGCATTGGTGTTGATGGACTAGAACTGTTAGGGAGCTCCTGATGAAATGAACTTCTTGTTGTCCCGGTGCAGTGTACAAGTGGGGGGTATGTCTCCTTTTTGCCATCAGATGTAATTGCTGCCCTTTTATTTCCGTAGTTGAGGGTGCTGCTGAATACCAAGTCGACATGCTCTCGACCTCGAGGTGGTTCAGTATTGCGCGGTACTGCGGCAGGCAGAGCTTGGCCAGGTAGTGCTTGAAAGTGTACGTCTCTTTCAGGAACCATTGCGGTAAACTCTTGTTGGGCGGGAATCCCGATGGAAGGGCGATGGTTTGGTGCGGTATTTCCTCTGTGGATCTGCTCGTCTACTGTGGGCATAGTGACCATGCAAGGAATGCGGGGAGCGTTGCGCGCACCAGAAAAGCCATTTACTGCGAAGCCAGGTGGCGGACTACGTGTGCGAGACGACGAATCAACTGGACGAATGAGTACAGCACTACAGCGCAGTGAATAGGTAGACGCTGGCGACTTTTCGGCAGATGGAAAGGCCGGTGGGAAGTCGGGCCTTTGTGGTAAACGACTTGGACGCACTTCGGCTTTGATCGGTTGTTTAACATCGTTTGTTGGTAACTGCACATCCACGGCCGGCGTTGCAATGCGTTTCATATGCTCAAGTGAATTGTAGTATGCGGCAATTGTCAACGGATCCCTAATACGAGATGTCTGAAAAACAGGAGTGCTGCGTGGAGACTCCCTGTGACTGCGTTGGCTGAACTGAACTGTATCTATCTGGTAGGCTGTAGGCGGGTCTTCATGATATTGTTTAAATCAGGCGACCATTTCTTCTTTGATTTTGCTCCATGATTCATTGTTTTGGAATACGTGAGTTAGATAGAATCAGAAGGCCTCACCGATGATATAGTCATTGAAGTTCGCGACCATCTCCCGTTCCGACCATGATGCAGCGGTAGCGCGGAATTCGTAGAGCTCGAACCAGTCCTCCACGGGTCCGTCATCCACTGATCCGGTGTACTTAGGAATGTCGAGGTCCGCTGATGATGCTTCCATGTGACTGCCCTTACGAAAATGCCATATATGGACTGATATGAAAAAATCCATATACTGTTATATTAAAAATTGGGCAGATATGGCCATATATGGCATATACGGCCCTTATATGGCCATATCTGCCCAATTTTGAATATATCCGTATACGGTCCCGTATATGGCCATATCTGCCCAATTTTTAATATATAAATATATATGGCGCCTTATATGGCCATATCTACCCAATTTTTATATATCCATATATGACGCCTTATATGGCCATATCTGCGCAATTTGTAATATATCCATATATGGCGCCTTATATGGCCATATCTGCTTGACACTGTAGGCCATGTGTGAGAGCCGAATACATATATAAACAAAAACAGAACACAAATGCAATATGGACCTTTCATGTGTGTATTTTATTTTCCAACTACTTTTTTCATTCTTCGGAGTTGTCTTTTGTCTTTTTGCTTCTGAAGTCGCTGAGATTTGCGCCCAGGGATAATATTAAAATTAAGTTTTCCACTGCACTCGAACTGGCACCTCGTAGGGAAGTCTTTTGTGCGAGCTGTAAATGGCAAAACACAATTGGAGCATGAAAGTAATGCTTACATTATCAGGGCCGATAAAAAAGCTCCGAAATATGTGCAGCTGATGACGCAATGACACAACATTTTATATGCACACATGCATGCATTCACTTAGGCGCCAAGAACAACAATCATAAAACATCGGAGCACGCCCGTATCGTTAAACCATCCTGCATGACCGTGCATGACTACGCAATGTGCTGGTCGATATGCAAAGCACCTTACAAGCAGTTGCTCACTTATTATTTCAGTTTACTTCCTTGCACTTTGAGGCGAAGGGAAGGGAGATGCTTGTCCCTGTTTTGTCACGCAGGAAAAGAAACACTGTTTTTCTCAACGATGTCATTAGCTTGTTAATCAGGTGAGGCCGGTTCTCCGAAATAGCATCAAATGTATGCACATAAAGCACTGTCATTGATAACTGAACCAGCAAACATGTTTACACATTATTGCAATAAAGCAACTGACCTTTGATGTATAGGGACGACTGAGTGTATTGCAACCTCTCCGAAATAGCGTGTGGAGTGCTCTGTTTGGTAAATAAATAAAATAAATGCAGACAATATCTAAAATGCGGCCACGCCATTTTTATGCTCAATATGGCACTTTCAGCTGCTCCTGAAGCAGCATGCATTTCCAGCCTCACGGCTTCACTGGCGCCAGATTCCGCGAATAAGGTGCAATAACGAGAATTGCACTAGTGATGGGCGGGGGAAGGGCACCCGTAAAACGAACAGAATTTCAACAGTAACTTGTCTAAGGCATTCGTAAGGAAAAATCAGAAAATGATAGCGTGTCTATGCACGGTACATCTGTTGGGTGACCTTCGATCTCGCCACAAGAAGAAAATACTGCATTTGGCGTCTTTTTACGACGCCGCTAAAGGGTCGGAAACAGAAGCAATGCGTAAGGCGAAACTTAAAATATAGAAAAGAAACACGCTAGCTTTGCGACATTAGTCGTTTATCCGATATCCGACGGCGAAAACAAAGCGCTCAGCAGCTATAAAATTGTCCAATTCACGTGCTTCTGAACTGACACACCGTATTAGGATTTTAGTAACAAGCATCAGAGCTTACCTTGTAGCAATCAGCCTGGCATGAAAGAAGCCTTTGTACTGCCACCAAACTTGCACTTGTGGCCCCACTTCGCTAGGAATGTGCTCTTCCGTCACGGCCGACGCAGGTCATTTTAGAACATCGAAGGTTGCCCACTTATTTGCGACACGATCGAATGCCACTCACTGCACTCAGTACCACAGCACCACCTTTTTCGGAAAGTACAGCCAGGCAGCCCGCAGGCAGAAAAACCTTCGTGGAGAAAACGGCTCACAGTTGTGAAGGCTACGCAAATGTAGTCCGTAAGAAAAAGAAAGAGAGAGGTGTATCGTTCCGAGAGGAAACGACAAACGTAAAGCAGGAACTCGTATATTTCTATTGTTTCCCCGAAAATACGAGCGCGTTTTGTCAAAATGAGGAGGAATGTGTTATGATTTAAGGCTGCCAGCGAGACATGTGTATTTTCTTGCTTACCACAAGCAATGGACTACTTTTTGGTCGCCCCGCCACGGTGGTCTAGTGGCTATGGTACTCGGCTGCTGATCCGAGGGTCGCGGGATCGAATCCCGGCCGCGGCGGCTGCATTTCGATGGAGGCGAAATGTAGAGGCCCGTGTGCTGTGCGATGTCAGTGCACGTTAAAGAACCCCAGGTGGTCGAAATTTCCGGAGCCCTCCACTACGGCGTCTCTCATAATCAGAGCTGGTTTTGGGACGTTAAACCCCACAAAACAACAACTTTTTGGTCGCGAAAGTACACAGCGTAAACACGACAGCTAGCTTTGGCAGCCCTTCACCTGATGCATGAAATCTGTTCCACGTGCACGTGGAAAAAGCGAAGGGCCGTCTCCGAAGGTCCTGCGCACTGTTCCGAGAAAAAAAAGCGTGGCATATTCCTGCGTGGTATGTTCCTGACATATTCCAGCAATCATTCGTTTAGCTATAACTTACATTGAACATGCAATCTAGGTGCTTATTGTGGTATAGCTGGCACAAGTTTTGCATTAATGCACCACTATAATGCGCACGTATATACAATTGCTTTTGGCTTTTGCAACTGGAACATCGACGAAACAATAATAGTTCAGCTTGATACATCGTTTTAATGCAGATAATAATTAGCTCGCGCTGTAGGTAAATCGCGTATTAAATGAAATTACGATGCCATGAGAAAGCAGAACTCACCGCCAATCCTCCCTTACTCTCTTTTACCATTTACCTTTAGTGTTTACTTTTTGCATTCATTTCTTTTGTAATTACTAATTGCTAGACGGGACCAGATATGTGGTTCCATCGATTATCTGTGCTTATATAAATAACATTACTGGGTATTTATTGTTTCACTTCGCGTGATATATCATCACTCACTATGACACGAGAAAATTTGATATATATATATATATACATACATATCGTGAGGAACTGCTCCTTAATTGGATGTCGACACATAAATAATATAATACACCTATGTATATGACTGTTAACTTGCATTATGTGACTTTTCATGCATACTCTTTATATCGAGTATATAAAGCCATATACGGGCCATGGACGCCGTATATGGAAGTATCCTGCTACCGTATATGTCATATAAGGCGCAATATAAAGCCATATATGGCAGTATACAGCTGCCTTATATGGCATATAAAACGCCATATACGGTTATATCTGGCTGTATATGACCTTATATTGAACCGTATATGGCAGTATATAGCCTGATAAGAGCGCTTATATGTCCATATCTGGCCATATATAAAACATATCTGGCCCATATATGATATTTCCGTAAGGGTGGTCACGTAATATAGAAGATATCCGTATCTGATGGCGGTATTCAGTCAAGGCATGGCGTTGGGGCCATCGTTGATGATTCAACGCTGATGTGGTGGCTGCCAGGTCTCCATCCTGCCGACTCGTGTAACGCTATAGACGGGAGCCGTGCCGTGGTTGATGCGCCATGGTTTATTCTACTGCACGCGCCTCCTCTTCCTCATCGTCGGCTTCTCCTGCTATCGCCCGCTTGTTAGGTCATATATATATATATATATATATATATATATATATATATATATATATATATATTATAGCAGTCATGGTGGTGAATAGGCCGGAGGCGTGAAGGCAGAGATGAGTAGTAGACCCTCGGAATTGGCAACAAAAATGCGGAAAGCGTTTATTCAACGTTTCAGCCGGAGACCGGCCTTCATCAGGAATGCCTATGGTTCTATTTCCCCTTCTATTTATACCTATCTGAGAGAGATTTTCATAAAAGAGGAAGGAAGAAAAACATGAAAAAAGAAAGAAGGAGGGAAAGATCTAGAACCTGAAAGAAACGGAGCAAAGAGTGGAGGAAAAGTAGACGACGTGTGTCATATGCGGGCATCATGTCCCCTCCCCTTCTTTTTTATTATTATTATTTTTTGTGTTCCCCCTCTGCCCCCTTTTTTATTCCCTCCCCTCTTTACGAAGTGGTTTCCGTGGCTGGATACAATAGTCAAGCATACACTTCAGGCCCCCCTCAGGTGTGCCAATGTCAAGAAAAAAAAGAAAGAAAAAGACCAGAAAAAGGGAAGGAAGGAAGAAAACGGGTGGGGGAGTACAATTGCGGTGACGTCAGTGGCGATGGCGCCTAGAAGTCTGCGATGGCGCCCGGCCCTAACTTCGACTGAACGTATCGACTCGTGTGCTGGCAAAGAGCCACCACCAGCTAAAACGAGTCGAACGCGTGCAATACAGAACTTTATTTCTTGCACGAAACCACGTAATATGCCAATTATCTCTGTCGTGATAGTCAAGTGAAGGAAGAAAGCGAACTAATCAATGCCGGCGGGCGATGTGATCTCTCAAACCGTCACTTTCGGAAACACGTTCGCGGGACCTCGCGCCAAGGCACTGGACATGTCGGAGAGTAGCGATTTCTGCGCTCAAGAAAAAGTGAGGTTGCCTTGTCCACGTTAGCGACGCGGCAGCTTACCTCGCGCCGGCGGTTTTGTCTGCCGAAGGCAACGAAGGCAACACATGTTCAGCGCCGTTTCGCGCGAGGTCTCGGGAACATACGTGACCGTACAGCAAAGCACAGCCGCTCGAGAATATCGCGTCAGCTCTTCGGCAAACCTAGCCACATGTTGATATCAAACGGGCAACACAGAAGGGACCGACTAGATCGCACGGCGCAAAGTTTCGGCGTGCGCCATGTTTGTTTACATTTACGCAAGCCGGACAGGCGTTCGATTTTACAATTCTTCGGGCACCTTCGGGTTGTCTCGGGTTACCAGCACACGTGATTTCCTGCCAGAGCCGGAACCAGCTAGCTGCCCTCTGGCAGCCCGCGGGCTGCCAGAAGTGCGAAAATCGAAGAGCCACATTAACACCTGCTGATGATGACGATGACCCACACGGTTTCGCTTTCAGTTATTGTTGCGCCAAATCTGAAGCGCAGAGAAACATTTCACCATTACAATACACAGTACGGATAGAATCACACTTGTCTAGAGCAGCGGAGCGCGTGACTGTTGACACTGTTGTTGGCCGCAGCTTCTACCTCACGTCAGCTACAAGCTTCCGTTCATGCTTGAATTATAGCACAAGGGCCTAGCATGCGGTATGAGCATGTATGCGGTATGAGCATGCGGTATGAGCACGTCGGGCTTTGCTTATTTCTGCAGAAAACGGCAGCTGCAGTGGCCGGCAGGGCGCTCTAGACAAGTGTGATTCCGTCTGTGCACTGTTGGTACAGTAGTCACTGGGGGGTCTTCGATTTTCCACACTGGCGCTCCAAGTTGGCCATGGGGCTCCAGTTGTCCGATCAGTGATGCCAACCCAATTCACCGCTTTTACCGTAGATTGAGCCTCCAAAATCCCTAAATTTTGCAAAAGATTCCTACAACTCAAGTCTGCAGTGAACAAGGAGGTCTAAACCTCCTTGGCACTGAAGCCCCTCCCACAGTTATAACCCCCGGCCACTGTACCTCCGTGACGCTTCAAATAATTCCCTCTTTGAACTTTCCAAAGTTATCAATATAAAGCGAGGGTGGCAACAATAATGGTCAGGTGCATAAATTGTTATGTCTTGATTACTTCATTAGAGTGGAACACGGAAAGGATAATTTTTTACTGAGTAGAAATCAAGCGCTTGCAATGCAAAAGCCCGGCGCCTCACAAGCTCCACCACCCGAGTTTGTCAACACAGTTCAGTGAAGTTTCACGCGTAAAACGGGCTCGGAAGCGTAATCAACTGTACCGCGGCCACCGCGGCCTTTTGCAGATGGAAACGCTGAGACACCACACATCTTTGTCCATGCTCCTAGAGCACATCATGGCTTATACCAATGAAGGCACTCGAGAACAGCAGACGGTCCGCAGGTACTGAAGGCATAAACACGGCGCCATTTTGAAAAGGTCGCATGACAACGCATGATTTTGTTTGCTTCTGTGATTGACTGGCGGAGTAAAGGAAGCTGGGCGGAGCATGGAGGAAGGAATGTGCCTTTTTCCATGGGACGGAGATAGTAACTACAGTGCCTAGAAGTATATTTTCTAGGCACTGTATAGTAACACCGACGCGCGCGGTCCGTCGGCCCTTGTTGCCAACTGCTCCTCTAGGCGTAGCCCCGTACACGTGAAACTTCTTTGGCACCTGCCAGTGCATTCTGTATAACTTCCAGTTAGGGAAGGCACTGCACCTGCTGTTTACCCACCGCCCTCAACGGAGACACAGCTGCGCGGGGAGATATTGGGGGGGGGGGGGGGGGGGCATTGTTCTGTTGTTTTTTTCTTTCTTTTTGTATGTATGTGCCCAGCGGCAAAGGGGTGCCAGAAACCGGTCGATAGCAGCAGCGGTGCTGTGCTATGTAGCGACTCGCCGGTGCACCTGAAAGTGCTGGAGGCTTGTCAGGGACACAACACAAGCATTCTTGATACAAAAAAAAAGAAATCTGTTTTCAGTATCATATTTTAAGTACAACTGACTCTCTTGATTGACACATGTGGCTCGTCGTCCCTGTTGTAACCATGATGACAACTGTGTCAGAAATACCGGCGGCAAGGTAATTTTTACAGGCCACCTTGAGAAGAAACTTCCGGTATCCCTCTATAAGACGTGCGCGCTGATTGGATGCAACCAAATACGTCAGAGGGGGAGAGAAATGGGGAAGGGACCGTTCTTTTCACGTTGTCTGCTCGTGTTTTGAACTTCGAGAACTAATAATTTCAGTTTTCGTGCAACGATTGGTATAATACTTTTTGCCTTCGTATCAGTATTCAATACTACACACACTCCAGTGCTGCACAAAGGCAGCCAAAAAAGTGTCGCAGGACCCCTTTAACTGCGGTTGCGCGACTCTGGCAGGGATTATTGCATGAAATTAGTTTCGCCGAAAGGGCGAAGCAGTGAATGCGCTGGCAAGAAATTGTAACGTTATACGAAGTGAGGCTGGCAGCAACCTCTTTTGGATAAGATCTCACGTAACTCTGCAAAACGCTGGTGTAAGAGCTAGAATACGGCAGCTCCAGGGGCACTATTCGCAGCGTCTTCGCGTTGAGAGCGCAGCACGCAGAAGGGTTTACGAGCCGCCCGCCGATGGCTGCCGAGACAGCGCGCGCGCCAGCGATGGCGACCGCGCGAAGTGCAGAGTTGCTGCTCGATCGGGGTGATGTTATCGCGTGCGCACTCCGAGCGACGGAGATGGGCCTGATTCGTTTGATCTCTGCTTCAGCCGTGTTCGTCGCCTCCACTCGCGCGCTTTTACCCATGGGTCCAACGTACGCAACAAGCTAGCACAAAAGAAACCGATCAATGAGCTAGCGCTAGGACGGAAAGCCGAAGAATTCAGGAGCACTGGAAAACAGATATTCAACCGAGAAAGCAGACATTTGCGTTCAGAAAGCCAGCGATAATCTCGCACGCATCGTCACGGAGTGTGCAATATAAGTAAGAGGTAAGATCGGCAGACAGACTACTAGGAAACTTTCCCAGGAGACGGAGGACTTGATAAAGGAACGACAAGGCATGATAGTATCTAATGCAATTGACAGAATATAGAACTAGCGGAGCTTTCGGAGTTAATAATCGTAAGCCTGCCGACACACGAAAGCATAATATAGAGACGATTGAGCATGCTCTAAAGAACGGAGGGAGCCTGAAAGCGGTGAAGAGACGTCTAGGCATAGGCAAAAATCAGACGTATGCATTAAGAGACAAGCAGGGCAATATGATCACGAATAGGGATGAGATAGTTACAATAGCAGAGGAGTTTTACAGAGATCTCTACTGTAGCCGCGATAAGCATGATAATAGTGAGCGGGGAAGTCTATAGTTCAGAAGAGGTTGACATCCGACCAGTAATGACGGAGGCAGTAATGAAAGCTTTGAAAGAGATGCAAGCGGGAAAGGCGCCTGATGAAGTTCAGATAACAGCAGATCTCTTAAATGATCGTGGGTAGATTATACTAGAAAAATTGGCAAGCCTGTATACGCAATGACTAATGACACCGAGCATACCAGTACCTTGGAAGAATGCGAACATCATCTCAATCCACGAGAAAGGCGACACGAAGGACTTGAAAAATTACAGGCCGATTAGCTTACTGCCTGTCGTCTGCAAGGTAATCGCCAACATAATTCATGCCACCTTAAATTTCAAGTCAAGTTTATTAAATACTTCGGTTGAAATACATGGTTAGCATATTACAGGAGGTCGCAAAGTTTCAGAGAAACTGACAGGGGGACCTCCTGTGGGTCTCGTAAAGGCTATTCAACAGTAGATCATAGTGACACAATCAGTCAGGTGATAGAGAAATGCGCGGAGTATAACCAACCCCAGTATATAATTAACCTTCAGAGATTACGAGATAGTATTTGATTCGGTAGATACCTCAGCAGTCATGCAGGCATTGCGGAATGAGGGTGTAGACGAGCACTACGTAAGACCACTGGAAGACATCTACAACGGCTCCACAGCCACCATAGTCCTTCATAATAAGAGGACTAATATACCTATAACTAAGGGCTTAATGAGCGAACAGACAATGAAGCCGCTGGCTTTCTGAACGCAAATGTCTGCTTTCTCGGTTGAATATCTGTTTTCCAGGGCTCCTGAATTCTTCGGCTTTCCGTCCTAGCGCTAGCTCATTGATCGGTTTCTTTTGTGCTAGCTTGTTGCGTACGTTGGACCCATAGGTAAAAGCGCGCGAGTGGAGGCGACGAACACGGCTGAAGCAGAGATCAAACGAATCAGGCCCATCTCCGTCGCTCGGAGTGCGCATTCTTCCAAGGCTTCATTGTCTGTTCGCTCATTAAGTTGTTTCTAACAAATAAAGAACGAGCCCTTGACCCCTTCCCTTTCGTTATAACTAAGGGCGTAAGACAAGGGGACACAACCTCTCAAATGTTATTCACAGCCTGCTTACAAGAAGTAGTTAGAACATTGAATGCGGAACAGGTGGTTGTGAGGGTTAATGGGGAATACCTCAGTAACTTGAGATTTGCTGTTGACATTGCCTTGCTAAGCAACTCCAGAGATCAGGCAAAGTAGAACGGTGGTCCTGAAAATTAATTTGAAGAAAAGTAATGTTCAATGGCCTTGGGCGAGCGCAGCGGTTTGAAGTAGCTGGCGAGCCACTGGAAGTCGTTAGTGAATATGTCTACTTAGGCCAGTTAGTCACGCGTGATGCGAACCATGTGGCTGAGATAATTAGGAGGATAACAGTGGGGCGGTGTGCATTCGGCAAGCATTGTCAGATAATTACCATTGTCTCTGAAGATGAAAGTGTATAAGAGCTCCATCTTACCGGTACTCACCTACGGGGCAGAAACTTGGAGGCTAAGAGGGTTCAGCTTAGATTGAGAACGACGCAGGGAGCTATGGAACGGAAAACGGTAAGTGCAACATTAAGGGACAAGAAGAGAGCGGAGTGGGTTAGAGAACAAACGCGTGTTAAGGACATTTTAATAGAAATTAAGAAGAAGAAATGGACGTGGGCGGGCCATGTAATGCGAAGACAAGACAACCGTTGGTCATTAAGGGTAACAGAGTGGATCCCTAGAGAAGGCAAGTGTCGCAGGGGGCGGCAGAAAGTTAGATGGGTAGATGAGATTAGGAAGTTTGCGGGGACGAATTGGGCGCAGCTAGCACAGGTCAGGGATAATTGGAAATCTATAGGGGAGGCCTTTGCCCTGTAGTGGGCGTAGACAGGCTGATGATGATGACAGCGTACAATGCGTGGGGAGTTGTTATCAATTTGGACTTCATACGGAAATGACGGCGGCTGCGACGGCAAAAACCCGTCGACTGTCCATATAACTGCTATCGCAATAAAAGCTTACGTGAGAGGCGGATAAGTAGGATATGAACTTCACCTATAAAGCAAGGGAAAGAAGGATAGCATTTGCTTTCAGTGGAGCATTCAGTTTAAGCATAGATTCATGGCTGTCGACCCCACATTCACCTGTCATGCGAAGTACGCCACTGACCATTACGTAGTACTATAGGCCTGGTGCGCTCCTGTTTCGATTCTTAGCCAGATTCGCTACTCGATGCACCATACTGTGTACACGGTGGTGACACGTCCGGTAAAACCGCCATATTGTGTCCGAGCACGCAGACGCGCGATATATGGCAGACACATCACATTTAATGTCGGAGTCTGCTGAATCCGATAATTCGTGTTACTTTCGCCGCTTTGCGCGTGCGTCCGATATTTTTTTATTTATACCTCACTACAAAAGTGGCGGCGTCTGCGTCGGGTTCGTCGGTACAATATGGCGGCGCGACAGTCAACGGGTGTCACCGCCCTGCTCCAAGGAGAAGCGGAATTATCATCAAGACACCATAGATTCGAAATTCGAATCTGGGGTACCTGAATGGTTTGCCCTCGCCGCCGTTCCGTGCAGGGTGGGGGCATCTTTTAACGACAGTGGCATAACCAGGAATTTTTTTCGGGGGGGGCTTGGAATTTCCGACTGGGATGGAGACGGGGGAGGGGGGGTCGGAGCTCAGGCTCCACTATATATATCTACTTTCACGAAAAGAAAATGCGGGCATTTTGCGTAGGCCGTCGTCATGTGGATAACTCGGAGCGCTATGCTGAATTACGTATTACTGTCAATGCATTGCCCTGAGCGACACAGGCGGAACAGCAGACTTGCTCTCCCACATTATTAGTACAAGTGGGATGCCACTATAGAGAAGGTAGTGCCATGGCTGATTTTTCTTAACCCCCATAACAGAAAGCGGCAATACGCCGCAACTTGAGTGAGTCTTCTTATGTGTATTAACGCGATAGCGTTAGAGAGTTCGTTCCCCAGAAATACCGCCGTCGGTGTCGGCGTCTCCAAGCGTCTCTTGTGAGCGAAAAATCGGCCGTGAGCGAAAAATAACAGCTCAAAAATGGACAACTATGCCCATCTAGCGGAAGACATATCAAGCAATGTCTCGACTACCATGGCCTCCGAGAGGGCGAGAGCGCCCGCCATCTCGGAGGCCATGCGACTACAGCAGAGCCTATATGCGGTCTCGTCGGATGCTCTGCATCCACTTTTTTAGCATTTTTAGCATTTCATTGTCACGACACCATCAAAGAAGTGAACTACTGCAATTGCCATTTTACCGACCATAAGGCGATCCTTGTTGCGGTTGGCCGCAAGAGGTCTCCAGAAGAACAAATCGAACAGCTGCCAGATAATTAACGCAAGAAGGAGGACAGAATGTGACCATTTACGAATAAAAGTGTCATGCCTACGCGCAGTTCATAATACAAGACCACGTGACTACATCACTGTACAAAATTTTCATGAAGTTGATATAAAAGTGTTGTTAAATAGATCGAAAACCTCTACCATTACTAGAGATACGTCGCGCGCGCGGGTGTATGTGTCTGTGTCTACGCGTGTGTGTGTGTGCGCGCACTAGGGACCGGATTTCGCTATCGCGTTCAACTCTTAAAGGCGAAGCTTAAGGGTCCCCCAATTTTTTTTTCCGTGGCCAAGCGCTGGTGCTCATCAGAGAGCCCCTGTGGCCTACTTTAATTCACTCATTCAATAATGTCAACGGAGCGATGAAATAACGATACTCTAACGCAATCAAAACTTTCACAGATGGCAAAAAAGTGCCGACAAAACCCAGTATATAGAAAGATATTTGTTTACTCGCCACTAGTACTAAGATCCCTCACTTATGCGCGTGCTGCTACGTTGATAATTTGAAAACAAAGCATAACGATCGATGTACACGTGGGCGTGAAATGCGGTAAGGAAGTCGTGAAAGCGGGCGCAGCCTGGGATATATATATCGTGAGTGCTCGACAAAAATTAAAGCGCCTGCGATGTGAGCGTCCTCTCTGTTTTAATGGTAGTTGCGCCGTTGTACCTCGCGAATGCCGAGGTAACGGTATTCTGCAAATTTTTGAGCTGGTAAAGGGATGGGAGCAGTAATTACAGAATATAGCATACGTAGTAGCGAAAACTAATTTCTCCACGTCCTAGATGCGTTTCCCAGTCACCGTGTAGAAGCAGTTAAATAGTGGAACGCGCGGCTCCTGTGAAACGAAAGGGCGGTGTAGCAAATTAAGCGCCGTCGTAAAAGAAATTCTGTTACCCTGAAATAAATTTCGGCTGCTGGGCGCCGCACGAGCGCGTACGTAACGTATGTGGCCATAACCAAAGAGCTTATGGCCGCACCTCAATGCCACCACCAATAGCTGCCCAGCCTCTTTTACACCGGCAGCCACTATACAGTATAAGTTTGCGTGCCGTGCTTCTCCACCATTCCGCCGGCAACTGCTCACGGAGAGCAGCCATCATCACCAAGTCCCCCGATACATACGGAAAAGGCAAATTTGAATGACGTGCTTCCTGCCGTTTCGCGTTTAACTGCTTACACAAAAACCCCACCATCAGTCGCGCGTCATACACCGGCAGCCGCGCGCTAAATATAAAAACGAGCCGCGTAACCAAACGATCGACCCGCGTTCTTGCGCGCTCCTGGGCGCCGCCATATTAGCGCAATGTAAAGTAATTTACCGGATACGCGTATGTCATTCACGTAGCCGAATGTAGCCAACAGACGCGCGGAATGCGCCCTGTGCATTGCGCCGGATACGTTTTATAAATACGCGTACGGAGTAGCCTCGACATTTATGACCTGCTCCGTTAAAATTGGCATTGTATTCCGCACTTGCAACACTGGTCTCGTTGGCGCTCTAAATGCGTGCCCTTCTTCGGCAAGTACAAGGCGTCTCCGCGGTCTCTTTCCGAGAATTCCTGTTATGAGAATTCAAAAGCGTACAATTAATCTATGCTGAAAGCGTGTGTTGATCGCAGTACGGGCGGCCCTTCTTCCTTATAAAAAATGACAAAAGCTTGAGACGTACTGAAGCATTTATCAGCAATATCAAGCGACGCGTTATGCAGTGAGCGAACGAAAATCTTTTCAAAACAGGTATAGTATTATCAGATACGTAATATACCACGACGCCACCGTTCATAAAGTTCATTTCTCTTCCGTAGGGTACGCCACATCGCTAAGCCTCAGGTATCCGCGCACTCTCCTCCAACAGTCCTCGTTGAGGTCGCTCAGCTGCGCTGTCGCCTCTTCCCGCCACAGGCACGAGACACGCTGGCTGACGACACCTGCGAGTCTCATGAAGTAGTGCATGTTCTCCAGTGACCTGACGGCGTGTCTGATCATGACGATGGCTTCAGCTTCGGTCACCGAAGAAAGATCGGCCACTTGTTCCGGCAGGGCTGGATGAAGGTGCATCCATTCCAACGCTTCAGCGCACGCCCTGTCAACGAAACATCGTTGTTAGACGGACGAGGCAACCTTGCTTTATTATTGGCAGTGAGTTAGTGTGCAGGCGCTACGTATTGAAGTACGAACCCCTTCAATTTTTCTGCAATGCGCTATCGAACAGCGAATGGCGCTTTGCGTACCTCCCGTTTCGGGGAAGAAGGAAAATGCGCCTGACGGCCGGGTCCACCAACTTACGCTGGTGCGCTACGGGCCATATGGGACGCCAGCTTATGCTGGTTGCCCCTATTACTAGAAAGAGCGAACTTTCGCTGTGAACTTTCGCCGAACCTTCGCTGTGAGGACCCTGCTTGTTTGGACCCGTTGCAGTATTGCGCAAAACACAGGTCAATATCATGTAAATACAGCCCTCTCGCTGTAACGAGACACATGCACGATAGTTTCGCTTACGACTCACGCAAAATTCACTTGCCCATTCAGGGGTCTGCGTCGAACTACGCCTGTTCCAGTATTCCCAAAAGTGAGCCGATCAGAAACATACAAAACCACCTCGCCTAGTTGGTCTAGTGGTTGTGGCACTAGGCTGCTGACCCGAATGTCGCGGGATTGAATCCCGGCCGCGGCTGCTGCACTTCGATGGAGACGAAATGTTGACGCCCGCGTACAGTGCGATGTCAGTGCGCATTAAGAACCCCAGGTGGTCTAAATTTCCGGACCCTTCCACAACAGCGTCTGTCATAATCAAAACGTGGTTTCGGGACGTAAAACCCTACAAATCAATCAGTTTCAAAGCCTTGCTGTAGCCACCTTAGCATCAAAGTGAAAAACAAGGGCGAGATCGGAGATCGTGGTTTGCGAACACGGGCGCTCTTGTTCGCTGTCCAGTACATATGATTGTGGTCATGTGGTCATGTTTACCTCGTAAGCAGCGGCGCGCGGCCACGTTTTTACATGACCACGTTTTCTCCACGTCACACGCTCAACCTCACGAAAAAAAGTTCATCGTTTTCATAAAGCAGTCTGATTCATTCGAAGACGAAAAATATTTCGCTTAACAGTATATTGTCTAAAAGCAGAAAGAAAACATGCTCATCAATTTTTGGGATGTTCACAGCACGTTCATTGATTGCTCTCGCCCTCCCGTTCCTGTCTACTATATGTGTCACCCTGTCATAAACGGTAACTAATCAAACAAAGAAGAGTGACCAATCCTGGAAACCTGCACCGTATTCAGTCGAAATCCGCAGCGCGAACAACGATAGCCGCGGCCCCACTTCGTGACGTACGTTGCAGCGAGCGAACGCGTTGTGTTCCGAACAAAGATCTCCGATCGCGTCCCAGGCCAATCGAACGTGTCTGGCAATTTCGCTCAGTATAGGCGGTGTAGCGACGTTGCGCGTTTGGTTGTGTGGCTGTCGGTGAATTGTTGCATTTCAAAGGTTTCTATTGCGCTCACCGTGTTTCATCAAGTCTTTTTAACGTGTAAAGCCCGGTTCAGCAAACTACGTTTAAAGCGCGATACAGCGTTAATGCGATGAAAGAGAGTAATCATTAAGAACACGTGCTCTATTGGGCTGGTTGACGCATTACAAGGTATTAGTGCATGCAACGAATGCAGTACGTCGACAGTCAAGTTCGTTCTCGCAGATAACTTGCGCATTAGACAGACTACGGTACTAATAGACTATGATACTAATAAACTCCGTCATGTCTACGCACCTGTCGCATCGATTTCCAGTCACGAAGAGAGCAGCATGCATCAGGCGTCCGGAATTGCGTCGCATAGTGTCCCACACTACGAACCAATTCCTCGCCGCCTCCTTGTCATCCAGGGACACGTCTACAGTTACACTGAGCAGTATATGGTTGTCTCTGATGCCTTCGGATAAAACCCCGAAGAAACAGCTTGCGTCACGGGATCTTTCGGGCACGAAGTACACGCGCTGAATGTTCTTGCTTGATTTGATAGCCTCCGCGAGCAAACCGGTGTCTTGGTCTTCAATATCCGGTAGTTTTACGTGCAGCTCCTTGATGCTGACGTTCTGAGACAGGGACGTAACAATGTCCGCCCAAAAGCTGCTTCTCGGGAAGTTGGCAGAAGGATCAGAAGTGAATATTAGGTGTAACTTTTTCAGAGTGGTCGAGCTCTTGAGGTAATTGGCGATCCGGGACGAGAGTGCCGCGTCCATAGCGTGCATCCAGATTCCAAGCTGGACCGACGTGACATGGATTGCGGAAGGCAGCTTGTGCATTATGCGCGAGAACTC
Organism: Hyalomma asiaticum; assembly: GCA_013339685.2. Taxonomy (NCBI): domain Eukaryota; kingdom Metazoa; phylum Arthropoda; class Arachnida; order Ixodida; family Ixodidae; genus Hyalomma; species Hyalomma asiaticum. Next base: position 33,094,830 of record CM023482.1, read on the forward strand.
ACTTCTTGTGTCGCTTCGTAGACACGCGAATATGTCCGAAAATCCTTTGTATTCCAGCATGTCGGCGTTGTTTGGAGGAAAGTTCGTTTCGAAGCATACTCGCTCCTCTGCACCGGAATCTCTGAGCATGCTGCAGACTTTCGGCAGAAAGTGGTAGTACGTGACGTTCCATTCAATAGTAAGCTTTAGGTTTGCTTTTGTAGGCAGCGCCTTGAATAACGACTCCCATTCGTTCAACTTTCCGGCGCAGCACGGCAGCCTCACTGTCTTTAGGGTTTCGTTTTCTTTGAGCGTTTCCAGCCAGTTTTCGTAGATAGTGTCGTCTTGCATTTCACTGTCTTGTCTCATTGAAATCATGTTGAAGCTGCTTATTGTTTCGTTTTTAGCGAAAATAATCGGCACCAGCTTGGCACTCTCGCTATCAACCACGAAATTTGTCAGGTTTACTTTTGATACTGTGCGATTTCCCAGTAAGCCTTCCAAGATCCACTTTAGGGAATCCTGCATTTTGTTGCAAGCCAGCACAGCCAGGGTCTTCAGCGTCGTGTTGTTTTTCAGGTACTCCGCAAACATAACTCGATAAGGCAGCGATGCTTCACCTATAAAGGACTCGTCTAGCGAGAGCTCCTTCAGGGTGCGGTTCCGGGCGAGCGCTTCCAGAAACTTTTCCGCACCGTGGCTTTTTATGCACACCATGGGTATTCGTAGCACTTCCAGGCACGTCGTTGTTCGGAGTAGCTCTGACAAGACGTCCAGAAAGGCCACCGGACACTTCCAGGCCGTTGGACACTCGAGCTCTTCCAGGCCGTGCAAGGAAGAGATGAGCCTGCAGATGTCCTCTTGAGTCCTGCCACTCGCAAATCGGGGATTGCGGAACTTTAGTACCTTCACCGAGACATTACCCCGAAGCTCACCGACTAAGAGACCTAATTCTCGCGGTTCTATTGCCATTATACTGACGTCAAGAGTCGCCACGCAGTGATGCGTGTTGAGCACTCTGCAGGCAAGCGTCACAGCTTGTCGAACCAGTCGCGCCTCGCAAATCGTTGTCCAGGGCTTCTCGAAGCTGACGAGGGAGAATTGTCCGCGGCGACTTGATGATTCCCGCAGCTCGAGCCGAGACTGACACAGGAGCTCATTCCAGACTGACAACTTGCGGACGATGCGACATGTGCGGTCCTCACCTGCCGTGCATGGTTCGCACGGTTCGATGCTACAGCCGCTGAAGCAGCCAAGGGTTACTCGCAGGTCGGCTAGTTCAGCGTTGCCAGAATGTTTGGCTGGCTGTGGCTCTTCAGGCACAAGCCCACCGCACGTAATGCTCGCACGTTCTGTCATGCTGTCAGGAGAAAACAAAATATACCAATCAATCAATCAATCAATCATAACAAATACTGAACACAATTTATGAATTGTACGCGCACAAAAAGCCCGAGGGCCAATTAAAGCGGATAATTTCAATCCTGCGCACGCTAGGAACACTGAATGCAAAGGAATGTGAAGCTATATACGTGGACCACAATGTTTGTGTAAAATACTATAAAAGAAAAAAGAAAGCCGGGAAGAAGCAATGATATAATATAAAGAACAAAAAGATGAATGTACTTTATGTTTTAAAGCTGTTCTGTTAGTCATTTTTTAGGCGCTTCCTCTGAACTGCATTTAAGTAGTAGTTATAGCGTCAGTTTGCCATTTTAGACATTGATAAGAAGTTTCGCCGCGATGGAGGGCGCGTGAAAATATGAATCAAATACTGACAGCTGTCAGAGAAGCCATGCAGCACTTCTTGAACAAAGTCAGGAAAGGACTCTGATCAGTCGTCGAGGCTCCTCTGAACATGCCACCCAAATATTATAGCACAGCACGCGCCGTAAATTCGCCATATTCCTTTAAAAATAGCTCGAAAGTGTTCACCCTTGTGTAAACGATGGACGTCACTGGGCGTACTGACTGTGCATGTGGTAAAAATGGCATTGCATGATTTCATGATCGCGGGGAGTTCGTCTACTACGCTTTATTGCCCATTTTGAATTCAAGTAATAATGTAGCGTATGTCTCTTAACGCGACAGAAAACTGAAATGGCGTAGTCGTCGCCCGAGTGACATTATTCGTTGAAAGGAGAGCGGACACTACGGCTGTCTGTAAGCAAGGGGCCTATACCGTAAAACGGTATACGGAATACTATGCCGTGTTGGTCCTCCTTGATTGGTCAGTTGTGCTTGTGAAGGTAGAATTGACAAATCACTGCCCAATCTCAATTCTCTGATTGGTCAGTTATACCTTGACAAGCAAAACTGACCACTCAGAAGGACCAAGACGGAATAGCATTCCGTATTCCGTTTTACAGTATAGGCCACCAGGCGGTGAATTCTTGCTGCATGCAGAGCAATATTTCTCTAACATGTTTAAAAGAGCCACTACTAATCGGCAACGTTTCCCCGTATGCAAAAAAAAATATTTGCAGTATCGCGCGCATTTTGGGAATCGATGCCATGACAAGCAGTCAGATAGGAATTATAGAATGTCGAAATAATTGGCATTCAGACAAGTGTTACGAGTACGGTAAGAGTCTGTGCAAACGGAGCACAAGCACAGTAGTTACAACCGCTGATGCGATAGGTATATTGTAAGGCGGCAGATCAGCTGCTGCTTTACGTCTTTATTCTGCTGATCGACGCAAACGAAGATGGTGGTCACAGTGAGGACGATTATGGACATGTGAAGAAGATAGAGGGTGAATGTCATGTTCAGACTAATTTCCCCCTCGCGCGGAAATGAACATGATCGCTGTATATAGCGCTACGGTACGCTTTATGAATGGTTCTAAGAGCGAAATGTGGATGATTTCTGTGACATGCGGTAACAACAATCACAAAGCATCGCAGCGGGAGTGGCGCTGTAGTTTAGTGGAATGTTTTGCTCGACAACAATGTAGGGCCCTATAAAACGTGACTGGAACACGACCTAGGGTCCACAATGATATTTCATTTCCGGGACTGAAGAGCATGACGCGGTGAAATTCATCATAGCGAGCCTTCCGCTCCTGTTGACTTGCTTCGGTGTGGGGGCGGGGGCGATGGCGGCACGCGACGAGGCGAGATATTAACTTGTCGCCTACTGACGCCGATGAGTGCACGGGGACATCAAGGAAAGAGACGTAGAGGAATGTAGGTTGATGGCCGTAAACAAGAAAGAACAATGAGTAGGCAGTAGTGCGCTGTGGAACAGTACTACAGACAAAAGTTGCTAATGGCAGGATAGTTTCCCAAGTGCGCGCAGTCGTCGTTGATGTACACAGATATCATGTCAGAGAGAACTCTATGAAAGCGTTCTGTGAGGCCATAAGTCCGCGGGTGGCCGCTGGTAGTGGTCTTTTGAATGGCGTTACGCGTGTGAAGGACGTCCTCGAGTAACTTGGTAAAACAGCTTGCCACAGTCACACAAGAGGACACGTCGTGCTGCACTGCGCTGAAAGATGACTTCCGAGAAGAAAGCCGCCATGTCCTCCGCGCACCGTGAAGGTAGCCAAGCTGTGTCGGCATACCTTGTGAAGTGGTCGAATGCAGTGTCTATCCATTGCTTATTGTTAGCTGACAGTTGCAATGGTCCGTAGAGGTCAATTCCGATGACCGCGAACGGCGAGTCAAGACATGGCAGAGGTTGCAGCGGTCAAGTCTGGGTTGAAGTGGGTCGTTTGCTGCGCTGGGAAAGCGACCAAGTAGCAACGTATTTTGCTACATAGGCGCAAACGCCAGGCTAGGAAAAAGAACTGTGGATGCACTCGTAGGTTTTGAGGAAGCTGCGATGACCAGCCGTGGGATCGTCATGACATGCCTCCAATATCTGTGCCTTGAGTGACCCAGGAGCGAGAGGAACCCAACGATGTCCTTCGCGGTGGAAAACATGCCAGTAAAAGATTGAGTTTTAGATCTTGAAGCTGTGGGAATGGCGACAGGCCGGAGTGTTGGGAGCACGAGATGAGCCATCTGGGCGTGCCATAACAGAGTGCCAATAAGCTATCGCTGCGTTGGTGGGATGCAAAGGTATTGGGATGGAAAAGGTAAGTCCGCGTTCAGAGTGGCGAGGGAATAATTGCAGAGGACGCGTTCGCAGGTTCTTTCACGGATGGAGGCAGGCAGGAAATGACGGACAGCGGCGGTAAGAGACAGCAACTAACAGCATCGTCATCGTTATACTTTTTGTGCTAGTGACCTAGACGTCGAGACAAATTCTTTAATGTGGACAACAAGCACAAATGGCAGTGGTCTGTAAAGTGGCGGCCGTGGAGATAAGGCCAAAATTTTTGTGTGGCCTAAACAACGGCGAGACACTTCTGTTCAGTGATTGTATAGTTTTTCTCGGCCGGTGTCAGCCTACTCTATTGTAAAAACCAGCGCACCCAAACCATTTCCAGTGCGTTTTCCGTACTGGAGCACTGGAAACGCACTGGGAACAATGGTATTTCACTGGGCGGTACACACTGGCACGCTGACAGCGCTGGCTTGCACTGGTGTGTCCTGGTACTGTACTGAGACAACTTGGCATAGCTGGAATATCGCTGGTTCCAGTGAGGGGCTCGCTGGAGAGAGCTGTACACTGGAAGGCTGCGCACTAGCACGAGTGTGGAACACAGTGGAAGCAGCTCAAGAGCTGGCGCTGCTTTCGAAGGGGCACGCTCTGCGCTGGGGCCGTATTAGTTGATTTCGCTAGGTATGGGAACATTTACGGCTTGCCCGCACTTCATCGCTGCGAGCCATAATATTTCAGCAATTTGTTGCGTACTGGTTCCGCGCATATTAAGCGCTAGCAGCTGTGGCTACTTACATTTGCTCATTTCCCCCGCACTGGGCTTAGACAAGCAACGTGACGTCTATGAGCTTCTCCTGCGAGTTCTGCTGTAGTGTTTAATTGTATGGAAGAGCCGGTGCAAACAGCAGTAAAATTTTCCATCTCCGGGCATTATAATGTTCATTTAGTGACGAGTTCTCCACGCGTCCTAACGAACGCATGAAAAAAAAAGAAAAAAGGCCACCGGTCGGTATCACGGCGCGGCGAACACCTCTGGCGATAGCTGCCCCTTCAATTACTCTAGATGCGCCAAAACGTAATCATGTGAGAAAGTTTCTTCAGCTAATAGGCAATAACTTTAGCTTTCGGAAACTGCAGAGTCCCGATCAGTCTGTCCCAGTATGTATGTTCCCAGTGAAGCTTGGCATATAGCGTACCTGCCGAGTCCGTCTACGCGAGAACGGCGGTCCAAGCCTCAAGGATACACAACTCCGACGAATCAAAATTACCACTAAGTACAGCTTAGGCATCGGTTAACCTGAACAGACGGTTTTAGGGGCGAAGCTCCTTAGGGTGTGGGTCGTTCCCTCCTCTGTCGTCGTCGTAGTAGCAGTATGTATGTAGCCACCTCGCGCCGCCCGGAGGCTCGCGCTCGAGAGCTCGCGCGCCTGGAGGCTCGCGCTCGCGCTGGGCGCGTGCCTCCCGGCGCGCGAGCTCTCTCACTCTTCCATCTGCTGTCTTGTGAGAGAGAGAGCGAAAGGCGCGCGTTGACTATGGAAACGCTCTTTCTTCGATGAACGCTGTACCAGTTCGCAAAGAAGGAGAACGCGCCCTCACCCGCGAGAGACAAAGTTGGCGCAGTCAGCGTCTTCTAGCGAGTTTCTTGATTGAAAAATAGCGACTGCTCGCGCTGGAGAACCGTTCACCGGCCACCCATATATATATATATATATATATATATATATATATATATATATATATATATATATATATATATATATATATATGTATATATATATATAGGCACTGGATCTTGACTTGCAATGAAGAGCCCGTGGGAGATCTCACTTGTGCGTAGTTGAACCATAAGGATTCGGAGCGTGCGCGTTAACTATATTAATCCGGAACTCGGCACGATCTACGATGAACCTCCAGAGCTTCGACCACTCATCATCATTCACTACGCAGATATGATGTGAATTTCTTATGTCTGCGTGGTGCTTGAAGATGTAGCAGTGAACACCGAAGCGACGCGCTTTGAGCAAGAACATATATGCCACGGAATGTTGCTATCGCACTCTTCGCTGACTCCGATGCAATGACACAAATTTGTCGATCAGTACGGTGTGTTATGGCACAAATTCATATGGGACAACATGACTGCCTGACGAACATAAATGGCAAGTCATTACATGAAAAGCATGACATGCATGTCATGAGCGGCATGATTTGCATGCCACGGTCTTGGTGCTCTCCTCGCCGTTTCGTTAATGGGATGTATGCGAAAATTGGTATGCCATAATTTGACTGCATGGCGAACAGAAATGACAGGTCATAACATGACAATCGTGACATGCATGTCATGAGCAACATGATTTACATGCCACGCGTTTCGTTAATAGGATGTATAGGGAAATGGGCATGCCACAACATGATTGCATGACAATCATAAATGGCAGGTCATAACACAAAAATCATGACATGCATGTCATGAGTGACATGATTTACATGCGACCATCTTGGTGCTTTCCTGGCCGTTTCGTTAGTGGGATGTATACGAAAATTGGTATGCCACAACATGACTGCATGATAAACATGACTGACAGGTCACGACATGAAAATCATGATATGCTTGTCATGGCGACATGATCTGCATGCCCCGAGTTTCTTTAACGGGGTGTATACGAAAATTCGCATGCCACAGCATGACTGCATTATGAACGTAAATGACTGGTCATAACATGAAAACCATGACATGCATGTCATGAGCGACATGACTTACATGCCACGGTCTTGGTGCTCTCTTGGCCGTTTCATAAGTGGGATGTATAGGAAAATTGGTATGCAACAATATCACAGCATGACGAACATAAACAACAGGTCATAACATGAAAAGCATGACATGCATGTCATGGGCGGCATGATTTATATGCCACGCGTTTCGTTAATGGCATGTATACCAAAATTGGTACGGCACAACACGACTGCATGACGAACGCAAATGACAGGTCATAACATTAGAATCATGACACGCGTGTAATGAGCAGCATGGTTTACATGCCACAGCCTTGGTGCCCTTGCGACCATTTCATTAATGGAATATATACGAAAATGGCTATGGCACGATACCACTGCGAGACTATCATAAATGACCGGTCATTTATGAAAATCATAACATGCATGTCATGGTTTTCATGTTATATGTCGCGACCGGCAGCATTTACATGTCATGGTCCTGGCGCTATACTGCCGTTTCGTTAATGGGATGTATACGAAAATTAGTTTGGCACAACATTACTTTATGACGATCATATATGACAGGTCATAACATGAAAATCGTGACATGCATGTCATGAGCGGCATGATCTACATGACACTCGTTTCGTTAATGGCATGTATACCAAAATTGCTATGGCAAAACACGACTGCACGACGAACGTAAATGACAGCATCGGACGCGACATCCGAAGGTCGTGGGTTCGGGTCCCACCGAAGGCAGGTTTGTCTTTTCGTCCCCTTTAATTACTTTCTACTTTCTCCACAATTACAATACCACAAGTAACTTCCCCTATGCTTTCCTAGGCTTCATTGGCTGTTTGCTCATTAAGTTGTTTCTAACAAATAAAGAGGGAGCCCTTGACCCCTTCCCTTTCGTTAGGTGATAATGTTAGAATCATGACATGCGTGTATGAGCCGCATGGTTTACATGCCACAGTCATGGTGCTCTTGCGGCCGTTTCGTTAACTTCATATGTACCAAACGCGGTATAACGAGACAATGCAAATCTATGTTACGTTCCTGATGCGTGCTTCGCATTTCTTTGATTCCCACTGTACGTGGGATCTGCCATTTTTTTTTCTTTTTACGTTCAACATTATTACATTCTAATTTAGAAAGGTTGCCTCGTAATCGAATTTCGTTTTTTGCTGTTTCAGGTTTTCTGGTTTCTGCTGTCAATTCCACGTTTTCCTCACCCTCAAAACAACGATGGCGTCGCTCGGTTCAAGCAGGTTCGCGTCGCAGCGCGTAAGCGAGCATGAGCGAGTGTTCGTCGGCTGGTGTGAATTCATCGTCGAAAGTGAAACGAAAACAGTGGTGTTTTGCAAAATATTATGCGGTATGGTTACAATCTCGAGGAAAGGAGTTGTGCGGCGTGCAAGCGATGCCACCAGCGCGGGGTTGGTCCCACACAACGATAACTACTTCGACACCGGAGTGACCCACCCGTCTTCAGCGAGTCTACGAACTTGAAAGCAATGCTGCTGTTAGGAACAGTACGTAAACTAAATGGCTCATTTCATTTGCTTGATTGGATGTACATGGTTCGTATTTTCTGTGGTTTATGGCCGCTCATACGATCATTCCGAATGTGTATCTCGTGAAAATGAACGCCGCGCATTGCGTGCGACAGCGTACGCGTCCGTGTCTGCAGTTAGAAGTGTTTTTGGCGCTTTACAATGAAAGCGTTCCACTTTGCTCAAAAACTGCGTTATTTGCAATGGCCAGTCGAGAGGAGCGTCTGTCTCGCTTGGACTTGCAAACTCGAAATGCGCACATATCGGGGACGGTGAAAAACATACCTAGCTACCCGTTAGCGGCGACGCGTTTCCTGCCAAACTGACAGAAGAGCCTCGTGAAAGCTGGCCGACGACTTTTAAATGCGGCCGTTGCGCTCCTCGCGCCATCTGGCTGGTAATGAAGAAACGCTCATAAGCGCCTGGCGTCTCTGAGTCCTGCCAGCGGTAAAGCGTGTGTATATAAGGCTCGCCGTTAGCTCCGTGAAGGATCTGCTCTTCGTGGCGTAGTGGTTAGCACCACGCGCTGCGGAGCGAGGGGTTCGTGGTTCGATTCCACGCTTCGGAAGCATTTATCTTAATTATTTTTCTTTGGCACTTATATATATATATATATATATATATATATATATATATATATATATATATATATATACAAATGCGGTTCAGACGGCGGCGACGGGGACGGCAAAAACCAGCCGAGACTGTCCATATAATTGCTATCGCAATAAAAACTGTGGGAAAACGCGAATGACTTAGCTCTAAAGCGACCGCCAGCCCTACGAATGCGCCCAGCCACGGTGGTCTAGTGGTTATGGCACTCGGCTGCTGATACAAAGGTCGCGGGATCGAATCCAGGCCGCGGCGGCTGCATTTCGATGGAGGCCAAATGTTTAGGCCCGTGTGCTGTGCGTTGTCAGTGCACGTTAAAAAACCCCAGGTGGTCAAAACTTCCGGAGCCCTCCACTACGGCGTCTTTCATAATCAGTGGTGGTTTTGGGACGCTAAACCCCCCATAACAACGTAACAAGACAATGTCCTCGCTGACTGATTCGCATGGCGTGAGAGTTCATGAGTTGGTGAGAGGTGCTGAACTATGTCGCTCGCGTCGTCGTCTAAACACATTTGTCATCAGAATATGGTGTGCCAAGAGGATCACTTTTCCATCCCAACGTAGCATAGCTTTGCACACTGACGCCGTTGTTGCCCTCCGCATCCCTCACAAGGAATCCCTTTAATACAGTTCATGCGAGAAACCTCCATATGCTTAGAACAAAATGCATAAAGTTCTTTTAGCTAATGCTGTGAATGCAGTTACTTAGGTAATACACAAAATCTAACAAGTATTCAGAGAGAGGCGGACGATATAGCAGAGAAATGAGGAAATGGCGGTTCAAGAACAAAGTTATTTCTGTTATGTTCCTCTTTATAGAGAGATATTACGTATTCTATGATGCAACATTTTTAATGATAATTTTTGGCCCTTGTTAGATCTCCCAGAGCGTGCCTGCCATTGGCGTCTAGTTTGGAACTGCTAACCGAAATGCAGGCGTATTTTGGTTAGCAGAGTACACTACGGCATCTCATACTCCACTACGGCGACTCTCATAATCAGATCATTGTTTTGGGACTTAAACCGCAGTAATAAATCAAAATACAGGCGTACCCTGTAAGAGTCTGCATAGTATACAAAAATACGAAGCGCTTCTACTAACCTTACTTTGGCTGTCTGGCTCCGTCGCGTCTGGATACCTGTAAGATGCGCCCGTTCTTACGATCAACGGCAGTGTAAGTCGATGGGCCCACTTCTTCTTCGTTGTAGCTTGAAAGCTCACGTGCCAATGACACCGTAGAAAAAAAATGGTGTGATAAATCTACCCTTTACAGTATAATCGGCTATGGGCTCATTACAATGGCCAATCTTGGTGGCGATGGTATCCACCGCCGCCGAGGATGTCCCTAAACGAGGTCGCACCAGGGAAAAAAAAACAAAAAAAACATGCCTGTGTGCAGTTCAACGCCGTTCAACAGGAGCAGTGTCATCCGTACCTCCAACTGCTGTCCTGCTGGCAGACGTCCCCTCTAGCACACATTTGTGAGAGCGCGGGTCGAGATAACCAGATTTCATCAAGGAGGAGTGGGACTCGCTTCTGCGTACCCCCGCTGTAAAGAAGCAAATCCTGGCTGTCCGTCATGCCCGTGACCGGGTCTGTGGGCTAGACCTGGCTGTCCATACGTGGGAGTAGCCGGGTGCGCGTCCTCGCCGGACCTCAGTAAAAGTTCTTTCACTCACTCGCTACGTGACTGGGCACTTTGTGCTCTCAGTCACGGCCCTGATGTGGGAAGACGTGTTCCAGGACGCTACATATATCAGCGACAGGCTGTTTTCATCGTCGAAGGCGAGAGAAAAGAAGGTAAAGGGGGCGGGAAGGAGCACGAACCTCACGCGGAAGATCACTACGAAAGCGTTCACGGGCTACACGCAAGAGGAAGGAAGCAGAAAAAGAAGACAATGGAGCAGGAATAAGAACAGGGAAGGAGAAGCAGAAATGAAATAAGACTGAAAAAGAGGGAAGAAAGAGCACACAGAAAGGTTTTGCTTACGCTGCAACTGTTCTGCATGCTTTGCGCAGGTCTGGGATATTTTTCACGAAGAATTACAGATCATTGATAAAACCTCGCTTAAAGGATACAGTGACACAGGGTAATTATTACAACGATATTCCTCCTATTTTTGCTAAAATTGTAGTTCGTATTTGTGCTGCAGTCGAATACGCCACCACTCACGTAGTATATGGATACATGGAAGCGCGGACCTTCTTGCTGAGTCACTAAAATTCATATACAAGGTGGGGCACATACCTGCCTTAAAGGATAGATAAGAGAGCACAGGCAGCTCCAAGTACACGGTATGGGAATACGAACACAACTTTGCTGACAATGAAGTTTCATGAGAACGAATTGGCATGCTATGGAAGACCGTGTGGACCAGCTCACCTGTACAAGAAGAACTTTGCGCTTCAAGCAAACACGTGAGGCGACATGGAGAACAAGATCCCTTCCCCTCCCCTCATCTGCATGGCTTAGCCCTGGCCACCATCTACAATCACTCACCCAAGAATAAAGGCCATATAAGTGCATATCTCTGCGCGGCTGGCATTTTGTAGTTGCTTCAGACATAAATTGTGCAGATGGCATAATCCTGCTGACATTTTTATGCCGAATCAACGGAAGGCTCAATTTAAAAAAATCTCGAGAAGAGCGCGCGTGAGTGTTCCGTACGCTATAGACGCTTTCAAGATCGTAACAACAATATCAAGCGTACGACCCCAAGAAACTTCCGGTTTCGTCAGCTCCTAATTTAGTTCACGAGAAATAAAGGCGTGCTGCTGGGTTGCTAAAACATAAGAACGACTTTATACACCGTAAAATAAAAGAAAGGTGCATTGTACCACAAGTAGTACCCGTAATTTTGCTTATACCTTCCCTCACCGCTTGCTTGCAGAAGTTATGGTTACGCATGCGAAAGGCATTGAAAATGTGAGGGCTTCTCAAATGCACTCCTGCTATTTGCCATGTTCTGCTGTTATTGCTATCTTTAGCGGCCTGCTTCAGAGCGAACAACCGGAAGCTGCTCGGGGAGCATGTTTTCAAACATTCCCGCAATGTGCAAAATACCTAGGCTTGCCTTTGCTGTCGCAAACACCGTCGACCAACGGAGCTGAGGAAAAGCCTTGGCAAAATTGTGCAAAGCTAGACAAAGAAGAGCATATTTCAGAAAAGCAGGATAAAGTTTAAGCAGTGTTTAATAGAGTGAAGCATTGCTTGACTATCACTTTGGATCTTGATTTCTTCGGCTTCGCTTCTTTTGTTGGAACACCTGAATCTTTTCTTCGGCGACAATTGGCATCAACTTCTCTTGCCCGTTGCTCGAGATCGGCTTATAGCGGCGCAGCGCTTGCCGCATACGCGGGTTCGATCCCGGCCGCGGCGGTCGCATTTTCGATGGAGGCGAAAATGCCAGAGGCCCGTGTACTGTGCGTTGTCAGTGCACGTTAAAGAACCCCAGGTGGTCTAAATTTCCGGAGCCCTCCACTACGGCCTTTCTCTCCTCTCTATCTCTTTCACTCCCTTTCCCCTACCCCCACGGATGCTTAGCCGTGCTCCATACATGGGCTGTAGAAATTAGCGTCCTTTCCTTACCGAACCACAATCATCATCAATCATCCTAGGGAAAAGGACGACGAGTGCCGCGTGGGCGCGAGGCTCGAGCCGCAGGACAGATAGGAACGCGCTAGTGCTCGGTCTGACGGGAAGCTGCAGCCGCGGCCGCTCTGTTCCTTCGTTCACAATAAACGCAGAGACGACGGCACGGCTACATCAGCCGCCGTCACGCCGCTACCCCTCCCTACAGGCTCTTAGCTTAGCACGCTCCGTCGAGCGGCTTTTTCGGAAGCTCTAGCATTGGCAGCAGTGGCGGCAGTGTCGGCAGCAGTGGCGGCGTTCTAGGCACAAGCTGAACCATTTCTTCTGCGTTTTGCAGCTTCGCCGTGCAGCTGGGTCGACTGAAACTACTGCGCATCATCACACACGTGCCATTATCATCGACTGCCCCAAAGAAGCAAGCACAATCTGTAGAACACCAGGAGGCGACAGATTCCGGGACCGTGCGATCTCCGGGACCACGTGGCCATCTGCATATGTAAATACTGCCACTTCACCGAGGATTGCATTCGGCAGCAGTGGCGGCGTTCTAGGCACAAGCTGAACCATTTCTTCTGCGTTTTGCAGGTTAGTGGGGCTCTTCTCAGAGCATAAAATTGGTTCTAGTCTTGAATAGCTGCCACTGCTGCCCGGTGTTTAGTATATGTAATTTTTTATGTGATTTTCTTCGTGTTGTCGGTAGTAACTAACATGAACAAGGAAGTTGCGAGACTGATCAATGATTTCAAAGATGAAATCAGAAATGAGTGGAAGCAAACGAAAGAAGCGCTAGAGCGAGGCATCCGATCAGAAGAAAGAAGTTTGCGCGCTGAAATTGATGAAATGAAGAAGAGCATGGATTTCTTCAGCAAGACCCTAGATGACACCAATGAAAAACTGGTGGCAACTTTAGCGGAAAATAATGCGCTGAAGAAAGAAAACTGTGTGCTACAGCACAAAGTTTCTTCTTTGGAAAAGAAACTGGCGGACTGCCAATCAGGCCTCTTGCAGTCTGAGCAGTACTCCCGAAATCGAAATTTGGAAATTAAAGGAGTAACCGAAAAACCGAATGAAAACCTTGTTGAAGTGCTCCAAAAAATTGGAGAGGTAGTTGGCGAGACTGTAACCCCTGAGGACATTGACGTCTGCCACAGGGTTCGAACAAAGCAGGCAGGTCAAACCAATATAATTGTTCAATTTCAACGGAGGGACAAACGCGATCAACTGCTTCAGAAGTCGCGCAAGAAAAGGCTAACAAATGCATCCCTCGGTTTACCTACTGAATCTCCTGTGTTTGTAAATGAACACCTTTGCCCCGAAGTGAAGAAAATGCTGGGAATGGCAATAGCGCGCAAACGGGAACACAGCTGGAAATTTGTGTGGACGAAAAATGGCACTATTCACGCACGCCGCACAGAGACTTCGCCTGTTGTCCGCATAATGCGTGAAAGTGATTTGAACAAGATAACGAACACATAATTCACAGAAACTCCAATATATTCATGCCCAGAATAGAGATGGCGCCTTTAGGCTATGTAAGTCCAGGCGACATCATTATGAAGCACAACATTACTAACAAAGAAAAACTGCTAAAAATTATGCATCTAAATGCAAGGTCACTGTTGAACAAAACGGATGAGGTCACTGTGCTAATAGAATCATGTAACGTCAATTTTGAAGTTTTGATGTTTACTGAAACCTGGTATAATGATGACTCAGAGTACTATGCACTTCAAGGATACGAACACTTCAATGTAAATCGTAAGGAGGGCAGAGGTGGCGGCGTTGCGATTTTAACTTCTTTAAAAGGTTATGATATTCTTCGAGAATATAGCGTCGCTACCGAAAATTACGAAGTTCTATGCATTAAAAAAGAAAAGACGGTATTTGCGGTTTTATATCGACCCCCTAATGCCAGCCACTCTGACTTCTTTCAGTTTTTAGACAATCTGCTGTTATTTGTAAAGGAAAATGGCTACCTACTTCACTTGGTGGGGACTTTAATATCGACATGACGACCAGTTCAGCACCTACTACACAGTTTTTGTCAATCCTGGAGTGCAATGACTTCTACAGTGCAATCAAATCACCTACGCGTGTAACCGCTACTACGTCATCGTTACTAGATACTTTCATAATAAACTCGACTATCGATAACTCAAAATCGGGAATCATAAGCCATGACATCAGTGATCACATGCCCATATATCTTTTCCTCGAAAGAAAGATGTCAACTAAAAGCACGTTCACTGGTAATGCAACGTACCGCAAGATATCGGCTCAGTCACTTGACAAATTCCGAGAAGCTGTGCGCGAAACAGACTGGACTGACATATTTTCCATTAAGGATGCAAATGAGGCATATGATAAGTTTATGAACAAACTAAAAATGCTTTACTTTAAATCATTTCCGATTCAGAGCTACCGAAATCAAAAGCCATCGCGCAAGCCCTGGATTTCTAAAGAATTCGTAAGACAAATCAACAAAAAGAATAAACTTTACCAGTGTTTTGTCGAGTCAAAGGACTTGTCGAAGTGGAAAGAATATAAACAGCTTAGAAATAAATTAAACAAAGAAAAAGAAAAGGCAAAAAATGACTACTACACGCGTATATTTAATAATGATTGCATGCGCAAAACTAACAAAGTATGGGAAAAAATAAACGATACACTAAATCGCAGGCCAGCCACTACACGAATAGATACACTGAATATCGATGGTACTTCTATAGGCGGCACAGAACTTGCGGACCTATTCAATGATTTCTTTGTGAAAGTGGGATGCGTAGATCATGATATTCAGCCCACACTGCACCTAACCTCGTTAAGGGAGTCTCTATTTCTAAAGCCTACTAACACTTCTGAGGTGATTTCGACATTTTTATGTCTGAAAAATAGCCGCAGTAGGGATATGGACGATTTAGAAATCAGACCAATTAAGTATGCCATAGACCTTCTAGCTCCTGTTATAACGCACATTTTTAACGCGTCCCTGTCGACTGGAGTTTTCCCTCGCAATATGCAAGTAGCGCGAGTAATAGTTATACATAAAGGGGGTGATAAAAACAATATTGGCAACTATAGACCAGTTTCTATTCTTCCTATATTATCGAAGGGCCTCGAAAAAATTATCAACGTCCGTATTGATAATTTTTCGCAAAAACATAACTTGCTAACTGAATGTCAGCACGGTTTTCGAAAAAAAACGATCTACGGAAAGTGCATTAAATATGCAAAAGGATCTCATTCTTCAGAACATTGAAAAAAAGCTTTTAACGTTAGGACTATACTTAGACTTTAGCAAAGCTTTTGATAGAGTCAACCACCAACTGTTGCTTACGAAACTAGAACGATACGGTTTCCGAGGAATAACACTTGAACTTATTCGCTCTTATTTAAAAAGTCGACATCAGTTTGTTGAAATTAACGACAACAGGTCACAAACAAAACCTATAACAGCGGGTGTGCCTCAAGGTAGCATCCTTGGCCCGATATTTTTTCTTTATTACATTAATGATATTGTAGAAATTAGTGATATGTGTAGGTTTGTCGCATATGCAGATGACTGCTCCATTTTCTTTACAGGAAAAGACTTAGAAGAAATAACGCCTATAGCTAGCACTGTCTGTAACAAAATTCAACGCTGGTCAAAGGCAAACTGCTTGACTCTCAATGAAGCCAAAACAAAATGTGTCATTTTCCGTGCCCAAGGAAGTTCTACTACATTCCCAGATAACATTGTTCTAGGTCCGTATACGATTACCATTACGTCCTCTATGAAAACACTCGGAGTTATATTCACAGCGCACATGTCTTGGAATGATCATGTTGGCAATATTTGTGCAAAAGTGCGAAAAGTTGTTGGTCTTTTAAATCGCTATCGAAATACATTACCCTATAAAATTAAGCGCCTCATTTATCATGCTCTCTTCCACTCACACCTCACTTACTGCTCACTCATATGGGGTAACACCACCGCACAAAATATTCGGATGCTGGAAACACTTCAAAAGAAAGCAGTTCGAGCCATTGCAAATGTTTCTTTCTCCGAACATACGGAAGAGCTTTTCCGGCAAATTAAAATAATAAAAGCTGGTGACATTTGGAAACTGAAAACTCTGCAATGCTACAAGAGTGCTATGCTAGGAAAAATAGATTCATTTCTAACCCTCGCAGATCTACAAGAAAATAAAAGTACATATTCATATCGCCGTCAGGCCCCATGGCAAATCCCTTTTTCGCGTACTAATTATGGACAACAGCGCCTTTGCCATACACTGCCTTCCCTGCTTAATCATTTCAACAAACAAAGTGTTGATGTGTTACCGCTAAACAAAAATAAAATGTTGGACTTGTTCCTGTAGCGGCTCAATGACAGCATGTGTTTGGAAGGAAAAAATCACAGCAGTTTTCATGCTGCTGCTATCGTACTTTTCTTTCTATGTTATAAAAAAGTGTTTCTCGGTTGTACTTTGTAGTTGCTGTATACTTGTTTTCATTTATACACTTCCCTTCCTTTCATCCCAATGTTCATGTTATATTCAGTTGAAATGTTATTATTTCTTTAATGCTTTATACTTTGTAACATGCTTTCTTCCATTGTTTTGAAACCAACATCACCACTGTCTGCCTGGGGGACCGGAGCTTTGTCAAGCCGAAGAACTTCCGGCTTTTTCTCCGTTTCTCCCTTTTTCACCTTATGTATGAAATGGTGAAAATAAAAGATTTTGATTGATTGATTGATTGATTGATTGATTGATTGATTGATTGATTGATTGATTGATTGATTGATTGATTGATTGATTGATTGATTGATTGATGCTCTAGCGGTGGTCGTTGCCATTGCGCCAGGTTGAGAAAGTACAGGGCGAAAAAAGGGCCCGTGGATGTGAGAGCTGAGGGCTGACGTCATTACTGTCGCCGTACCACGTACTCTCGGCTCGGCAGCGCAAAGGTGAAATTAGGTAGTGCACTGGAACAAGCGTGGCGTCACACTCACGCGTGCTTGGTTATTCCGTTCATATTACTCACTGCGACCTTGCCGCCAACGCCGTTGTTAGGGGACACCGCTGTGCAGTGTTATGTCGAGCTTTCGTGACGGTTCGCGAGCGGGTCAGCAAGGTGCTAACCCAGTCTGCGAAGCCTTGGTGAATTTTACAGTGTAAGTTGTTATGAGATCACAGCAAGGGTCGTTTTCGCACCGTAGTTGTCCGCCGCCGCCGGTGTCCGTAACCACTATCGCGCAAATTTTCGAAAAAATAGCCAGGGCCGAGGAGTATTCCAACTCGTCCTCTGCGTGGATTCGAACCCACGCTCTCTGCGTTGACAGTCGAGCATTCTGCCACTTAGCTACGCCTGTTTTTGTTTTTTTTTTCATACATGGTATTTATTACAGTGCGCTAAGAAATTCGCAAATTGCGTAAGGCACTGTTGCAGTGACCTAGAGACAATAATCGCACAAACACTACAAGTGACATTGTCAGCCTAAAATACAAATTCACTGACGGAATGCACATAAGTGTTTCAGGGAGAGTTCAAGATGTGTTGCACAGAATGGCTGGTAGGGATGAGCACTTCACCAAGATGGGGTACAATCCAGGCCTGACGTCAAGCTCGCCGTAGATCTTTAGATGCATGGGAATTTGAACGAAATGGGTTATTGATGCAGTGACTGGTTCTGCGTTGCGGTCTTGCATGCGCGTCTTCCACAAGCTATGCATTCCCATAAGAAAGAACATATCAAATGGCACTTCATCCAGGGATGTTGGCAGAAGGTAACGTATAGTATGCGAATTAAAGTTGAAATCTTTCTTTAGAGTTCGTTGAAGGGTATCCCAGAACAGAATAGCGTCCTTGCAGTTAATAAAGCAGTGTTCTATTGTCTCCGGTACGTCACAAAGATGGCCGTCAACTGAAGAAACAAAAAGACCTTTCTTGTGTAGCCATGCCCTCACAGGCAATGTTTCTGAATGAAGTTTATAAAAGAAGGTTTTTGAATTAGGAGAAAGGTGCATCTTGCGAACGCGCTTGAGGACATCGTGGCCTGGAAGGCTGACATACAAAGAACGATAAAATGGAGGTGGAAAAAGCATGGATAATAATTCCTTATACAGCTTTTCGAGCGACACTGTGTACAAGTACTCAAGCGAAAAACGGGCTTTAAGGAACTGGAGCGCAAACTGCACTTCCTGCATAAATCCCCACAAACACGGACGTACTGAGAAATTTGACGAAACAATTAAATCAGGGAAAGCGTTAACAAATGTGACCTGCAAGAATGATTGAATTATCGGATGAGAACTGTCACGAAAAAAGAAAAAGCGCGAAACAATTTTCCATAAGTAGAGATGCACAAGTCCCTACCCGCCCTCTTTCACTAGTCTGAATATGTTGTCCCGTCGCATTGGTTCGAAAGCGGAAGACCATACAAAAGTAGCAAAAGTCCGATGAAAGCGTTGTATGTAAAACCGAGCGCGATGAGTTGCAACACATAGTAAAGCTTTGTTGCAAGAAATGTGTCGCGGGCTTCGGCTCTCCCAAAGATTGAAAGGCGATGTGGAACATATGTCTGGGCCTGACATTCAAGCTTAGGGACGCGCTCTTTCCAGTAATGTGCGCTGAATCTATATGCATCAAGCGGCACTCCAAGTTTTTTTGGTGGAGTACGAGTCCAATTAATCCCTGCGAACTGACTCGGCGTACATCCCCACGTACCAAACCATAATCATAGATTTTTAGAGGCGTTAAACGAACACCTGATACAACACCGAAATTTTCAATTGTATATAGCACATTTTCAACACTTCTTTTGTCTGTGCAAAAGAATGCCAAGTCATCTGCATAAGCCAGTGCTTTAACTTCGTTACCTGATATGCTGTAACCATGGATACAATTTGCTCGCATTATGCTCAAGCATAATGGTTCGCGGTAAAGTCTAAACAGGAGCGGAGACATTGGGCAGCCTTGCTTTACAGACGAGCGAATAGAAACAGGTTTTGAGAGAGGACTATTCATAATTAGGCGAGTCAAGCACTCACTACAACAAAGTCGAACACCCTTGAGCAAGACAGAGCCAATATTGCTATGCTCCAGAGGAGAAAACAGGAACGAATGACTGACGCGATCAAAGGCTTTTGTGACATCTGCCTGAAACATTGCGAGATGCTCTTGAGAACTGTAGCTGTACTGGAGGATTGTACGAGCCATGTGTATTTGGGTATGTATGGAGCGTCCTCGAATTCCACACGTCTGATAAGAACCAATCAGGATCGACATCGCAAATTGTAACCTATTTAATAACACTTTTGCAAAAATTTTGTAGTCAACGTTTAAGAGTGCTATCGGTCTATAGCCCTCAACTGAACGAAGTTTTTCTCTTTCAGTACTTTTCGGAATTAAAACTGTGTGGCTTTTGCAAAACGACCGCGGGAGCATCTCCATATCATAACTCATCTTAAAGATGTCCAGCAGTAGGGGACACAGGATTGTTTTGAAAGCTTTGTAAAATTCCGCTGCAATTCCATCAGGACCATGTGCTTTTGACAAGGATAGTTGGTCGATGGCCTGCTCAATTTCTTGCAATGTGATCGGGCTACTAATGGCTGTACAATCTTCGTTTTCCAAAGGGTTTAAAAGAGAAAGAAAACTTCTCTTAAGCTCGACATCTGCGCTGTCAGAGAGCGCGTTAAACAAACCTTCATAGTACTTTCCAAACTGCATAATAATTCCTGCTGTACCTGTTACAAGAGCACAATTGGAGTACATTTCCTGAATCACCTTAGACACTGCGTGTCCTCGCTCATCGATTAAAGCCTGACGCGTCGGCGGCTCAGAGTTCAAAGTCATTCTGTTCCGTGATTGAAACGTGCGCCTCTGTAGAGAACAGCGTCATACTTTTGAAGCTGACATTTAATATCTGAAATGTCACTGACACACGTGCCTGGCATTTCGCATACTATCTCATAAAGGTTGAAAACGTTTTTAAAGAGTGTCTTTTCCTCATTTTTCCGTTAGTATGATTTAACAGATCCGATCTCTATGGCTATTGTGCGAACCTCTTGCTTAAAAAGCTCCCAAGCAGCGAATATATGCAGACCCTTTGAAAAACAATTCGACATGCACTGTCGTTCTGACACAGTTAGTGGACTCCTGATCGTGTAGAAGCTCTGTGTTTAGCTTCCAAAATTCCCACAGCGGTGGAAAGTGAGTTTTATGGTTAGTGCCAATTTTCAAAAGAACTCTACAGTGATCTGAGAACGAAACTGGCTCAGCGCTGCAGTAAAGTCCACGGGAGAGGAGTGAAGAAGACGCGTATATTCGATCAAGTCGAGCAGAGGAGCACCGTTGGAGACGAGTATACGAAATTTCCTGACCCGATGCGCCAGTGTCAACAAGGCCTGCATTATCTATGATACCAGCAAGGAGGTTATATATTACTTTTCTGGAGTGGAAGCGTGCCGCCGAAAGTGAAGCCGTCGCCGCCATCTTGCTCAAGGAAACAGTAGCAGACGACCACACAGACGGCGGAGCGCGTAGACAACACGACGCTGTTTCGTGGTGTTTAAACACTATGTCCCGTTTTTCCTAAGCATCTAAATATCTGAGAATGCAACGGTGACTTCGCGCGTCGATTTCGGCTGCACAAATCGCGTTGAGATGAAGCCTGGAAGAACATTTCACGTGTAAGTTTTTCTCACTTTCTTCACGTACGGCTGCCCGTTTTCAGGGCATTTTGCTATAACAGGGGGCAATTTTAAACGTTCGCAGCAACATATTAATCCCTACGCCTATATCAAAGTTAACTGTAAGCTTTAAATACTTGCTAGTCCTTCGTTTTCAGATGCGTGCATACATGATTTGCTACGGGCTCGAGTTCCGCTAAAACGCGCGTCTGATGCACATATTGGATAGTCCCTGCAGTGTTTGTATGCGAACTGTAGAAGAATGGCATCTTTCCGGAGCATAGACGCAGAATTTCTTATGCATACGTGTTGACGAATGGGAAAATGCAGCGAGCACGTACGTATGGCGTGTTTCTTCGTGCTACTGGCTTCGAAAATGAAGAAAAAAAATACTGTGCGTAGCCTTCTGACTGAGAACATGCACGTGGTGTTCGGAGGCGTGGATGGAAAGCTTAAAAAAGCCACTCGATCACCTCTGCTCTAGTGACACCGAACAGCCCGACCTCTGTCTTCAAGTGTATGCTTTTCGGCGCGTGTCTCCTGTCTAAGAAATCTCCTATGTATACGTTTACAGCCAGAACTAAATAAAGTTTTCCGAACGTACCCAACGGGTCTTGTTAGACGCGGATCTGAGAAGACTTTGCAAACGCTAAGAGCAACGAACTATTTTGGAGAACGTACGTGGAATACGAAAAAAAAAAAGTAGAACGCGCGGTTAGTTAAGGCAACATGCAGAAAGCATGCACTGCACTCAATGGGTTGGATACATGCTTACATAGAGGGCACGGATGCATTTTACGTCAGCTGGCAGTAGCACAGTGCCGCGTATTTGCGCTATATAGCGTCACCGCATCACAAAAACCTAGTTTCTACTAACAGACACAGTAAGCCAGAAAGTACGATTTCCATAGAACCTCTCAGCCAGCTGTGTTCTTTTGTTTTCCTCGACGCCTACAGCTGAGTACGGACGCGGCAAACTTTTTTTTCTCAACTACAAAACGCCGTTGGTAGCTGGCATAGGCATAAAGTTGGCCCCGTAGGCGGCTGCAGGGACTTCCACTCCGGAAGTTCAATGGAACCTCCTTGGATACTAGATAATACTTCGCCGCTCCTGTCTCGCTGACTTTTAGATGTGCAGTGGTCATTAGGCTCACATACGCAGTTGAAGTCTCCCATTAGTACAGCTACGCCTGTGCTTGAAAAATCTTCGCTAAAAGACCTAAACAGGTATAACGTCTGCCGAGGAATCGCTTTAACAAATGTAATGTTACGTGGCAGAATAATGATACTCCATCCACTCTACGCCGCGGAAAGTGGATTACATAACGAGTTTGAGGAATAATTTTACAGGACACAAGGCTGCATGCTTTGTAGTTCTGCACCCATTACAGAGGGGTCATCTACATCATCATTATGAATCAGTCTTGAAATTTACCGTTATCATTATTTCGAACCGCTGCCCTTTATCGTGTCGCATCGTGCCATGCGACATGCGGCAGGCGACATGGGCAGCCCCGACAGCAACTTCACTTGGCTCTTCGATATACCGCTGCTGAAGAAGCAAATCGTGGAGCTTCGCGCGCGGCTGCTGCAAGGCAACAGACAGCTGTGCAGAGAGAGGCCCAAACCGCAGCTTGCCGTTGACGCCGGGCCGAGAGTTCGGTTCGTCCGGAAAACG